>CAJHZI010000745.1:267500-277500 GCA_905160935.1 Enchytraeus crypticus | reverse complement strand
TAGTAGTTAGAATGCTCGTAATTTCAAGTTTATGTCTCATAAGAACTTACATTTTATTATGCAATTTATTTGCACATTGAAGTTTATTGGCGAATAATATTTAGGAAGTGTGAAATCTATTGTGTAATTTTATATTTTAATTTACTGCTACTAATACACTAACTAAAGGGCACTTGTTCACTTTACCGTCATCGCCACTGGCTGGAGCCAGTTTCGACGTCGGTAAGATATTCGACGCGGATCAGTGTGTGCTGAGTTCAAATCCTGGGCTCTCCCGTCACTGACATCGCTTTTGCTTGAGTAAACTGACGTTAACATTACCTTTTTGCTTTGCCTTTTATATACGCTGATCTCATGACAGAGGCAGAGCCATTTCTTAACCTTACGGCAGCTTGGTAAGAATGCCTACACTGAGGTGGGTTTCTATTACTTGAATATTCTTTTCTCAATAATTTCGAATAGTTCCACTTTACATTGACGGGAATTGCTATTGAGAAACGTATATATAATACAATATATTATAAATATATATTATAAATGTAAATATAAATATAAATATATTATATATATACATGCATATATATATTTATATATATATACATGTATATATATATATATTTATACATATATATACATGTATATATATATATTTATATACATATATACATGTATATATATATTTATATACATATATACATGTATATATATATATTTATATATATATACATGTATATATATATATTTATATATATACATGTATATATATATATATTTATATATATATATACATGTATATATATATATATATTTATATATATATATATACATGTATATATATATATTTATATATATACATGTATATATATTTATATATATTATAAATATATTCTAAATATTATTATCTACCCACCATCGCAGGATCGTTTGGTTTGAATGATTCATCTACGGGAGAGGTAAAATTACGTAAAAAGACTAGACCCGCTACGAACATGACCTTAGATCTGAATCAGCCTGCCTCCAGAAAATTATTCGTCACATCCTTGCCCACAATCCCTGCTTCTCCGTATCCAAACTGTGCTACCCATCCTTCAGAAATCGACGTTAACAATACGGATATAATAGAAATCACTTCAATCACTGCAGAAAACCCAGAATCTCAGTCTCATTCTTCTACCCCAGAGAGCAAACAGGAAATTTATGTAAATCATTGTGAGATACGAGAAGTATTAAATCGTAGTCGTTCGTCCAACCGTAGTACATGGATTTATGATGAAGCAGATAAGGGAAGTTCTAAGATAGATGAACCGAATACGAGTTCCTCGGTCGAGAGTTTAGAGAAAGCTGCAGTCGAAAAAGATCAAGATAAAGACCAGAAATCTAGTACACCAGAAGTACCAGTAAAGCCCGCAAAATGGCGGAATAGCAAGTCGTCCTCGATGCAGTATGACTCTGCCAGAGGTTCCGAACTTTCCCATACTTTTGATCCGGAAGCGACTGAAAGAAACAGTGTTGCCAGCTACGATAGTTTTTCCGACTCATTTTCTACTTGTTCTGAAGGTGAGGATTACAATGAGATTGAAGATATATACGAGAACCAAGAAGCTTGGAATCCTGTTGCAAAGGATTCTGGTACAAGAACCGATGGCGATGAACAGGAGGTACGTAGTAGAAGTAAACAAGCTTATGACATCTCCTATTTATTCTTCGCCATATAGCAAATCATTCTTTACTTTAGTTTTAGTCAAAACATAAGGTGCAAGGTCCACATTAAAATTCACATTCTACTTTACAATTATTAAGGAGCACTTAGCTTGTAAATAGTTTGCCCGGTATAATTGCTGTGTCATTACAAAATCCATAGAGGGCTTTCATATGTGGCAAATTGGGCAAAAAATTGCGAGCTTTTTATTGTCTTAAGCGTATTACAATACGGTATGTTCCTATAATAGTAGGCTGGAGCCAGTGGCGATGTCAGTAAGATATTCGACTGCGGATCAGTATGTGCGGGGTTCAAATCCTGGGCTAGTCGGTCATTGACATCGCTTTAAAGAGAGGAAACTGACGTTAACATTAGCTTTTTAATACTTGGTAAACATTATATGTGTAAACCAAAAAAGTATACAGGTAATATTTATTCCAATATATAATTCTTATAATATATAATTCTTATAATAATTATAATTTTTTTTACTATATCACTACATTGTTGTCATATTTCCAAGCTGTTTATTTATATCTTGTGATGAGATCTCTGATTGATCTATGGCTTGCTCTTCTGTGGAATTAAATGCAGACTGTAACTAATAACTCTTGTTATTCAATTTATCATTCACCAAAACGCTAGATAGTGCAGTCACACTATTGCAAAAGCCTGTGAAAATTTCAACATAAACCATAAAGATGCTCTTAATATAGAGCGTATTTACAATCGTAGACGGATGTACACTAGAATACGTAAAGTTCTGCATAAAATACTGCACTGTGCTGAGCAATAGGCCTACATCACGTGGTCTAATATTGAATTAGCTAGCCAAGTTTTATCGATTTTTCATCGGGCAGTGCTTCTTCGTGTTTAATATGTTTAGTATACAGCGCATATAATAGTTGTAGATGGCTGTGTATGTGGCCTTCTGATCGCAAAGCCTGGTCGTAATCGTTTAGAGTTATTGCAGTTAAGGCTGCCTATAAGAATATTTGAGTGCTGCCCTTGACGATCAGGATTTTAATCTTATTTACTAGTTGGTTTATGTTTCTTGCCGACTTTCAATGACTATCCGACTTTAATCCGACTTTAATGTCCATATATATATATATATATATATATATATATATATATATATATATATATATATATATATATATATATATGGACATTAAAGTCGGATAGTCATGGAGAGTCGGCAAGATATATATATTTATATTTATATATATGTATATTTTTTGCTTATATTTTATATATATATATATATATATATATAAAATATATATAGATTTTTTATAAGACTGCAAATATATATATATAGATTTTCTCGGGTGTGGTTGGACCACTGCAGAATTGGGCAACTTTCCACTCTTAGAATGTGTCCTATCCAGCTGTTTTTCTTATTTCTTAATACATTTAATCAATCAAACAATGCATTCAATCAGTCGGTCTACTCACTTTCTTCAGAACTTCTTTATGGCCGTTCTATTAAATTTCATGTATCTCTACTGTTTACTTTACAACTGGTCCACTGGGCCACTCGTTATCAAATCTATTCAATGAAAACCACTTCACTTGCCGTTAATATCTATTTTGATCGTATGATGATTTAATTTTATATAATATAATTCTAATTTATTTTGAACTTTACTTTAAATTAATATACGTTAAAATAGCTTACTATGCAGAGCGTCGACTAACGTCTTGAAAATTTAAATAACATATCTAAGGTGAATTGGAGGTTGAAAATTAGTTTATCACGACATTCACCGATTCGGTTAATGGATAGTTGACAATACACTATGTAATAATTTAACGCAGCGACATAGAATCTATAGATATCATCATGGATGATCAGTTAAATGGAATGTCTGTTAATACTTTACAATGCTTTTGTAAATCAAGTACTATCATCATCATCATCAGTTCCTTACGTTCTGATGTGAACATAGGGCGGCAACATTCCTCCATTCTTTCTGTATTCAGCAACCCTCAAAGCATCTCCCATGAAATCTTCCAAGTTTTCAAATCTTTGTTAATTGTGTAGAATCAAGGACTATGTTATGGTTTTTTGTTTCTATATAAAAGTGTCTTTAATTTTATTTAGACAGACACTGTGAGGAAACTCTCTCATATTATAACTGAATTCATTTCAACCGAGAGACGATACCTGCAGAAAC
Organism: Enchytraeus crypticus; assembly: GCA_905160935.1. Lineage (NCBI taxonomy): Eukaryota > Metazoa > Annelida > Clitellata > Enchytraeida > Enchytraeidae > Enchytraeus > Enchytraeus crypticus. The sequence continues at coordinate 273,618 of CAJHZI010000745.1, read as the reverse complement.
TACACCTGATTGATCAGGTAGCCGTATAGTTTTCATCACCGTCTTCCTCGAACTTATTAAAAAAATTCTTAGATATTTTGGCAACTGTTTCTTCGTTTAATTTTACTGCCACGAAAAAGCTGATTATACACCAGTTTTCATTATTAATAAATAAAGTATTAGATACTTTTTCTGCAAATTTAAAAGGAGTTTTGGAGAATTTTGGAGAATTTTATACTTATATTGAACAGAGACTACAAACTTGAACTCAGTTTAGTACTCTGAGAACACAAGATACTGATCACTATCACGCGAGCCAAGTTTAGTGATATTGCATTTCATGAGAAGCAATTTCAGTCATTGCGTGCCATGCATTTCAGTTAATTACAGAATTTTACTTTCTTCATTTTCAAGAAAAAAGAAAGAGAATGCGAGAGAGAGAGAAAGAGAGAGAGAAACAAAAGAAGATCGATTAGTAATTGTAAATTTTTGAAAGTTATTGGTCTGATTTTAAATATTCCTTTAAAAATATGATCAATGTTCAATATCACAGTACATAGATGTACTTTACGACGTAGCACAATATAGATTCATTTTTGTTGCTATAATTAGACCTACTTTATCTAAGGCACGTAACAAAAGCGTCAGTTATAGTTTATTATGTCAGATCAAAAGATAAAGACGTTTAAAGCTCACACAGCTTTTGCCGATCCTCTATTAGATTGCTGTTCAAATCTTTGGTCATCCCATCGTAAGACGTACAGTATAAGATAAATTGAATAAGTTCAAAAATAATTTACTAAACGGCTTTTGCACTAAGAACATCCTTACTCTAATAGATTAAAAATACTAGAGGCCTTCTTTATCTAGATTAGTTAAAACTGAAAGATGTAGTATGTTATAGCGTGCTATCTCAAGTTAAAATAGGGCAGCATCAGGCTAATATTTACCAAATGTGACGTCGATACAGAGACATGCATTTCGCTTATGACACAGTCAAAGCTGTAAATTGAACGGCATGCACACGGCAATACAACGTCGTCAAGTTTGGCCGTCAGAACTATAATGTACATATAAGTAATAAACAATACACGTTGAACAATGCATAATGCGCAATGCATTTAAGTAGTAAACATTGCATAGTATACAATATATAATGGGCAATACATTCACGTAGTAAACAATATATAATATACAATACATTATGAGCAACATATACACATAATAAACAATGTATAATATACAATCCATAACAAGCAATACATTCACGTAATAGACATTACATAATACACAATGAGCAATACTTAATGTGCCATACATATTGTGCAATACGTAATGAACAATACATACACGTAATAATCAATACGTAATGAGCAATTCAGAATAGTAATAAATAGTACATATTGAGCTAAATATAATGAGCAATTTACATTGCCGTCGTGCGCCTTATAAAATTACATTTATTTGAATTTAGAAGTATCGTTATATCCTTAACATTAGTAAAATCAATAAAATTAAAATATAAGTTATTGTACTTAAAATATAATATAAAATATATTTACATGTATAATATAAAATATATTTACATGTATAATATGAAATATATTTACATGTATAATATAAAATATATTTACATGTATAATATAAAATATAAGTTATTAACTATTGATTAAATTTAGCTATTAACTACAATATGGATACAAACATTAAAATAATTGAAAATTAATTTTTCAAATTATTGAATTTTATTTTTTCTGTATTTTTCTGGTGGCCACGTTTTAGTTAAGCCGTATCCAGAAACCAGTGATGCCAGAGTCGTCCCTGACATCAGCTTCGTGCAATGAACAGGAGACAATTAGAGTCTATCGGATGGTTTTTATTTAATATTTCTACAGGAATTTCATCAGGCTCTCAGAAAGCGTAATGAGACTGAAAGCATCATATCAGAGGAAGCCGTTCAGATAATATGTTCCAACATCAGCAGTATCTACACACTGCACGAGTACTTGTTCAAACAGCTTGAAAAGTGCCAAGTGCCCTCTGAAAGGTTTCTCGAGTTGTCTGAAAAGAAAAGTTCCTCTCTCTCTCTCTCTCTCTCTCTCTTTCTCTCTCTAAGTGCACTGCCTGCTGGCAGGTCCATGGTATATAACGCTTTCACTCATTTCTAGCTTCAGTCTCCACACACGAGTGGGTCTTTAAATCATTTATAACATTCCTTTTGATATACCGTTATTCTTGGAAGATTGTGCACACGATGAGGTGGCCCCCTATGCCTTCCGCAGCTTCGACTAGCATTTACTGGGCAGGGGCGTCATTCCCTGAGAAAACAATCCTGTTTACCCTGAAAAGTTTTTAAAGAACACTTAATATTACACTTATATACATTTATCATCCTTTGTCGTAGTAAAAAGATATTTTATAAACGTCCCGGTTTGAGTTTTCAACCAGTGACCCACTGCTGCTAAACCAAATACCCTACTGACTCTGACGTCTCGGTTAGAAGTCAATACAAGAGAAAGTCTGATTCTAAAGCTATGAATTTCAGAACGCTGTGTTTAAGCGCACATTCTGTCAGTTCTACTTTAAACGGATTCTGGCGTTGTACTACTTGATAGTAACACAAATAACAACAGTTAGAGTGCTACTGTCATCCGTGACAACATCGAGCGTAATTGAAGCAATTTCAAGCCTGTGAGCGAAAGGAAGGTCCAGAATGGTGCAAGTTCGAAAATCCAGATATACAGTTCAAAGATGAGATTATTTAATGTCCAAATAGAGTATCTCAGTGGAACATATGTCAGACTGTCAGAGTTACGGCTGGAGCCAGTGGCGAAGTCGGTAAGATACTCGACCGCGGATCATATGGTGCAGGGTTCAAATGGGCTCTCCCGTCACTGACATAGCTTTCGAGGGAGGGAACTGACGTTAATCTTAGCTTTTTATTAAAATTCCGGTTCATTAGACGTTTTTCAGAAAGTGTAGGCTCCACATCTCTGACAACCCATATGATGCATTAGAACTCCCACTCTCTTCCTTATATGGGTTCAGTAGCAAACGATAAGGAATATTAAACTATTTGTACAAGGACATAGATATGTACTGTAGGCCCCATACTTTCGTTAAATATACATGTATAACTAGTTTTGCATTTCTTAATAACTACTTAAATTTCACAATCAATCAAGTCGTGAACAAAGATAATAATCAATTACTTTAATATAGCAAAACAATGTTAAGTTGATTAATCAGAAAAATCAGTTTCACTTAATTACAAGAACTGTTGGCAAACGATGTCAAAAAACCTTTTTTTCCTGACGTCTTTGCTATATACATGTAATTCAGTTACAATGAAGAACAATAGTACATCTGTTTGATTATATTTAGCTTCAAAATGGATAAGCAATGTAAAAGTTTATTCTGTAACTCAGTTAAAAAACGGCCAACTTCATCCTTGTAGCTCGAGATTGTCGAGACGTCGAGAGAGAATATTATTACAACCTACATTTTGTTTATACAGCGACTTAGTAAGCTACGCAATTTACTATTTTGAATGTATTATATTTTCAGCAATATTGAAAATCGTATAGGTCTGATTTTGAAGAGAAACGCACCATACCTTAAACTCTACTCGATATATATGTGCAACTTCGAGGAAGCACAAAAAACCTTTGAACTCTGGAAAGCTAAATCGCCAAAATTTGCCAGCTTCATAAAAGAGATTGAGGTAAATGAGTTTTGTTTATTAGTAAGCAGTTTAGCGTATGCTATACTTATTTTAAATTGCCTTTAAAGCTTATTTATGAGAGACTTGTAAATTGCGTTAATCTCTAAAAGTCGTTTTTCATAATGAAAAATGTACAAAATTGAGAGTAGTAACTCTGATAATGCGAAGTGGGCATCAACTAATGAGATAGTTACCCATCTCAAATTTTGTAGGTTAACACTAGAATTTTCTTATCAGGTTGTTGTAACCTTTTCTTCTTACGGGATTAAATATCTTTTACTATTTTTTCTCTTTGCAGACTACGTTAAAATTATTATTTGCGTTAATTATTTTATATTGAACTTGATAGGGCATAATATTATATCTATGTCTCTGCATCATTGTATGTTGGATGCAGCCTGCTCTACGGTGGAAGCTTTTAAAAGCTTTTATAAGCTTTTTAGCTCGCATAGGAAAGACCAAAAGCAAGAACCTTCAAGCTTTTAAAGTCATTTAAAAGCTTCATTAAACTTTTAGCTTTAATAATTTATGCTTATATATTATTTTCTAATCATTATCGATGTTATTTGATGGGTTCTAATCATTATCGATGTTATTTGATTGGTTCTAATCATTATCGATGTTATTTGATTGGTTCTAATCATTATCGATGTTATTTGATTGGTTCTAATCATTATCGATGTTATTTGATTGATTCTTTCTTGTTTATATGCCACAGTCGAAGCCGGTGTGCGATAGACTGGAGTTGACACATCACATGCTGGAGCCCATACAGCGACGAACCAGATATGAGTTGCTACTGAAAGGTGTGGGTGCTCTCTGTTCATATCTCCTACTTCTCTCTCTCTCTCTCTCTGTCTCTTTCTCTCTCTCTCTCTCTCTAACTCTCTCTCTCTCTAACTCTCTCTTCGTCTGTCTCTGTCTTTCTCTTTCTTTCTCTGTCTCCCTCTCCCTCCCTCTATCTCGATCTATCTACCAATATATAATAGGTGCTCAACTAGATAGAATGGGTTGCGTTCTTTTTGATGGCCTATTGTTCGTGGAATGATTATAATTAGTGATTTGATTGTTGCAATGTATGTACGTATTTTGCGTCCTTTTTGCCCGATTGTATGCATTTTGTGTGACTTTTTTCTTCCTTTAACAAACATATTCTCTCTCTCTCTCTCTCTTTGTCTCTCTCTTTTTTGAGTTCTGCTTTCTGTCAAATGACAGATCTAAGGCACATGTTACTATTTTCAGTTTCATTATAACCTCACTAACACCACGTATTCCACTCATTAATTAGGTGATGTCATCTTAAAAGCTCTACTTTCATACAGTCTGAAATAAATAAAATACAGCTTCTCAAACGTTTCTTATTTCCTTTCTTTTACGCTTGTGTGGTCGTCTTTTATAACAGGAGCCGTTTATGTCTCGTCTAATTTGCGACTGGCCGCAGTCGAATCGCTAAGAGTAAGAACTTATATATTAGACTGTTTAAACTGCTATAAATAGACGTGATCACAGAACATGGACGGCAATAAAGTTGATATACGAATCCACTGTATTGATGTGATATATGCAATAAATTACTCTCCAGTGTTTGTCATATATTTGTCATTGAGAACTAAATGACAAACAAACTCACAGAACTTAAGAACTCACAGCGATGGTAGGATTTCTTCGTCTTATTAAGGGAAGTACTTCTGACCTTGACGTTGAACCCGCTAAAATAATAATTTATTTTCTGATCTGGATGAGTTGATCTGTAGTGATTTATGCTGTGGGGACGTCCCTGACATCATCCCTGGATGAGGAAACGGACGTTAAATCTTTATCAATTTTATTATTATTAAGAATTACATGTATATATTGACTATTTTTGGTTTTTGAACAATTTGCTTAGAATACTTGAAGCATTTACCAGAAGATTCAATAGACAGAGCTGACGCTGAAGGTAAAAGTAACTATTCAACTTATAAACTTTAAAATTGTGGCCATTTATCTGTCCCAATGAATAGGCCTGCATGATTGACTATGACACACAGTTATACGCCTAGTATTCTGGTTTCTACCATGAAATGTAAAATGCAAATGCTGGAGTTACTATAGGTATTATTCGATTATTTCATTTCTGAGTTTAATAATAGACACAGATATGCTTTTCATTCTATACTTCTCATTGAAGTCTCTTCAACATGCATATTTATAGACAATGAAAAATATGATATTAAACTTAGATTTAAGAATAATTTAATTATAGTTTTATCACTGGAGATTGTAACTACTAAATCCCGTTTAAAATTAGTATATGTTACACCAAAGAATTGTTTTGCTCTATCCGTATAATACTAATCATCTAACATTTATTGCGCCTGGAAAAGCCAGTACTCGAGAAAAACGATATTTTCAGATATTAAGCACGATTGCCTT
>CAJHZI010000745.1:32500-265000 GCA_905160935.1 Enchytraeus crypticus | reverse complement strand
AAAGAAATGTGCTGAGGAAAAGTAAGGTCTTAAACAAAAGCCAGTCCGGTGATCAAAAAATGGTCAAGGTAGATTGATAATAATATAGTAAAGTAACGGAAAATATGAAGTCTGTTGCATGTTTAACATCAAGGTTCAGATGCACAAGGGCTTCACTTCAAGACGAATCGCCACACTGGAGCTACCGTAACAAAACTAGTTCATACTTATTACAACACTAATCTATCTGAAATTTATATCTACATCTGTAGTAAACTAGTAGGAAAATGTTAAAAATACCTTGGCATTTGATAATAGATCTAGCTAAAATGGGTATTTCTTAATATTTAGAAGTAGGCCTATTGAAAAATCAGTCTATCTCTTAGACCAAATCATTGTGTACGAGCTTCTTAAGGTTCTGATACAGATGTGTAAAAGTATCCAAATCTAACAAAACTGTACAACTAGGTCTGACTTCCATTTTCATATCGCAAAGAAAAATATCAGAGGCGACATTACTGCAGTGGAATTCGAGCAGATGACCTCCTACTCATCGCTTCATCTTGCTAGCAATTCCTCAACAAACCGTTACAATCTATGAAACCCTCTGTTTACTGGCCCACGTCGCTCATATGAAACCCTCCGCTTACTGGCCTACGTCACTCATATGAAACCATCTGTTTACTGGCCCACGTCACTCATATGAAACCCTCTGTTTACTGGCCCACTCATATCCCTCTCTACTGTGTCTATTTAATACTAGATACTTAATAATTACACTATAGCTGTTCGCTCTGGTTTCTAATTTACTTAATTTACAGGAATAGTTTTGGGTTTGTAATGCACTATTTCTACGGTAGCACATCGCATCCAATATGTTCAATACGTCGCTGACATTATGTAAGAGCAAACAGACGCTGAACCATTATTTTTAGCTTATTTTTATTATTGTTATAAATTTTAAATATTAAATACCGCGACTGTAAAGAACCCGAGGTTTGATAAAAACGATTGGAGCAATACGTGCTGAACCGACGCCCGGCTATTCGAGGTCATCTAGCTGCTATTATTATTATTATTAGTATTACTATTAAATTATATCGCAATAACCCATTTCTGATTTTATTCCGATTCGTTACTAAACGGTAATGTTATGGACTCTTGTTTACTTATAATTTTGTATTTAGTCGTATCTTATTGACATTAATTTAATCATACAGCAGTGGTAAAATATAGATATGATAAATTCATAGTAATATTTATGTAGAGGAACATTTATAGTAATAAATTTATTTATTTATTTATTATTTATTTTCTCAGTTTAACGATCACCTGCTGATATGCAGAAGTACGATGGGTATAAACCTGATGAACCTGAAACCACGGTACCGGGTCTCCACTAAAATATCCATCGACGGGCTAAAGGTAAGCAATTAAACTGTGATAGCCTATTATTATTATTACTATTATTAGTATTACTGTTATTACTAGTATTCTTATTATTGCTATTATGATTCGTTCCTATAGCATAAGGATTGGCAAATAGCTGCACCTACATGTAGGTACTTTAAATTGTCCATCGATGGGCTAATGGTAAGCCATTAAACTATGATAACCTATTAATTCCTATTCCTCAAGGAAATAAGCACAAAACCAAAACACTGTCAACATTAATATCGCTAAAAAACCAGAATTCGAGCAAATTAAACTTAAAATGTTCGTACTAAATGTTATATCTGCTCCTACATTGTACACTACTTGTAGCCAGATAAGTTGATGTGTGATCACAATGAATAATTATACATTAAATTATTGTGCATTAACTTAATTAGTCAAATTTGCCTCTGTAGCTTCATGGGCTAAACTGACATTAAAGTGTTGACCTAATTACTCTATTAACGTAAAATGCTACAGATTTTTTACTTAATCTTTTCAACGAAATTATTAATAAGATGTTTAACTCTAAGGGGGAGGTCACCAAAATCAGGCCTCGGGGGCAGGGGCCAGCTTTCCCTCTTAGGTCCGCCGATAAAATTTACGAAAATGTCACGGAAGGTGTGGGACTTATGTGGGTGTTAGAAAAATATTTTAAATATTTTTGTCTCTCTCTCTAAGAACATGCGAGAATACAGAATTGTCCTTCTCCTTAAAAAATTACGGTTTTATGGACGTAAATATGAAATTATTTAACCCTCTCCCGGACAAGGAGCCGGCCTAAGTTCAAAAATTGGGACATTGTCCGAAAAATTTGGATCCCCTTAATAATTTTTGGATCCGCCAATGGAGGTCGTCTTAGTACGACACGATTTCATTCAAAACGAACCATTATATTTGAGCTGAAATCATAGATAACTTTGAATTTTAGTGAAATCAGTTCAAATTATTTCAATTTACAACGTATAACGTAAAGTATGCACCAGTTTAGTTCTTGTCATTGAATAATGTTCGATGTTGTCATGGACGACAGTAGCACTCTAATTGTTGCTGTTAATGATAAATCTGACGTGTCGCATAGGATGTGTTTAACGGCAAGATCTAGAAGCGTAATAAGACCTATCTTCTGGGCGTCTCGACACACTCGAGCTACCGCTACGTAAACTAATTTAAAAATTACAACTTTCATCTTATAAAGTGCGCAGCAGTGTAGTGTCAATCCACGAGTATATAATTCGTAGATTCTAAATTGTAGAGCCATACAAGTAGCTATACTTGTAATTGTGCTAGTAATTCTACAAGTAGCTATGTCAATTGCCTACTATTGCTACTAGTATGTAACTGCGTACTATCAATTGTAGAATTTTACTTACTTTACAGTAGTATGTGGGTTGTTATTATTTATGCTAATAGTTGTTATATGGTTGTTATATGGTTGGCTGGAGCCAGTGGCGAAGTCGGTAAGACACTCGACCGCGGATCAGTATGTGCTGGGTTCAAATAGTATGCTTACTGACTGCTAGTGAAGGTTGTAGTGTGTTTAACGTCAAGATTCATAACATGCTAGAGCTACCGTCACAAAGATTAAGTTTGCAGCAAGGTAGCATTATTTACGCAGGAGAGAAAATTGTGGTCAAATAACTGTAATCGTTTTTAAATTTGTTATTGTCATTGTTCATGTTAAAATGGTGTTAATAATATCATAAAATTTACTGATTGTGAAAAATTCAATTAGGTTCACCCTAATTTCTGAAAGCCCTGTGTAAATAAACCTGCTAATCGTAGCCTATCAGGTAATTTTAATAGAGTGCCTGAAGAACATCATAATTGACTTATGTAAATATCAAAATAACAAATTAAAGTAAATATTCTCTTATGTCAGGTTATTAATAAGAGTGCTGATGGCATTTACCTACTTATGGGCAGAGAGGAGGCTGTTGAACTTTGTTTTAGGTTTGTTTTATATCTAATGTCATGTAATTAATTTATATTAGCAATCTTATCATTGTTAAGAATCATTATAAGAATTAATAAGTTATCCCGTGTTGTGTACGGGAGAGTGACGAATAAACCATCCGAAAACGAGGCGTGTCGTAAAGAGGCTAAAAAGCAAAAACCCAGGAAGGCAATGAGAAACCACATCAAAAGCCAAATATTTATCCAGATATAGGATAGATAAGGTATAGATACTGCATAGCCTTTTAAAAAATGGATTAACTTATTGAGCTATGGAGTTAGTTACATGTACATGAATACAGAGCGAGAAAACGGATTCGGAGTGTAAATATGTAAATATGTACCTTGAACCTGCCGTTTGTCAGGACACTAAATGTATAGCGAGAGAGAGAGAGAGAGAGAGAAAAAAAAATTGGTTGTACATTTTAGTTATAAGTTGATTGATCGAGATGCTCTGAATGTCTGCATTACACGTTTCGTAATTTAAAAGTTAAGCATTAAACGATTCTTATGCACACACTGCTCTTATGAAAACTGCTGACTCATAACATATATTTATGTTTATTTATATTTGCTATATTTTTATATAAAATTATCTTACTGAAAAATATAAACAGACTAGAAATAAAGAAATATAAATTGGTGCTTTGATTGACAAAAGACAAGATGTGGTGGAATTGATTTCTTTATTGATTTTAGCTCTCAAGAAAATGCAGATGCTTGGCTAACTGTAAGTACACTTACTGCATTAGATTTATCAGATTTAAGAATTATTTTCTAAACACCGGTGGTTTACTAACTTTGCTTCGTATTGACTTGTCGAGTATCTTACCGACATCGCCACTGGCTGGAGCCAGTGGCGATGTCGGTAAGATACTCGACCGCGGATCAGTATGTGCGGCGTTCAAATCCTGGGCCCGCCCGTCACTGACATCTCTTTAGAGTGAGGAAACTGACATTAACATTATCTTTAGCTTTTTACTTAAAATTTGAATCAAGACCTCATGATTTCGAAGTATACCTTCCTAGTTCCTACCAATCCACTAAACATCGTTCTAGTATTTCTTCTAAATCGTTACTTGTGTAAATAATGAATCTGTAAAAAAACTCGTTTATATTTTGTGTTTCTTTTCTGTAGACGATAAGTTTGAGTAGTAAGCACTCTAATTTAGAATATACTCATAATGAGGGAAGTTCAAACATTTCCTTTTTCAGGAAATGAAAAAGAAATTCATTTCTTGATCTTAAGAAAAAGGTATTTCTTTTAATTTTATAATTGACGCTCTGGCAAGTGTAAGTGTTATATTATTTATTGATCAGTAATTTTTCTGCCACATAACTTATCAGCTTATTTGATCGCTTGCAGGCCTTTGAATCTGCAATAGAGTCATACGCGAAATGTTCGACTTCTAAACAAGAGAAAGCGAAGACATCGGTAAGCTATTAATTTATTCCATCTATTGCAGCTAACGAGTTATCTGTTGCTAATTCAATAGTTTGTTACTTCCTCCTGCATTCCATTCCCTCTTGTATACTCTCTCTCTCTCTCTCTCTCTCTCTCTCTTTATCTCTCTCTCTTTCTCTCTTTATATCTCTCTCTCTTTCTCTCTTTCTTTCTCTCTCTCTATTTATCTCTCTCTTTCTCTCTTTCTCTTTCTCTCGGTATGTCTATCTCTTTCATTAGACATTACATTCCATTCTAGTAAGTGTAACTCGTATGTCATATTTATTTGTTAATTATAAAATCTCAAATAAAATTAATTTAATTGGCATAACTCAGATATACATGAAATACACATCAAACTATCGTTATTTGTCTAAACATTTAGTTTCTTAAGGAGTGTTTTATCACTAGGTATCTACTTAGTATCCACCTGATATTCTACCTAGGATATTATTATTATATATTTGGTATAAAAATATTACTATGTCTCCGATATTTGTCGTTTTCTAGTACAAACTTTGTATATTTTATTTGTTATTGTACTCTAGCAATATTTTATTTTTATTTTTATTATATAATAATTGTATATTCATGCCTATTGTCTATTGCCTTTGAGACCCTGGGGCCCATCAACTCTCTCGCATCAGACTTCATTGACGAAATAGGCAGGAGGACCAGCGCCATTACTGATGATATGCGCGAAAAATCTTTTGTGTGGCAGCGACTGTCTATTGCTCTCCAGCGATTCAATGCAGTCTGCTTCAGTGGCACTTTGGCTAAAGCGGCTTCCCGGAGTGCAGCGGAATTATTTTAATCGCTTTTTTTAAACTTTTAATTAAATTATAAAATAATAATAATAATAATAATAATATTTTAAAAAAGTGTATATTTGTTATTTGATAATAATATACATTTGGATGCAGTCCTGTTGTAACAATCCCGTTGCTCAGTATTGTGCTTATAGTACATTTTCGAATGTATTGATGTCTAATTGCATTTTGTTAAAAGATAAAAAATTCTTATCCCTTTATACAACACAATGTCGTCATAGTAAAAGTATTCCCTGCTGGATTTACAGTCGTAAGAGTACAGTCCTTACTGTTTTTTGTTGCTAGCTTGGTAACTCATCACCGATTTGTTCACAGTTTTTGTTAACAGCTTGGTGTCTCAAAGCGCATATGTTTACTATTTTTGTTGTCGACAGATTAACTCTGTACTGATATTTATGCAGTTTTTGTTGACTGCTTGGTAACTCAGTACCGATATGGTTACAGTTGTTTTTGTTGACTGCTTGGTAACTCAGCACCGATATGTTTACTGTTTTTTGTTTTGCTTTTGTTGACAGCTTAGTAACTCAACGTGTATATGCTTACTGTTTTTTTGTCGACAGCTTGGAAACCCAGTGCCAATAAGCGTATTGTTTTTGTTGACAGCTTGGTAACTCAGCACCCTTATGTTTACAGTTTTTGGTTAACAGCTTGGCAGCTCAACACCGATATGCTTTCTATTGTTGTTATTAGCCGGTTGGTAACTCTGCACCGATATTTTTACTATTTTTATTGACAGCTTGGTAACTCTGCACCGATATGGATCAAGGATCACCTGGCAGACAATTGCACGCTCTGCGACCTCGAGTTCAACCTACTCAGCAGACGTAAACACCACTGCAGAGCTTGTGGCATTGTACGTCATCTTAGAATGTCTTAATAGCGTAGGAGTAGCGTCAGGAAGTCTTAAATGACAGATTCTGAGGTGAACTGAACCCTCGTGGGTTTGAATCCCTGCCGCGCTGACCCGAGAGTTGAATCTCGGACATTCACTGGACTGGTGATATGGAAAATGGACTAAATTGCCTAACGGTTTAAGCACGTGGTATTAAAAGTGTTAGTTATCAACATAGTTGATCATTTCACTATAGTGCGTGATTTTTACATTATATGATACTATGTACCACGTTCCTGATATCATAATTAGATGAGGAAACGGACGTTAATTTGTTAATTTCATAATTGCTTACATTTATCGAGTGTCAGCATGTCAGAAGCGCAGTGATGTAAAATGAGACCGGAAGCCTATCAGTAGTTTGAAATAAATTTCAAAGGATATGACTCAGAATAATATTTTATATTGTAGTAGTGTGGGCTCTTCATAATATACAAATCTCTCCATAATGAAGAGCAATAATATCTTGTGGTTACCGATTTTACTGATTTTTTTGGGCTTAGACTTTTAAATATCAGCCAGCAATCCTGGTGAATTATTCGTCATTAAACTCTATGTTGTATTTATTTTTTAAAGTTTTGCACTTTGTCCTGTAACATTATGCTCTGTAATATATTGTAGTGTGTGGTATCAGGGAATCTAAATTATTTTATTATACTACATTGTAGGTCGTATGTAAAGACTGCTCCTCCAATAAGTTAAAGCTGGCCTACAGTCAAAAGATAATGAGAGTCTGTACGGATTGCTTCACAAAACTCAACGGTAAAACTAATCTAACGGTAAGATTGTATGCTAAATGAAATAAATTATATACTACGCTTAATTTATAAGATGCTCATTATATCGCGTAATGATCAGTATTGGGAAACTAGTCTTCTTGTGTTAAATAGTTAGATCGTTAAACAGTTAGCAGTTTGTGGTCCATTATCCACTGGCCTCCCCTATGAATGACCTAAAATTTATGTTAGCGTTTATTTAGATGTTTATAGAGCTAGCTATGTATGTTATTTTAGTTGTTCTTTGTGGCGCGTGGTTTAACTACATCTTAAAAATTCTCCTTAAGTAAGATTGGTTGACTATAATTAGTTTCAATGTAGATGTATTGAAATGTGCTCATTGTTTTAAATTTAGCTATTACATTATATGTCTTTACTGTTGCATATGGAGTTATTGTGTAAATATACTTATTATGTGATGATTTGATTCTTTTGAATACACTCATTTTTTACTTTAGACTGATTTTCTGGATTTTGGAATTTGCACCGTTTTTGGACCTTCTTCTTGCTCGCCGGCTTGATTTTGTCTCAATAGTGCTCGATGTTGTCATTGATGACTGTAGCACTGTAATTGTGGTTTTTGTTATTATTATTCAGTGTGTCTATTGTGTCGGCAGGATTCAAAGGAAGAAGCTCGGATGAGCGGATATCTGCGAATGAGCAGAGATAGGAGGACTTGGTCAAAGCACTGGTTCTCCCTTAAACAAAACATTCTCTTTGAGTCCAACACGGTTAGTTCCTGCTTCTATAATATCATTCGTTGTCATTTAGTAAAGGTATTGATACATTAGTTAATGCTTGTTTAATATCATCCGTTGTCATTTGATAAAAGTCTTGATACATATTCTTTGTTTTGTTTAGTATCGTTTATTTGTTCATCACAGCACAGATTATAAAAAATACGAACGTGCAAGTAGTTAGATAAACAAATAACAATACGAAAGAGGCTACCATAAAAGAGACATAGCTCCGTTCGGTAATACCATAATTAGTAGCTATAGCAGAGTCTACTAAGTCTGAAATACAAAAATGTATATAACATTATCAATTACACTAGCCTACCCTTGCTTTGGTCTTTAAGTAGGTTTTCTAACGTATTTATATATGCCTATTTACATACCCGAGGAGGGGATTTAGCGCACTCAGTTAATCTGCGCGTCAATGGAACTAAGTAAAGCCGCCGTGTTTCGCGCGGTTAGTACTTTGTGGGCGACCACTTCGGAAGACCGAGTGTCGACAGATTTGAATGTATATAATCTCCAGGGTGTTGGATGTTATTCTTAAATCCGCTGTGGCTACTATTGGAGCGCCAACAAAAGGCAACAACGATTACTAATAACCTTGGAAGGAAAAAGGAGGCAATAAAGAAAGCTACAAAAAATAGCAATTAGAAAGGAAACTATGTAGCACATGCGGTATGCCATATTTGTAATTATAATTATACGGAATAAAATAATAAAATAGACCTACGAAACCTATTAATTTGTGTATGGTAACGCTGAAGAGAATTTTGCTGTTTGTGTGATACAGGAAAAAGCACCAGCGACAGAAATTACTTTGAATGGCTGTCAAGTTGGGAGGTACTTCAGTGGCAATGAGGTGATAGTCTGTTTAACCAAGACTGCAAACGATATCTACTACTTTAAGGCGAATGACGAAACATATCTTGAAAAGTGAGTGGAGAACTTATATTAATTTGCCTTGTCATGCCAATATGTCAATATGTTTTACAACTTATTGACAGTATGTTTTACAACAATTTTTATATTGTAATCAATAGAAGGAGATTTTAGTTGCATTAAATTGTTTAAGAGTATTTAAAATTATGGTGTTATTGTATTTAGCATGAATTCGTAAAAATGTTTTAATTTTCATGGTTTCTTTGTGTAGATGGTTTAGAGAGCTACGAAGTCTAACTAACGAATGTAAATCTACAACATCAGAAAACCCTAGTCATACCACCCACCTAGATGATCTCAACGAAGAATGGGTAATAATGAGCGATTCGATGGAAAATTAAATATTATATATCCATATGAAATTGAGCTAGTACCAAATTCGGTCTTTAAATAAGAATTATTTAGTAGCATTTCTACTAATTTTAATTATTTTTTTCTGGGGTTATTTAATGTCTGTGATAATTTTATAAAACGAGCCAGATCGGGTATTGAACTTATTTAACTGCCATGACTACTAGTGACTGAAGATAATGGAAGATTCGTCGATGTTTTTATATTTATTTTAGTAGGCGTATATTAATTTATTCGTCGATTGAATTTCAAATGAATATCAGTTCCATACGAACCGTTAGATATCATATTATGTTATTCTTTAAATGTGTAATCGAAATAGCAATCATAATACTAATGATCTCTGGTAGTACAAAAGATCTCTGGTAGTACAAAAGATCTCTAGTAGTACAAAAGATCTCTGGTAGTACAAAAGATCTCTGGTAGTACAAAAGATCACCGGTAGTAAAAAGATCTCTAGTAGTACATAAGATCACTGGTAGTACATAAGATATCTCGTAGTACAAAAGATCTCTAGTAGTACAAAAGATCTCTGGTAGTAGAATAGATCTCTGCAGAAGATATAGTAAAATATCTCTGGTAGTACAAAAGATGTCTCTTAATATATACATGTAAGTATTTTTGAATTAAGAAAGACGATAGGCAGTCTGTTGCAATGGCCGGGTTGTAATTGTGGTTGTTATAAATGGGCTTTTCCCTAATGGGAAGAGTTATGGGAACCATGCGGACCCTACCTTACCTTAATGAGCCTGATCTAAATCGTACCAAATACAGAACGAAATAATGGGACACACTTAAAAGCACTTTATGTTAGTATATGTATAAGCGAATCCAACTTATTTACAGCAGAATTTTCAACTATATTACTTCAGAGTGTTCAGAATTTGTGTAGCAAACAATCTTTGCCAGATCTCACATCGACTGTGAGTATTTCCAGCTATTCTACATTATTTTACTGTTGTAATTGTATAAATAGCTAATTGTGAAGAGCGACAGATAAAATAAGGAAGTTGTCAATGGCTGTTGCTGAGGTCACGGGAACTATAACCTCATCAGAGGTAGTCTCTGGCATTAGAGGATCTGAGACTAGGACAATTGAATTAGTAACTGATTTACGATATTAACTTTCGGCATCGAAAGTAAAAAAGCTAGTAAAGCTAATGTTAACGTCAGTTTCCTCACTCGAAAGCGATGTCAGTGACAGGCCAGCCCAGGATTTGAACCCCGCACATACTGATCCGCGATCGAGTATCTTACCAACTTCGCCACTGGCTCCAATCGAATGTAATATATGGATGACCAGATTATGATGATTCCAGCCGCGCTGATCTTGGGCTTAACCGCCCCGGGAGGTTACCGTGCTTGCCCGCCCCGGAGGTGCCCCGCCCCGGCGTCTGCCACGCCCCGGGGGCTACCTCGCCCCGGGGGGTTGCCCCGCCCTGGGGGCTGTCCCGCCCTGAGGGCTGCCCCGTCCTGGGGGCTACCCCGTTTCCGGAGGCTATCCCGCCCCAGGCAGTTCACCTTGCTAGCGTCTCAGTTAACTGACGACGAATGTGGCAGTCACTCAGGAGCCGCTGCTTTTATACTGACGCTGAGTCGAACCGGTCATGTGATTGTGGAACCGGTTAAGTTAACTGGTTAGGTTAACTTACCGATTCAATAAACTGGTTACGGCTCATTAGATTTGGCCGCCTTTCAGAAATAATATATTGATGTTTGTTTGATTACAATTATGGAATATACTAAAAAATTAAAATTATTTAATAAAAATTATTTAATTCGTGGCTTATCCAGCTTATTTGCATGTCTCTCAAAGAACACATAATACAGAGTACGAGTCGAAATTAGAGATGGGAATCGAACCGAACCCGAACCGAACCGAACCCAAAAATCAGAAATTTTGACCGAACCGAACCGAACCCGAACCCAGACTCTGGCTGAACCCGAACCGAACCCGAACCCAGACTCTAGCCGAACCGAACCCGAACCCAGACTCTGACCGAACCCGAACCGAACCCGAACCCTCTCTTCGTCCAAACCGAACTGAACCAAAATCCTGAAGTTCTTTTCTCCTTCGCCTGCCTAACATTATATAAAGATAGTAAAAACAATACATATATACATGTATAATAGATTTTGCATTTACATGTATTACAGTATCCAACAGCATATATTCAGGTTAGGCTGGTTCCGACACAAATTTAAAAATTAATAACAGATAGCGATACAAAGGAATGTTAGCGTTACAAAGGAATGGTAGCGGGAAGCGAGACTGGTCTACAGTAGATAATGGATAATCTGAATTATATGGTATTGAAATATGAAATGAAGATTAACATCAAAGAGACAAAAGTAGCGAGAGTATCCCAGAATAGAGGTGAAGTCAATATTATAATAAATGTTACGAAATTGGAACAGGTAAGGAATTTCAAATATTTAAGTCATACTATAACAGATGATGGGAAATGTGAGACTGAAATAAATAATAGGATTGCAAAAGCAAAAGAAACTTTTGATAATAGGAAACTTTTAACAAAAATCCTAAAGAAAGACACTAAGATAAAGACAGCGAAAACCTTAGTACGGACCACGCTATTATATGGATATGAAACATGGACATCAAGGAAAGAAAATATCAGGAAACTAGAGGCATTGGAAATATGGATATGAAGAAGAATGGAAAGGATTAGCTGGACTCAAAAGGTTACAAGTGAGGAAGTTCTGGAGAGAGTTGGTAAAGATAGACAGTTGATAAATGTATTAAGATATAGGAAGAAGAGTTGAATAGGACACACTCTAAGAAGGGAAAGTCTATTAAAAAGGTCATAGAAGGTAGAATGGAAGGAAAAAGAGGCAGAGGAAGACCAAGATTATAAATGTTACATGATTTTAAGATCCAGTCATATGTGGACATGAAGAGGAAAGCGGAAGACCGAGAAAAGTGGAGGCTTTATACACCATGAACCTGTAATAGGCAGGGCACTAAGAGAGAGAGAGAGAGAGAGGGAGAGAGAGAGAGAGAGAGAGAGCATTACAAAAATCACTGGTATTTCAGACACTTATAGTTTATTACTGGTTCAGTTGATAGCAAAAGGTATATATTATGATCATTTTTCTGTGGAAGTACATGTGTTTACCAAATCGTCCGTATGTCACATTTTATGTTAATAAATTGCACTATGTCTCTGAAATATTGCATCAAATTTTAGCCAAGACATTTCCATTTAATTATAAACGTTTCTAATATATAGGCCTAGTGACAAAATTTGTTTTTAAATGGGTGAAATATTCTATTTTCTGGTTATAATCAAGGAGAATATTTTAGATACCAAAATAAAACTAAATATCTATTTTTATGAACATTTGTTTGTCAACTTACAGTATTTTAAGAAATGTACAGGAATAAATACTACTTCTCTCATTTTTTCATTGTCAAATTCTTACTCAGGTGAAAAATGTGTCAGTTACTATGACTTCATGTATTTCTTTAAGCACATTTACCATAAACCATTTTAAACATGTTTATCATAACCATGATTATTATAAGTAATGTTAAACAATTGCAACATTATCCAAACCAAACCATTTAGAACTCGAATCGAACTCTTGCGAGTTGGAAAGCAAGCCGAACCCAAACCGAACCCGAACCGAACCCGAACCCTTGTTCTAACCGAACCCGAACCGAACTTTCATTTTCAATAAACCTAACCCTCAAATTGTCAACTGCAAACCGAACCCGAACCGAACCGAACTTTCATTTTCAACGAACCGAACCGAACCCGAACTCTGAAAATTCATAAAATTCCCATCTCTAGGAGAAATATGTATCTTAGGTCCGCTACTTGAGCAATAACGAGAGAGAGAGAGAAAGAGAGAGGGAGAGATAGATAGATAGATAGATAGATAGATAGATAGATAGATAGATAGATAGATAGATAGATAGATAGATAGATAGATAGATAGATAGATAGATAGATAGATAGATAGATAGATAGATAGATAGATAGATAGATAGATAGATAGATAGATAGATAGATAGATAGATAGATATAGATAGATAGATAGATAGATAGATAGATAGATAGATAGATAGATAGATAGATAGATAGATAGATAGATGGATAGATAGATAGATAGATAGATAGATAGATAGATAGATAGATAGATAGATAGATAGATAGATAGATAGATAGATAGATAGATCGATAGATAGATAGATAGATAGATAGATAGATAGATAGATAGATAGATAGATAGATAGATAGATACATGTAGGTAGATAGATACATGTAGGTAGATAGATAGAGAGAGAGAGAGAGAGACAGAGAGACAGAGAGAGAGAGAGAGAGAGAGAGAGATTGAAAGAGAATGAGAGGTGCATAGGGAGAGAGCTAACGAGAGAAAGAGAGAGAGAGAGAGAGAAAGAGAGATTGCGTGAGAGGTGCATAGAGAGCGAGAGAGAGAGAAAGAGGGGGGGGGGGAAAGAGCGGATGGGGGCATAGAGAGAGAGCTAGAGAGAGAGAGAGAGAGAGGAGAGACAGAGAGAGAGAGAGAGATAGCTAGATTGATAGATTGAGAGAGAAAGAGAGAGAAGTGCATAGGGAGAGAGAGAGATACAGACAGAAAGAGAAAGAGAGAGAGAGAGAGAGAGAGAGATGGAGATAAGCTGAGAGATGCGCTAACGTCTTAACACCAATATTCTGTAAAATTAAAAAAGAAAAATAATATTGTTCACACTTAATCATAGTAATTTACTATTAACTCAATATTTGTGACGGTAGCTCGAGTTTGTCGAGTCGTCCGGTAGACTGTAGAGTAGCCTTAATTGTGCTTCTGAACCTTGACGTTAAACACACCATAAACTACCTGATTTATTGACTCAACACTTCAATACGTAAAGTTCTATTTACTATTTAAAACAAAGAAGTAAACAATTTAATCTGCTGCATTGAAACATATGTGAGGAAGTAAAACGTAGCACCTGATTACTAAATGATTTACTAATTTTAAATGAATCATTGAAATAAAACCCATTAAGAATTTTACAAATTTCAATTAAATTGTAGTCGTGAGAAATCAGGACTTCTACGTATATACAATGAGAGAGAACTATGTTTAATGACATTATCATCAACGCACGAAGTACAAAATTGCACACACAAACGGGTCATCAAAGAGGATAAATAAATCCTATCTAGTTGACAGCCCACAATCATAAGCAGACATACACAGACAACAACTCATAATAATACGCCATGACCCCTGTCTTTGTCTGATAAGGTCGATTTGATGTAAATAATTCCACCTCGCGCTGTTTTACCTCTTTAGGTTTCTAAAAATATCGTACAAGATTAGCCCACCTTGAGCCGAAGAGATAGATGTGGCCCATCGCTAACACATAAGGTTACGTGCTAGTATACGAGATCACGTGCTAGTATACGAGGTCACGTGCCAGTACTTTATCCTAGACCTCATGAAAACATCCCAACACGATCTAACCTCGTCGTATACCCTGATCGATAGACTTAACTAGCCTATCGACTAGACTATCCTAGTCTATCTTAACTAGCCTATCGACTAGGCTATCCTAGTCTAACTTAACTAGCTTACAGCCTAGGCTATCCTAGTCTATCTTAGTTAGCCTATAGACTAGGCTATCCTAATCTGCTGGAGCCAGTGGGGTTCAAATTCTGGGCTCGCCCGTCAGTGACATCGCTTTCGAGTGAAGAAACTGACGTTTACATTAGCTTTTACCAGCTTTTATCTATCTTAACTAGTCTATATACCTAATCTATCTTAACTAGCCTATAGACTAGATTATCTTAGTCTATCCTAACTAGTTTATAGAATATCATAGTCTATCCTAACTAGTCTAGCGCCTAGACTATCCCAGTCTAACTAGCCTATAGACTAGACTATCCTACTCTATCCTAACTAGCCTCAAGACTGTCCCAGTATATTCTACCTACCAGGCATTCAGTTAATGCAAAATTAATCGTTTTCTTATATTTAGTTAGTTAGTTAAAGTCTAGTTATAGTTAGTCAAGTCAAGAGCTTCTTGGGAGCTGGAAAGTTGCATCATTTTGTTCACAAGTTGTTCTAGATATTGGCGATTGTTATAGCATTAGCATGGTTTTATTTCTCTCTTTTTATATTTACAATATTATTTACTTAATTATACTATGTAGACTTATATATATTTATATATATATATATATATATATATATATATATATATATATATATATATATATATATATAATATTACGAAGATTATCATATAATAGTATTTATGCTATTATATTTATTTATTATGTTTTGTTATATTTGTCGCTTACACAATTAATAATCTTTAATTTTGTTCCTTGTCATTACGGGTCGTATATTTATTTATTGAGACTAGGAGTTCTACAAATATTTTATTTATTTATTTATGACTCTAAAATTAGTTAGGAAAGCGCACTCAAGGCATGCACAGGCACACTGAATTAATATATTAATTAGTCAAATAATCTATTGTTCTCAATAGATTTATCTAGAATAGAAAGACTTTATTTATTTCACAATGAATGAACTTAATGGTGACACTATCAAAGCATTGGATTCCTGTGAAAGGACCCACTTTTTAAAGACCCCTGACGAGTTTGGGTCAACATTGTCACATGTAGGCGCTTTGTTATAAACGACCCTGAACGAAAACTCAAAATAACTAGCAATTACAAAACAAGCGTTAGGCTACCATTTAATAAATATCTGACGATAATCTTAAATTATAAGAAAAATATTTTATCGAGTAGGTTATTTTGAAGCCTACGTACAAACAACTGAATGGAGTATATTATACAGAGGATATATTGTAGTTGTTGTAGGAGTGGGAATACTTGTATGATGATGTTGTAGAATGTGTTGTAGGTTATGACAACTTTAAACAAGTCAATATTGTTAGCATTAAAAACTATTTAACAATGTCTAATCTGTTGTGGTTAGTGTAGGCAGTGCCATCTTCAAACAATGGCACCTTGTCCCTGCATTATGTTATCTACTAGTAAATGTATATTTGGCAGACGTCACTAATTTCTATGCTAGTGTAAAATGTCAGATAACGATGTGTTTTGCCTTGTTGAAGAACAAATTGGACATTGTGGTGATGTTCATTATCGCGGGGTTAGTTAAATGCTTTACAAGTTAAAAAGTTTCACAATTTGATTAGGAGAGTATATAACTACCTACATCTGCCTTCCATGATTCCTAAGAACTCTAAGCACCTGCATCTTTCTTCAAGCTTTGATCATTACTACCTATATCTTTCTTCTTTGCTCCTGGCTGAACGATCATCAATTGATACTCAATAATAATAATAATAATAATAATAATAATAATCATCATCATCATCATCATCATTTCATCTAGAGTCGGGACACTACGAATAGATCTACTCTTTTCCATTCGTTTTAGAATTTTTGTAAGAGTTCCTGGTAATTTATCTAGCAATTTTCTACTATTATTATTATTACTATTAGTTTTATTCTTTATAATAATAATCTTTATAATATTATTCTTTATAATAATAATTATTATTATATTATTATTATATTATTATAATTATTAATTATAATAATAATATTATTATTACTATTAAATTTTATTCTTTATAATAAAAATAAAAATAAAAATAATAACATTATTATTATTATTATTTTTAATCCCCCTAAGAAGGGGATTCTTTCGATCTATTATTATTATCATTTTTTATATTATTTTATATTATTACTATTATTATTATTATTGTTATTATTATTTTTTTTATATTTTATTTTATTTTTTAATTTTTTAAATGCCCTGGGCTATATAAGGCCCTGGGCTAAAATATAAGATAAGAAAGACTTTATTTAATTAATAGAAAGATGAAAAATATTTAAAATAGTTCCTCTACGCTCTGGGAGGCCGCATTCGCCAATGTGCCACGAACGCAGACAGCATTAAAACGCTGGAGTGCGATAGACAGGCGCTGCCATAGAAAGGCTTTTTCTCGTTGGTCGCCTGTAATGGCACTGGTTCTCCTGCCTAATTGGTTAATGAAGTCAGACGCGGCAGAGTTGATGGGGCCCAATGTCTCAAAAGCAATTGGCAGGAAGATGTAGCTGCTAGAGACTGCGGCATATTTAAGTGTCTTCCTATTGGCAGCGGCTACAGCAGCTGAGCCAGCAGCAGCGCATGAAAGACTGAGATTGCTTGCGGAGAATGTGTCCGTCACAGTGACATCCCATTGCCTTCTGCCCAAGGAATCTGAGATACACCGTCCGGTCGTTTCCCATCAGAGCGGCTCAAACCCTGGGGCTCTTTTATGGCCGGAATATTTGCGCGAGTTAGAGCACGCCATATCAGATCATTCAGATACTGGTGTCTGCTGATTCTGCCAGCGCTCCGTATGCACAAAAGGCCGTGAGTGCCCAGAGCATGGACCGATGCTCCGCAGACACAGTTGTGTGGCTCACAAAGCGTAGAGCCCAGCCAAAGACCAACCGCTACTCTCACTGTCTCGTCATCCAGGCGGAGGCCACAGGAAGATAAAGGCAAGGCTTTCAACCAGTCTCCACTATGAAGAGTAGAAACAGCAAGCAGACGGGCCTTTTCTTGTGGGATTAACGCCTTCTCGAGGAGTTCCGAGTGGGCAATGGCAGAGATTTTGGAGTCCCAGGCCTTCATGGACTTAGACACCATTCCAGTAGGCGCCTCCGATAAGGATAGAGCAGACCAAATGCCTTGAACCCTGGCTACCTCTACATCGATGAACTGAGGAGAGCATGAAAGGATCGAGTCCTGTAAAGCGCTTGTCCCCGCGGCAGAAGCCAAAAAGGCAGAAGGTGCCAGCGACGAGACAGAACGAATACCTAGCCCTCCATAGCAAATGGGCAGACTTGCTTGGATCCACTGACCTTCGTTAATATTAACGTTAACGATGTCACTTAGGGACTTTCGCAGGATTAAATCAAAAGACTGCAACATTGGATGGCCCGCACATGGAAAAGTCCGCAAGATGTAAATCAGTTTTGATGATCCAACGCAGCTTCGCAATATTGTTAAAGCATCGTGCGAGGAGATAAGCTTTAGCCGGCTAGAGGCCCTCTCTAGGTTCGAGCACTGGGTGTTGAGAACCACATCCATAGCCTGACCTGTCAACAGTGGAGCTCCGAGAAGGCTGGCTTCAACAGGTTTCACATTATTATTATTATTATTATTATTATTAGTATTATTATTATTATTATTATTATTATTATTGCTATTATACAACTGTAATAAGGTCTCAGAGGCTGGGGTATAATATGGCAGGGAAGCTAATGTTTATATTAATGCTAAATTAAAGATTGGTCTGAATCAACTCACATTCTGAAAGGGGGTTTTCTTCGTCGACTGAATTTTGCCACTCCAAATCTCTCAAATCTCTCAAACCTCTCAAATCTCTCAAATCTCTCAAATCTCTTGATATTAAACCTCTTGATATCGAGATATCAAGAAGCGAACACACTCAAAGCGAAATATTTTCATGCTGCTTAATTTTTCGGCCCAACTGAATTTCTATCGCATTCTGAACGATAAACTGCTTCATGAAATCTTATAATTCTTTCGAAGTCACATCTGTCTATCGAATAACGATATTTATTTTCTTTTTTAGACCTGTTAGGCTTTTGAACAACGGGAGATTTCAAAATGCCGACAACATGTTCACTCCATGCTGACGTGAGCAACTTGTTATTTATCTGCTAATAGCAATTAGAAATACGGTGCTTTCTTTCTTGCAGACCTACATGCAGTGTGATACAATGGCTCTGTTGTTTTTTTAGCTCGAGCGTCGTGATTTCCAAACGGCAAACCTTTTGTTAACTTTGATGTTGCCGCACAAAATGTGGACTATAATATTACAAACGTTTTTTATTACAAAAGAGTAAAATCGTTGAAAATGACAATGTCGAACAATGTGCAGTTAAATGCAATCTGATTAAAAATATGAAGTTTTACAATGTTAATTCAACAAAAATATATCGAATACCAATCGGGTTTAGAATGGTAGTCTGACCACCTGTTATATGGTGTGATAGGATCACCAGGTTAGGACCACCAGCATAGGACCACCAGCAAAGGACCACCAGCAAAGGACCATCAACATAGGACCACCAGCATAGGACCACCAGCATAGGACCACCAGAATAGGACCACCAGCATAGGACCACCAGCATAGGACCACCAGCATAGGACCACCAGAATAGGACCACCAGCATAGGACAACCAGCATAGGACCACCAGCATAGGACCACCAGCATAGGATCACCAGCATAGGACCATACTGCGTAGGACCACCAGCATATACCACCATCATAGGACCAAACCTTGACCAAAATTGTGGGCTAGATCTATACAATAATTTCACCAGTAATAAAGTTTTTAGTAACGGAAAAGTACTACAACTCTAGAAATCTGACATATCTCTAATCCTCCTTTCACAATCTTGAGAACTAAGGACATCTTGTGAAGAAAAGTTGGTTGTAATATTATGTAATTTATGTATCTTACATGTTATCTTTATAAAATAGATACTACTTATTATATACGAGAAGAAAATATTGAATAGCAGATTTAAAATAGCTACGGGTACTTCAGTACCAACCACCTAGGATGATGATTTTAGTGAAGCCTACATCATTGCAAGTGTGTATAGTGTATAGATCTTTGATAAAGTCAGTTACTTTTTCCGATAATTTGCTTTTAGAGGATTTTTGTATATATGCCCGTATTTCGTATGTTTAATTAAAATAGAACTTAATCCACTGGAAGACAATCATAATGACGTTCTAGCTTGAAATGATGGCTTGTCAAAACGATTGGTTTATTTGAGAAATCCAGCTCTACGTTGTACGTTCTTACTTGGTTTATTGTTCTGAATTTTGAACACTCAGCTGTTGTCATAGGCCTACTACATTGAAACTGTTGAGCCTCTTCAGAAATATTTTCGGATCCCTGGAGATCTTGAAAACCAAGGATTTCGAAGAGGCGACAGCAACAAATAGTCGAAGAAACAGAATACCAAATAGCTGGAAAACGCTGTGATGGAGTGGAAACTTAACTCGAACATAAACATTGAAATATATTTCCACTCTTTCCTTTGTAACGTGCATAAATCAGCATTTGAATCATTGTGACAAGATTTTAAGCTATTACTGTTAGCATTGAGGCGGCTTCATATGAAAGAAGTGATGAGGATTATTGAGATATAACAGAGGTATTAACCTGTTTGTCGTTGATAAACATTGTCGGGTTAATAACAAAACGTGCCGATGAGTTACAACAATGAGCCTTGGACCACCCAGGCAAGTTCAGACATATGAGCAAAGACACGAACAATATTAAAGCTGAGGCATGAGCAACACCTTTAGTAATTAGTGCGCCAACGAACATGAGTTTGTTTTAGAATGTCTTAATAGCGTAGGGGTAACGTCACGAAGTTTAAAATGACAGATCCTGAGGTGAATTAAACTCTCGTGGGTTCGAATCCCAGCCGCGCTGATCTGTGAGTAAAATCTCGGACATTCACTGGACTGGTTATACGGAAAATGGACTAAATTTCCTAACGGTTTAAACATGTGGTATTAAAAGTGATAGATATCAACATAGTTGATCATTTTTTATAATGCATATTTACCTTTACTTTGTTATATGTTTGATCTGAAATTAAAACGTCTATTTGGTATCGACAGAAAAGTTATGCAGATGAAGCATTATAAACTAATATTATTTAATATTGTTATGATGCAATATTATATATATGACGAAATGATTTATATGTTTTATTTAATCAACAAAATAATATTTAAATTCTGCTATATTAGACTAAATTATTAAATTATTATTATTAAATTATTTATAAATTAATTGCGATGTTAAAAAAATATTGGTTAATACTTGTAGGAATTATTAACTTATATCTCTCAAATACGTAGATCTCATCCAGAAATCCTAATTGTTAATATTAACAAATCTTTCCACTTTCCCTCCGCTCTCTCTCTCTCTCTTTGTCTCTCCCTCTCTATCTTTCTCTCTCTTTTTCTCTCTCTCTTTCTCTGTGTTTTCTTTCTCTCTATGGTGTTCATTGAATGGAAGGTCCAAATACATATTTCTACTCACAGTCTGCTATCCACGCTTCACAAGAGCGCATCATCGAGTAACCAAAAAATCCTTTCACCAAAGGCTAAGCATTGCGCCTAATTAATGTTAATAATAACTTGGAAATGACATGTCATACTGGCGATGTCAGTAAGATATTCGACCGCGGATCAGTATGTGCGGGGTTCAAATCCTGGGCTCGCCCGTCACTGACATCGCTTTCAAGTGATCAAACAGACGTTAACATTAGCTTTACCAGATTTATGAGGTGATTATTAACTTAACACTTGTTCTCGAAACCTTTTTAAACTTGTTGTTGAGTTGCTGAAACCCTTACATCGAATACTGTAAAATACACCAATACGTTTACGGCCACAAGACAATAGTCTCTTGTGAATGCAGCATTCATCAAGGGCTTGCCCCACTCGAGTAAAACACAATTACATTGTAGAAGCTTTTGTGACTTTTCTACCTTTCCGCACTTCTATCCAATACATTGCTTCTAGTACGATGTAACTACTGCGTAATATCAGATAAACGGAGCTGAGAGTTAAATTATTTGTATGTATATTGTGCAAGGACGTCTGGTTTGTTTTATTGATTGCGTGTATTGTTTAACTATAACATGTTATATAAATTTGCTTTGATTATTTTGGCTGATTATGTTGACTGCGCTAAATCGAATGATAGTTCTTTCTTGGTCGTATCATTTCACACGTGACATACGCACACATTTTCGTATTTATCTAATTTTTATAGTTTCTGTTCGATAAAAGCATTAATCTTTAAAAATTGAAATTTCTACCGGATAAGACACTGTTTATCAACCAATATTACCAGCTAGTAATTTGCATAAGTATTAAGTTAACTATGACGTCATTATGTTGTAGAATATGACGTCACTCTGTTGTAGACTATGACATGACTGTGTTGCAGATTATGACGTCAGTGTGTTGCAGATTATGATGTCGTTGTGCTGTACACTATGACATCACTATATCGTAGACTATGGCGTCACTGTGTCGTAGACTCCGACGTCAATGTGTTGTTAGCTGTGACGTCACAGTGTTGTAGCCTATGACTTCACTGTATTGTAGACAATGACGTCATCGCGTTGTAGACTATGATTTCACAGTGCTGTAGACTCTGACGCCAATGTGTTGTTGTTGTAGGCTGACTAGTATAGGTTTGAAGCTTTGAATCCACTCATCTTTGATTCTTCGAACAAAATTATTTACACTTTACACAAGCACGTCATATCCATTCTAAATGTACATTTCTGTAATGTGCTAACAAGCGCCTGGTTCCATGTTCTGATCTGACTTTTGCTGGGGTTAGAAGAGTTATGAGATAATAATAACTGTAACAACAATTAGAGTGCTACAGTCATCAATGACAACATCGAGCACTATTGAGACAAAATCAAGCCGGCGAGCAAAAAGAAGGTCCAAAAACGGTGAAAAGAGGTTAGAGGGACTGATGCAATGCAACGTATTCTGTCAATGATACAGTGTACGGTGAGTCATCACTCACGATCAGTATAGGATCAAGCGGGCGAGGTCTTTATTGAAAGCTAACAACATGTTAGTATCTCTCTCTTCAGTGCACTGTCAAGTGGCAGGTTCAATGTACATATTCATATTCAAAGTCTGCTTTCTCGCTCCATAAGAGCACTCCTTAGATCAACAAGTTAATCCCTTCATAAAGTCTATGTCTTATCCATACCTAATGTAGCCTATAGCTTGGGAAAAGTATGCCTTCTGAGGTGGTTTCAAGTTGCCTTCCTCAATTAGATGGATTAATTACCATTTAATCCTGAAAGAAAATATTTCATGGTGAGGTGGGTCCACTCTTGCCATGCTCAGCTCCTGCCTTAGTCGCCTCTTACTTACCCGCAGCAGATAGTTTGCGGTCGCCTTATTCTGCAGTGGTCCAACCACACCCGAATATAACACGGGGGTTGGTATAAAGACAAAAATGATTGGCTTACATAGTTTCATTTACTTTTATTAAATCCAATCAAAATTTTACAGAAGTTATAGACCTTTTTGGCTGTAGATTTAGTAATTGTGATTTTAGGCTGGAGATCATATAAGAGCCCATTCTTATATCGATTCTTGACTTTTGATATGCGTTAACCTTGAATTGCTTTGGATAGAAAATAGCAAAACTCATTCGTCACCTCCCTTCAACTATGAATAGATTTGAGAAGCAATAGTCAAAAGCATCAAACTCGACCCATTGCAGTTAATAACCTACATGTACATGTATATGTTGTCACACGATGACTCCAAATTCAGGTGTTTCTTTTGCACACTTTTATGGAAATGCAATTAAACAAGTGCAGAATCGAATTAGTTCAGTTCACCTAATTAATTTCAACAAAATTTCGCTTTGGTGAATTTCTATATTTATGAAGTTTTTTCAACTTTTTGCAGTTTATTTGAAAGAAATTTGGATTTCACTTTCGTATGTGCTGTGATATACACATAAAGGCTTATGTTTTCGTAATTATGTGTTGTGACACACACATAAAGGTCTATGGTATCATCATTAACTCTTAGTGAGCTCAAAATTAAAGTTTTATTACATTTTGTTTATTATAATTAGATCCTCATTATAAGATCCAATTATAATTAGTGCCTCAAGGACTGAAAAATTGAAAATGTGCATGTATCTACCTCTGTAGCTCCAGCTATTGATAAGGGCTAATGTCAAGAGTCTAGTGTTTTTTGGAAGAAATAGCAAAATTGTCACTATGGTTTGCAATTATACTTTTCTTATTCACAATATTTATTACGAACATTATGCATGATTATGCATGATTATTGGACAATATTGACTTTCAAAACAGTGCAAATCCAAGATCCAAGGCAAGAGATTCAAAATTTAGACCTGTGGAAAGAGATGGGTTTTTAGCTTGCCAAGAAAGGTACCAATGCAATTACAAGATCGAAAATCTTGTGGCAGAGAGTTCACTAAAGTACATTAAAGGCACACATAGACAGTACAGGACATAGATAATACACAAAGATAGTACATTAAAGGTACACAAAGACAGTACGGGACATAGATAATACACAAAGATGGTACATTAAAGGTACACATAGACAGTACAGGACATAGATAATACACAAAGATAGTACATTAAAGGTACACATACCCAGTAGAGGACATAGATAATACACAAAGATAGTACATTAAAGGTACACATAGACAGTAGTGGACATAAATTATACACAAAGATGGTACATTAAAGGTACACATAGACAGTAGAGGACATAGATAATACACAAAGATGGTACATTAAAGGTACACAAAGACAGTACACATAGACAATGGTCATGTAGTGATTGTCTTCAGTGTTGTTCTTCATCTTTTCATATTACTTTCTCGACGCTTGTGATATTTCACAGCACATAACGATGATAACATAGACTTTTATGTATATCACAATACATAATGATTATAACATAGACCTCGATGTGCATATCACATAATGATGGTATCATTGATCTTTATGTGTGTATCACAACACATAATGATGAAAACATAGACCTTTACTAATAAAATATTAACCAGCCATAAAGCTAGTTAAAATATTAACTAGCAGGAAACAGGTCCTGAGTTGGTTTTACATTATCTTCTAAAAAATTATCTATAATTTGGATGAAAAACTATCATCAAATACATGTACATAATTTAGGCAACAACTATAGACTTATGTAGGGCTCTTCAGGATTTACATGTATAGATATAGTATATAATATATTATTACGTATATATCTATTCCATACATATATATGTTATAATATTATATATATGTATTACAACAAGCACAATAGCATTTACCTAGCCCATTGATAGCCATTTTTCAACTGCTGCTGTTATAAATGTTAACGGACGTAAACACATAAAAACTAACTTCTTTGCGTCAGTCCGGACGACGAAAGTTCCTAATGATTACATTTACCCGTTTATGATAATTATAGATCTCAGATACTTAACACCGGCCTTCTTTTAATTGCTGCTATAAATAAAAGATGCATCAAACAAATCCAACTAATAGGGCTAAATCAAGAATTACTATTTTTGCACAGAAATTGATAGGTATTGCTGATATCTTCTTGTGTGATTTACACATTTTATCAGTTTGTCTCCCGTCACAAATTTTTTAAGAAACAGAACCATACTTATGGCAGTAAAGAAAATCGTAAGAAATATGAAATTCTTACCACTATCTCTTTTATCATTACCTGTTTAGAATTTTCCTATATATCTAGTGTGGAGTTTTATGAAAAATGGACAGAGTTACGAATGAATGTAGGTTTAAACTTTTCGTTTCCAACTGTTTGAATGCGAGAGATATATTTTGTTTTCATGGGAAATGTGAAAGCATTTAAACTCTACCTATTCATTAATTTACATTATTCAGTCTTAAAGCAGCAAATGGCTTTTACAATATTTTTAAATTACTTGTATAGCTTAAATATTTAACTAATTTTTAAACTTTAGGTTTTAAGCACAATTTAACTATTTGTAATAGTTGACAATCTGGCTTTGTTATAGTCTTAATTTATTCAGTTACCTATCAAAATTTTATTCCATTATCAGGTGTACAAAATGGTGGTAATCAGGAAATTGTGTAGCACAATCCGTTGTTAGTGTTTCGAATCCATGTGACTTCAGAAAACTAGTCAGTGAACCAACTGCTAGCTGCTGTGTTTCATAAAAGTTAATTACAAAAGTCTAAAATGTTGCGATTTCGACTTAATAATCATGATGTTCTAGCGACCAAATCGTTTTATTGATATTGTCGTTGGCAAACTGATAACGCTACGATTCTAATGTATTCGCCAGCATCAATCGCAGTGATTTAATGGCCGATTTGTTAGCAGCTTTGCCAGAGAGGCCT
Source organism: Enchytraeus crypticus (assembly GCA_905160935.1). Classification (NCBI taxonomy): domain Eukaryota; kingdom Metazoa; phylum Annelida; class Clitellata; order Enchytraeida; family Enchytraeidae; genus Enchytraeus; species Enchytraeus crypticus. Next base: position 238,588 of record CAJHZI010000745.1, on the reverse strand, counting down.
GAAGAAACTGGTTTAATTCTTAAAAGCTGGTGAAGCTAGTGTTAACGTCAGTTTCCTCACTCGAAAGCGATGTTAGTGACGATCGAGCTCAGGATTTGAACTCCGCACACACTGATACGCGGTTGAATATCTTACCGATATCACCACTGGCTCCAGCCATTCCTAGCGGACCGTTTAATCAGTACAATATTATTGTTGTGTCGCGAACACATGTAAAATTTAGTTGTTTATAAAATAAATGGATAAACTTTGACGAGGTCTAGCCACGACGGCTGTGGTTTGTAGCTTAAACTTGTAACAGTCTTTATATAAGAGACTCTATGGTACGTCCCTGATATCTTCTTAAGCTGAGGATTCTCAAGTAAATTTCTTTGCATTGAAATGGTTAGTTTGGGTAGCATTAAGACTCAGATTATAAATTAATTGATTGATTGATTGATTGATTACCTAAGTTTTGGATTTGTAATGAGATCAAGCAGTTGGTCAAAGCAGTACTTTTAAAAGGCCTGAAGCATCTGCTGGTTATGAGTTATAATCCTGAGCTATCGGCGTAACGACAGCGAACAATTGGCAAGTCAATTTGAAGCACACACTAGAGCAAAAGTGTTGCTCGACAAATGCTCAGTGGAAGATTGTTGACGGCCATAGTTATTTGAAGTTTTCCTTTTAATGAAGATCTTCTCAAAATATTAAATATATTAAAGACATCGAGGAAAAAATTCCTGCAGAATTTTTTTTAATCCGCGTTTGGATTTAGGCGTCAAGAGAGCTTAAAAGGAAATAATTATGCTTCATACTTTATTGTTGTAAATTTAAATATCAGTTAAGACCAGAAATTAATTGTGGATAACATAAATGTTGTAGTTTAGTTATCAATTAAGACCAGCGACCCTTCTTGCTACAGTTATTCTGCTCGAAATCTAAGAACGAGGAGCTGTGTTGACGTAAAACTAGGCCTATAACTATAAGAATAAATTATTGCAAAAAACATATTATATAAATAAATCACGGAGCATACAGAATTTCTGAACTGAGCATTGGTCCTCATTACATAATACACACATGTAAAATACAGTGCAGTCTTTGAACGTACGATATTGTAGTGGTACCATTGGATAATAATTCTACTGAGTGTGATAGAGAAAATGAAAACTATTTTGTTATTTTTGTAGAGTCTTCACTAGTTTTTCCGAATTTGGCAAACTATTTAGTGATTTAAAATTAAAAAATTACTGACAAAAATTCTCGAGAGTACAGTCTAATGCAGTATTTTTCTCAAACAATTGAATACATAATTAAATAGCTTCATATTCCAAATAATTAATTGTTATGACGAGATTTTCGTCAAGTGTTTTCCTTAATTTTTCAGTTTCATTAACAAATTTTTAGTTTGATAGGTAAGTTACTGGGTAAACAGGATTGTTTTCTCAGGGAATGACGCACCTGCCCAGTAAATGTTAGTCGAAGCTGAGGCAGGCAAAGGGGGTCCACCTCGTTATAAGCAGAATCCCCCATGAATAATGCTCGTGTATATCAATATCATGATGGATGATTTCAAGATACACTCGGATGTGGACATGAAGAGGAAAGCGGAAGACAGAGAAGAGTGGAGGCGTTATGTACCATGGACCTGCCAGTAGGCAGTGCACTAACAGAGAGAGGCAAGTTAATTAAAATAAATTGTGATAATCTAACTGTCTTGTTTTATATTGGCTTACAGTCAATGTACATCAACTATTTTACCGGAATTATTCATCCATAACTTCAACATTTATATTTTATTGCAGAATAGAGTTTTCTATTAAATTTTAGTTTTTATAGTTCACTCTAGCCAATGTACATGATGTGCTATTGGAAGTTTTGAAGTGTTCCCAATTATAAAGGGCACAGTGTACATCAAGAGTTCAAAATCTCCATCAAGAGTTGTGGTAATAATGTAATAATAGGCAATAAAGTTTCTTTATACTCTGAAGGATGACTTATTACGTAAACTGTTCGCAACTGTGGTACAAGGCCCATTTACTTGTGAAAATCAAGAAAAAATTAGATATTTTATATTCGTTGAGTGGTAAGCATGGCATGCTCGCTTGTTTACATAGAATTAGTTTTGCTACTTTGTCTATTATTTGTAATACTGTCTTATGCGATAGTAAGCTATCTGTTGCGCGATACTGATAAATTTATGGCAACTATTAAAGTAGAAAGCTGAATTACGTATCATCTCAACTAGGGTCAACAAACTCAACGAAATATACAAGTTTTAGTCTAATTCATTTCCTTGGCAAGCTAATAACTCATCTTTTTCCTCCAGAGGTCTAAATGTTGACCCGCATGCCTTGGATCGTGGGCTTGCACTGTTTAGATCTCGCTTTCTCTTGTGGTCTTTGCGTACTCAGTCGTCATCGTGTGGTGCTTTTACGCCTGTTTCTGCAAAGTCTGCAAGAGACGTCCCTGACATTGCCTTATTGCGAGAAACCGGACGTTAACTTCTTATTGATTGATTGTTTCAGAGCGAGATATAGGCGCATGTCAAACAATGCAAAACAATTTTATTTATTTGTTTAACTTTTAAAATTGTTTCCAATGCTCTCTCTATTATGTATTTTACTATTTAATCATTTCACTATTACTTATGTCGAAATCAGAGTACATCACTCTTCTGTGTGGTGTCTGATCCAGGAAGATTATACTAACCGTAAAAGGCATCGTAATCATAAAGGCGACTAGGCAAATATTCAAAATGCAAAATATCCAAGTCTAACACTCTTCTGTGTGGTGTCTGATCCAGGAAGATTATACTAACCGTAAAAGGCATCGTAATCATAAAGGCGACTAGGCAAATATTCAAAATGCAAAATATCCAAGTCTAACATTTCTAGAAGCATCTCTTCTCACACGACCTTAGTGCCCTCACATTACAAAGATTTGCTTCAACTAGTTTGTAAAGCTTGCATTTTATTTTGAAAATCTACTTTCTACAAGCACATCGGGGATATATTATACACGCTTAAAAACGGACAAATCTTTTCATTTGTGTTCTATTAGTCAGTTAGATTTTCGCTTACAACAAGTATAGGGTTCGATTGATAACTTTTCACTCCTCCTGGAACCAACACAGAAGCATTTATTACCTGGATAAAGATATCAATTATACTCAAATCCAATTTGAAACTAAAAATAATGCAAGCACATTTTTCATACCGGTAACACTTAATGTAGATTAGAATAAATTTGCATAATACGGTAACAGTAATTTTCTTAAAGGATACATTAAAGGAAGAAAAAGAATGAACATCGAGGAAATGGCAAAGAATAGAGTTTTGTGGAGGAACATCATAGAGATAGCTTTGGCTGGAACCTGCCTCAGAATGATCACATGACATGACATGACATACATTAAAGGACCACACGCTAGTACAGTACAGTGTGAGTACCGTACGTACATGTTTCTCTGTACCGAGGAGATCGTAAACAAGTTTACAGTAAAGTCTTAATTCATCAGCTGATCAAACAATATTTACCTACGAACTTTCTGTAACTCAGTGACAAATATGTCGTTGACTTTGACGTCAAGCGCCAACGTAAATTTCTTGAGTAGACTAATTTCATACAAAAACGTAAAGCATTAAATGAAATCCACTGAATCTGGAAAATATAACCAAACTTGTTTTTAATTTATTAGATAAATTTACCAGAATTTACCAGAACTGCTACCATCTTTCGTTTTTCCATTCTTTCTTCAAACTTAGGTAGCAGGAACAAGGAAAGAAAGCCAACGGCTTCGTTCAATCCCCGATCATACACGATTAAATCTTCCAGCTTGTTTTTTAACTATACACCGACACCGCATTCACAAATTCACCGCATTCCTCACTCAAAGGCGACAGACAGTATCAGCATAAATCCCCAAGAAACCCAAGATAATTAAATTATAGAGGCAGAAGCACTAAATCTAGGGATTCAATAATGTTTGATTTGTGGGCTTAAAGCAAGGTTCGTATATCCTACCGACATCGGTGAGATATCAGGGTAGTTACTGTTGGTACGATATCAGACCTCGGATCAGTATGTGTGGGTTCAAATAATGAGCTCACCTTCATCGATATCGCTTCAAGGGATGAAACTGACGTTAAGATCGGCTTTATAGCTTCGTGAGCTTGGTCTTCGTTTTGGTCCTTTAAAAGCTTGGTCGTAGTTTTGGTCCTTTATAGGTTTGGTCTTAGCTAGGTCCTTCGTAGGTTTGGTCTTAGGTAGGTCCATTGTTGGCTTGGTCTTAACTTTGGTCCTTTATAGGCTTGGTCTTAACTTTGGTCTTTTTGAAAGAAGGAAATTATAGCCAGTGAACAGTTTACGAAAGAGTTGACTTCTAAATATTCTAATTATAAAGAGAAATATGTTGGGAGTCACAATGCGTTTTATCTCATTGACAATCGCTTAAAGTTCCTGAATTCAATTCAGTAGAAACTGACGTAAAGCCTCTTCTCGCAGTAGTTAATGCCAAACCCACCCGAATCATTACCCGAAACAATCGTAGGTTTTAGGTTTAGAATTTTCTGCTAAGAAATTCCTATGAAACATTTACATTACGCTGGATTTTGATTAATTAGATTTAGATGACATATTCACCAAGACTAGATTTCCAGAAGAGCTTCAGGATAAAAGCTAAAAAGCTAAGGTTAACGTCAGTTTCTTCACTCGAAAGCGATATCAGGGAAGGGCGAGCCCAGGATTCGAACCCCGTACATAGGCCTACCGATCCGCGGTCGAGTATCTTACCGACCTAGCCACTGGCTCCAGCCACACTAAGACGCTCAGATAAGAAGTGAATGTTTATGATAGGATCGGGGTAGGTTCAGGCATAGATATAAAAGAAGAAACACTACAGCCTTTAAAATGATGGCGACTTTTCACTCACTTCCGGTTCGTTAATATTCACTGAAAGCCTATTAAAACATTTAATAGACTTAATTATTAACAGAGTTTCATCAAAATTTAATGTAAACAAAAGAGTTTATTTGTTAACATGGGACTCTATTGCAGCTCGAAAATATAGGACTCTATTGCTGCTCTTGTTACTGAATCTTCCAGTTCACTCTAATACTTCGTTGGGTTCAGGTACCAGATCAGGCGACCCAAGCGACCTTAACACCATTGGGTTGTGTCGACCAAGCACACCGCCTACTCGTACTGGCCCCACGGCGTCGTAGTCTCAGATAAACGCTAACAGACTCATAAACAAATCAGTAAACATGTGGGTTTTCTTATTCAGTGCAACATATTAGATAACTTGTTTACCAATTAGTAAGGGCGAAGTTGTCGCCTTTTGCGACAGCTACTGAAACAACAATGAGTCTAATCGCATGTGTGTTACATTGTTTCACATAATTACTCACGTATCACACATAGTCACACATAATTGCACATGTATCACACATTGTCACATATAATTACTTAGGTATTACACATATTCACATATAATTACTCAGGTAACACACAAAATCACACATAATTACTCAGGTATCACACATAGTACATATAATTACTCAGGTATCACACATTGTGACACATAATTACACATCTATCACACATTGTCACACATAACTACTCAGGTATCACACATTGTCACACATAATTACTCAGGTATCACACATTGTCACATATAATTATACATGTATCACATATAACCACACATAACTACACACGCTTTCAACTCAGAAAATGGAATGGCATTCATACATTCTATGGGTCGTGAGTTTAAATCAAATGTTTTAATCAAATTTAGTGTCGACATCGGTCAAATGAACTGGACCAGCTACCCAAGTGAGTCCAGTGTAGAGATGACCAATGAGTGGACACTGTAGAAACGATCTTTTAAAATACTTTTAAAAATACTTTTTCCGCAACGCTCGCCTATGTTTTGAATACTGTTAAATATATATGTACTAGGAGTATGTTGCACTTATCCGCAAAGGCAACAATATTGAAAGTGAAGAAAACCCTGAAGAAAATAAACTCATCAGGAACAGTTATAAATATGAAAAGCATAATGTGTATACTAGTTTGTCAAATGTATCCTACTGAAAAATTGGACTTACATGTTGGTTGATGAAACTTTCGCTTTTGAGAGCCGAAGCGGCCTGTAGGTAGGAATATTGACCATAGAGCTGCTATATACCAGAATACGAGAGCGAGTGAGTAATCGTTTGAAATTGTAACCTATTTGAACCCAATTATTCGTTCTATATTTTTCAATTGCGACAACAAATATGAGGCCATGAATTCAATGTAACGGAGCCGTTCAACTAAACATACGTGACATGTTATTGATGTCACATAGACTACGTGATAACCGATGACCTCCTATTGATTCCTATTGATGTGTGGTCTCATTGATCTTTTCCATGGCATCAAACGCTATCGATTAATCACTGTACGAGATCTCAACAGTCTGTACTACCTAAGTTGCAACCGGTAATACATAAGTTACAACGGCCTAAAGATACGAAAATCAATTAATTTTTTAGTATTTTACTACTATGTCTCATGTGATAAAGATATCTGAAATTTAGCAACGACTGCTATTTAAAATTTAAAGCTATTTTGTGCTTATTTTGATGCATATACTCAAATCAACTATTTACATTAACTAAGGCCTACCTGATAAGTATATAATGTTAAACTAGAGCTGTAAATTTGATTTTAGAACAATTTTTTCGCAAGGGCTATAGGCTAGCACAGTAAAAACAGCTTTAAAGAGCAGTTTATTGCTTGATGCACTCTAGCGTAAAGACGAAGATTTTCCTATCATAGATCACAAATATATCAAAGGAGACAATGAAAGTCAGTCCATTCATAAAAATCAAAAGAGGCCCATTCGACGTTTGTCAAAACAAGTAAGTCAACCGCTAGCGGTCGATTACTAATCTGTTATTAAACTTTAATGTAACAAAGTACCTCGAACAGCTATGGACAAATAGTGCAAACAGTGTTCTGTGGAGGTGAAAATAATATTTAAGAAAGATTTAGGGGCTTTTCCATATTTAAGAAAGATATGATACTTGTCCCTATATCAAATAAGCTTAAATACCAACCATTCAAGAAACCTCATAATCTGGGACTAACAATTTAATGCAGGTGAGAAACTATTGATGTTATGATATCAGAAAGTTGAGAAAATTACAGGACGAAAATGTGGATAGTCAAAGGAAAGACATTCTTTTGAAAAAAAAATCAAAATATAAATAATAGAAAGCAGCTTTATAATGACGATCATAGATGCACATGTAAATAAATTATATATATATACATATATGTATATATTATATATATATATACATACATGTATATATTATATATATATGTATAATATATATATATATATATATATATATACAATTATATAAATATGTATATACGTATGTACATGTATGATGTATGTATATATATATTTTTATATATATTTATATATGTATATATATATATATATGTATATAATTTTTATAACAATAACATGTTGGCCCTATATAAATATATATATATATATAAGTTTACAGATTTATATATATATATATATATATATTATATATAAATATGTAATAATATACATAACACGTGTATATATATATGCATATATATATGTATATATATATATATATATATAATTGATATATATAGGTCTATATATATATATATATATATATATATACATCTATATATATATATAGATATATATATATATATATATATATATATATATATATATAGATATATATATATATATGTATGTATATATATATATATAAATATATATATAATTTGATTTTAAGACTTTTAAAGTAAGGTGTTTATATCTAGCCCGATTATCGTGGGAGACATAGAAATATAAGTGCGACATTGTTATTTGCGGTGCAAGGCACTGAAAGTACAGAGCTGCACAATAGCACTAAAATATCGGCACAATAGCAAGCGATTAGCTACAATCATTGATGCGCGAGATATTAAAAGCTATCACACTTAAACATACCCCTGACATTTGTGAGTAATACACTTCAATTCAGCCTCGCAAAATCTCCTCAGTAAATTGCTTAATTACACGACCCCAGATCTTTCATTTCAAGGCAAAATGCAATTTTAGAAGAACTGTTATTTATACAAATTTACACATTTTACAGCTCTGGGTGTTACCTTTGTCACTAATTTCATTTATAATGGCTAAAATTTGAGTTAGGTCAATTTTTTCATATTTTTATTACAGTACCCAAAATGCACTGAAGTCGCACGGGTTCGATACCCTGGCTTGCTGAATAGTGATAAATCTCCGAAATTAACGGTACCGGTAACTTGACTATTTGATTTAACTGCCTAACTATTTTAAATTGTAGTAATGAAAATTTAGATAACATCTCTATCTCTTAGTGTACTACCTACTGGCAGGTCCATGGTATATAACGCCTCCACTCTTTTCTGTTTTCCATTTTCCTCTTCATTTATTTAGATATCATCAAGAATGCTCAATGCACATGAATGTATAATGCATGTTTAATTTTTTAACTCTTTCACTAGTCTTAGTCTGAGGTGTTTAAGGCATAACTAGGTTCAAATAACTTCTCACATTGTTATTATTCGTAATTTTCATAGTTTTACACAAATGAACAGATGCTAGACAAGTGGACTATTTAAATTTATTTCAGCGTCAAACTCCACGATGAATAAAGAACTTTTTCAAACTTCATTCTTTATTATTTTCAAATGTTTGACAATGGGATTTGAAACTGCATCTAATGTCACGTCGCACTAATTCTACATAGCGTTTTTATTCTACAGCATTTATTTTAATGCTACAGCTTGACTTTTCACTTTTCGTTCAATACTTGCTCATTAGATTTATATTGTTATCTTATTGATGCCCATTAACCCCACAGTAATAGACTCCATACCATTGTTAATGAATGCGGCGTTGTTGTGGGCAACATGCTCAATGTTGTCATGGAGTTAAGTGTCAACAACTGTCCACATTCACATTCATTCCTGACGACTTCCGTTGTAGATCTGGTGAACATGGCACGTTAGGAAGGAGGATACATGTGTAGAACACATAACACCGCTTTTTAAAGATTGAATTGTCTCTAAATTGTTCTATTTGAAATTGTGATGTAATTACTTCAAATATTCAGTTTAAACAGTAACTTATGGTTACATTAATCTTTGTGACGGTAGCTCGAGAGTGTCGAGTCGTCTTGAAGAGAAGCCTTGTGCTTCTGAACCTTGACGTTAAACACACTACAACCTACCTACCTACCGTTTCTAACTGTGATTGTAGGACAAACTCATTTTATAAGTTACTGAAACTGGTGTCGAAGACAAGTCGGTATACTATATAGACCGATCTCTCTCGCTTACGTTCCATCAAATGGCAGGTCCAATGTGTATATTCTCACTCGCAGTCTGCTTTCACGCTCAGAGAGAGCACACCCTTGATGAATCTGATGATTCCATCAAAAAAACTAATCATTTGGAATATCTTAGGTTAAGCCATTGAGATGGAAAATAAGGCCTCTGAAGTGGTTTCCAATTGTCTTCCAGGCTGAGTGATAGGCTGGGGTGGTAGGCTGGGGTGGTAATCTGAGGTGGTAGGCTGGGCCGGTAGGCTGGGGTGGTAGGCTGGGTGGTAGGCTGGGGTGGTAGGCAAGGGTGGTAGGCTAGGGTGGTAGGCTGGGGTGGTAGGCTGGAGGAGATAGGGGGGGGGGGGGGGTGATGTATGAATGACTTGCCACTGATCAGCGATTCTATGAATGAAAATAAATTTACGGGCGAGACCATTGTACAGAGCTAGTGCTAGTGTGCTAGTGTTAAGTGTGTTACAATGTGTTGTGACAGTGTTAAGTGTGCTACAACATGTTGTGTTAGTGTTAAGTGTGCTACAATGTGTTGTGCTAGTGTTTAGTGGGCTACTATTTGTTGTGCTTGTGTTAGTGTGCTATAGTATACGTATGCATGTGAAGGTGTCTGTGTCAATGTATGTGTGATATGCTACATGTATGTCAATGTATGTTCTTGTTCATGAATGAATATGTATTACTAACCTACATAACATTACGTATGTATGAATGTGCTATAGTGCATATTTATAAATACACTAAATGCATATTTTATAAATGCATGCATGATGTCGCATAATTCATGGGTGTCGTGTATACTGTGGGTGTCGTATAAACTGTGGGCGTCGTATATACTGTGGATGCCATGATTTATAATTTACTACACATAAACAGGATACTCTTTTAATACAATTAAATGCATTGTAATCTGAAATAATATTTTGTTTACTGGTATTGTCAATTTTCTTTGAATTTGCCGCAGTCATGTTTTTATTTGTGGTTGTGTTAGAAATGTTTGTGAATTGGCGTGGTTTTGCTGTTATTTTAACTTGCTTTTCATGGCCCAATTACAGACAAGTAAATAGTCCTTTCTGTCCCTGCACGAGATATGATCTTAAAGAAGGAACTTAAGCTAGGTTAGACTTGGTGAGAATATTATTATCCCTAAGTAAGATAGTATTTAAAGCGTGTAAACCTGAGTCACGTTATGTATATACTCCACAGTATAGGGTGTGAGCTTATGGAAATTCTGCAATTGTGATCGATTCTATCACTCAAATTAACGATAATTCCGTCAAATTAAAGTTACTTTGAATTGTGACTTCCGCGAAATTGTCGTTGGAGAAGAAACGGATGTTAAACGTATTTTTTTTAAATTTTTTCCATCAATTATCTGGGCGCTTGCAGTTAAACTACATTCACAAGTTGAAGGCATCTGACAACTTTAAATATGTTGTACTTATGCCTTCTTGATAAGGAACTGTATTTGCTGAAAAGTTTAAGTTACAGTGTAATTGCAAAGACATTTCGATAGGTTCCAAAAGAAACCATCCATTTGCAGAGCTGCCAGAGCTGTTGCTCTGGCAGCTCTGCAAATATGAAATTGCATCATTTGCAAAAATTGTATCACTGATTTTACCACATGAATATTTTTACTTAGCCGGTATCTATCGAAATCTAGATCTTAATGTTCGGTAAGTTACCAACATTCAACTAACTACCGTCAATCTATGTCAGTTACGAGAAAACGAGAAAGTCAACAGGTTTTGCTAACGTGGTATATTAACAGGATGCATTAACACTTCTACAAGTAATAGTAATATAATGTTAACAAGAAGAGTTGTGATGAATTAATAACATGATGCCTTAACAATCTGCCTGCAGTAGAATTATTGCAATTGCTGGTTTAATCATAAAGTCTCAGATACTGTTTAATTGCCAATTTGGTACCTGTGAAATTCACAATGTAATTATTCCTTGCCCACTCAAAATTAGGTCCTATTTGGAGCTTCGAACTTCAAAATTTAAATTTTTATCTGATGAATGTTCGCACGCATAGTCTGGTGAGTGAGCTAGTAACAGGTTTGCTTGACAGGTACGATGTCTTGGGTTCTAATCTCAGCCGGACCTTCTCTGCAAACACACTTGAGCCGTAACTATAATATGATCTTTAGCTTGAGATAGTTTCTTGTTGTCTTTCTCAGTTTCTGTTACCGCTGTCGCTGTGTATATTTTATCTCTGATCTGCTCTGTGGTTAATACACAAAACGAAGAGCAAGAGAGAACGCATAGATCTTGTAAAACCTTGTACATGTATAATACACAATTCTGATGTGATAATATGTGCGTGTATGTGAAAAGTTGAAAACAAGTGCGTTGTATATGATAGGGCATGATGTTCTTCTACGTGACAATATGTGTCTACACGTATGTGAAAACATGTGTGTCTATATAAGAACATGTTTGTAAAAGCACATATATGTGAAATCATGTGTGTATATATAAGAATCCGTTTGTATATGCACGTCTATGTGAAAACATGTGTGTCTATGTAAGAACGTGTTTGTAAATGTGAAAACATGTGAAAGTGGACATGGGAATGGTTCGATTTATACAATGCCTAGGAAACAGAGATCTTTGGCTTTTATGACTCATACTATCTTCTATGACACATAGGGGGGTGCTAGTGGTTTGAGAGAGAAGGTGGTATGGTTGGGGTGTAGGAGGTGGGGTTTAGAGGAGGGAGTGGTATAAAACAGGGTGTATGAGAGAAGGAGTGTTGAGACAGTTTGCAAACAACGTTTTCTAGTTATGAATGAAAGACTTTTTATACACAATATTATTGTAGCCATGGCAATGCACAATGCATTATGCACAAAAAGAAGCTTAAATGTGAAGCTTAAAGCTGCCCAATGATTTTGATACTGTCAGGAACTGCTTGGTATAGAACACGCGACATCTTCAATAGTTTACGCAAGTCTCAGTCAATTGGTTGGCTCAAGAAACAATAATTCATGCTATTCTTCTTTAATGCTACGTCTGGCATAAAATAATTCTGTTGTTAGATAAATGCCCTCTTGTGTTCAACACTGCAGATAAATAAATTAGTCTTTTCTCCGAATAGTTCCCGTGAATTGTGGTTCTTATCTTCAATTATTAATTAATCTATGAAGCAAACAATGCAGCGATCTTTCATTTCATCCACATTAGAATCTGTCATTTCTCTGTAAAGTGCTTCGATAATAATGAATGAAAAGACAGACAAACCTTACTAAAGGGCACAGTATTTCTTCGAATATACAATATAGTCGCTCTAGTGAAGTACTCAGAATCATGGTTTATGCAACGTTTCCTTTCCTGTAAAAACCTTCTACATGCTGATTATGTTCGCATGAGAATTACTACATGTATTTTACTGAAAATAATTAGCATCGAGTTACTATGGAATAGACAAACCGTAAAATGCACGTGTTATAAGAGGGGGCAAACACAAACTGTGGAACGCAATGCGATGTTATCTAAGAAATATTAGTCCCCCGATACCCATTGCTACATTAAGGCTTGGCAAAGGTTTAGCCTTTGCTATTTGATCACACTGTTGGTCGGAGGAGAGCTGTTGCGGAGTATGAAAGCAAGCTGAATATAATATGTAGACTGAACCTGCCACTTGACAGAGCACTAGAGAGAGAGAGAGAGAGAGAGAGAGAGAGAGAGAGATAGAGAGAGAGATGCGAACAGACAGCAGTAATTGTTTATAAATTGTATGAAAGGGAGATATGGTATGAGAAAGAGAATAAAAAAGGGATTATTGCTTGATTGAACTAGTGCAGATCACTTACAATTTATAATTCACTGATTGCTTAAGCCTACAGTACATAATGCAGCAACAACTATTTAATCCTATCAAATTAGACTCAAGTAATTCTATTAAGAATAAACAATAGTCTATAATAATGTTATTCAAACTCCTAACACAGACTAACTCAACTTATGAATCAATGCAACACATAATCAACCAAAATCATTGATCAACCAAAATCACGAGTCAACCAAAATCATTGATCAACCAAAATCATGGATAACGCCCATGAAATGTGCGTAGGACGTTTGTGGTTGTAAAGGTAATAAAACAAAATTTTATTCCGAAAGTTTGAAATATATGCGATACTATTTATAAATATATAATCATCTAAGAAGTAGCAAAAAGATCCTCTTGCTAAAGGAGTTGTCAAAGCATATTCTCTATTTCGTGTTATTTTACAACTTTTTGATATCACCGTTGAATAAAGAAGATTTATTCATAAAATAATAGCAAATGCCCTGCACAATGCGATAGGCATTATTCCATCGCCTGGTCGCCTGTGTAATCACTTCAGGTTGAACAATGGTCGAACCCTAAACGCTAAATCAGTCGTTTGTAACGTCGGCGAGTCAGAGCCAATAAAACGAGCACCGGTTTTGTCATGACATTTTGTCATAATATCTATTGACTGAAGCTATAATAGACCCATAAAGAGAATAAAAAAATAATGATAGAGTCTCCACCTTCAATAGCGGTGTCTTACAGTAGTGGTGTCTTACAGTAGTAGTGTCTTATAGCAGTGGTATCTTACAGTAGTGGTGTCGTACACTTGTGGTGTCCTACAGTAGTGGTGTCCTACAGCAGTGGTGTCTTAGAGTAGTGGTGTCGTACACTTGTGGTGTCTTACAGTAGTGGTGTCGTACACTTGTGGTGTCTTACAGTAGTGGTGTCGTACACTTGTGGTGTCTTACAGTAATGGTGTCTTATAGCAGTGGTATCTTACAGTAGTGGTGTCGTACACTTGTGGTGTCCTACAGTAGTGGTGTCCTACAGCAGTGGTGTCTTACAGTAGTGGTGTCGTACACTTGTGGTGTCTTACAGTAGTGGTGTCGTACACTTGTGGTGTCTTACAGTAGTGGTGTCTTACAGTAGTAGTGTCTTATAGCAGTGGTGTCTTAGAGTAGTGCTGTCTTACAGTAGTGGTGTCTTACAGTAGTAGTGTCTTATAGCAGTGGTATCTTACAGTAGTGGTGTCGTACACTTGTGGTGTCCTACAGTAGTGGTGTCCTACAGCAGTGGTGTCTTAGAGTAGTGGTGTCGTACACTTGTGGTGTCTTACAGTAGTGGTGTCGTACACTTGTGGTGTCTTACAGTAGTGGTGTCGTACACTTGTGGTGTCTTACAGTAGTGGTGTCGTACACTTGTGGTGTCTTACAGTAGTGGTGTCTTATAGCAGTGGTGTCTTATAGTAGTGGTGTTTTACGAGGTGGTGTCATACAATAGAGATGTCTTACAGTAGCGGTGTCATACAATGGCTACTGCATGTGTCTTACAATATTGGTTGTCTTACAATACTAATATGTCTTAATATATTAATATAAATAATAATATTAATATTAATATTAATATATTAATATGTCTTACAATTTTGAATGTCTCAATAGCGCAATGGTTTGAGGTGTAGATAACGTCATGAAGTTTTAAATGACAGACCCTGAGGTGAATTGAACCCTCGTGGGTTCGAATCCCAGCCGCGCTGATCTGAGAGTAAAATCACGGGCATTCACTGGACTGGTTACACGGAAATTGGACAAAATTGCCTAACGGATTTAACATATGGTATTAAAAGTGATAAATATCAACGTATTTGATCATTTCACTATAATGTGTGTGTTATTATTATTATTATTAATAGTTACAAATAATAATATATTTTTTATGAAACTGGTAAAAGCAAGTGCTAGTAAACGTAACATATATTTTAAGTAATCGCTGTTACAAGTAATCGCTATTACAAGTAACCTCCATTACAAGTAATCGTTATTTCATTTATTTCTATAATGTTCCACGATGGGCCAAATGAGTGCCAAAGAACTTTTCCTATCCGCAATTTCTGCGAACTGGATCTGAAATTGAACCCATTGTCCCTCGTGCCTGGAACCCGGTGTGTTACTCACTGCCCTCACAACATCTTCAATCTGTTGTTTTTAAAAGCTGGTCTCATTGGTTTATATCAATTAAAAAGCTAAGGCTTACGTTAAAGTCAGTTACCTCACTCGAAAGCGATGTCAGTGACGGCGAGCCCAGGATTTGAACCCCGCACATACTGATCCGCGGTCTAGTATCTGTACGACATCGCCAGTAGATAGAGATCATGTCCCTGCGGATTGCGAACATCCCAATACCTCTGGATTATCATTCAGGCGTCACGCTGGGCTGATTTCTGGTTCATAATTTTATTTCTCTGAACCAATGAGTATATACTTTGGATCACATGAAAGTGTCACAAAGGTTGTTTTTGTTTGATTTTGGTGCAATATTTAGTAAAACAACATTATTAGTAATACAGGAACTTGAGGTCTGACTGGGGATGAAAACACGATCAATGAGTCTTTGAAGGGATAAAAGGTGATATTGTGAATGAGTAGGAGAAAAAATTCATCAAAACATTTTGAGTTTTCTTAGTGCCTTCGGTGCTTATTGAAGGCTTGCGGTCTGGATTAGTAACAATTAGACACAAATGAAAGTGTTAATAGCTGCACGGGCTTTCTAAGAGCCGACTAGTTAAGATACTGCGAAATGATGCTTTATTCATCTAGTAGTAGCTAGGAGCTGACTGTCAGAAGCAAGTTTAACATTTTATTGATGGACTTGCACTGCATTCGATTTTTTCGAACAGTTTTAGCTATTTTCTAATGTTTTTATTAAGGATAGTTAGATAATTTTCGTGACCGTATTAGTTCCATAGTTTTACATAGACAATTGGTCAGAACTTATAGTTACAAATTCTTTGATTTACATGTACTTGGATAGACTATCATATTATTGGGAGATGTGTTTATTACTGGGAGAAGTAGAGTATATGAGAGTTTGAGCCTTGCATATTTTGATATAACTAAATACTGATGTTAGAGTTGGCTTAGTTCATTACGAATTTGCACCGTTTTTGGACCTTCTTTCTGCTCGCCGGCTTGATTTGGTCTCTATAATGCTCGATGTTGCGATTGACTGTAGCACTACATGTATAATTGTTTTATTGATATTATAACCACATTTTTGCATTTAATGCAACTGATAATGTATTATAAAATACTGATTATTGAAAGTGATAAACTATTTTTGTTATTTGGTATCAGGATGTATGCTTTTGATACTAATCTCGCAGGTAATTATCATAAGCATGGCTTTGAATTCGAAAAATGCTCAACAGGTAGTTTTGGAATGACGCTAACGTTTGGAACTTTTTTCCTCAGGCAAAACAATTTCCGTTCTGCTTCATCACATCCTTGCAATGCACTCCTGTTCCCAATCAGGAAGAATTAGACACTAAATGTTGAGACATTTCCGTTCATCGATACTCAACGTCTCATATGATAGAAACATATTTGTAATGATTTAATTAGATTCGTGATGGTAAGGGGGTAACATTATGCTTCATCCAAACACCCACACTGTCGCGACAACATCACGCACCATCTGTAATTATGCAGAATGAGCAATGACTTAGCGATATTGTTGAAATCATTACCTGTGTTGATACTGTTTTTAGAATAGTCTAGCATTCGGCCAAAACACAAATTCTTCTGATCGCTAAAGGTATTATATATAGTTAAATAAATTTATTTGTTAATTGAGCAACCCGAGGGTCGACTAAAAACTCATTTCAATCAATTATTCTATAAAAACCATCATCGACTCAATTTTCTGTCATTTTTAAAAGCTCAATTTAGAAGAATGTCTCAACTGAAGAGTGCCTATTTCCTCAAACTCTCTCTCTCACTCTCTCTCTCTCTCTCTCTCTCTTTCTCTCTCTTTCTCTCTCAAGTGTTCTAACAAATGGCAGGTCAAGGTACACATTTCTATTCATAGACTGCTTTCACGCTCCATAACGAGAACTCCTGAACGAGAAAAATCTGATTTCTGAGGTGATTTCTCGATGCCTTCCTCATACTAAAAACTATTAAGAAACAAGTAGTCAAGATGCCTATGCTGATATGTACTTAACCACAGAACTGAAAACTAGACATGCAGCCAGTAAAACACTGCATCAGCTTTTATTGTCTAGACTTCGGCAGATCTGCATTTAATTATAATTAATGATTCTTTTGATATTGTAATATCGTAATTTGAAATGATATAATATAAATTACACATTTTATATTTACATAATTCTTTTAGCCTTAGTTTGCTCTTTTAATGAGGATATCAGGAATGGCTTTCGTCATTTTTTCACTCAACTCTGCTTCAGTCAACTTTGACACTCCTTTACAATTGTAAGATAGTTTAATGAAGCATATAATTAATTCATTGGAATAAAAGGACGAACCACGTTACTATTTTTATACTGCAATCGTTCAACAGCTAGATGCTTTGAGCCGATCAGTACTAAGTACTATGTAGATTTTGTTCAATGTCTAACGCTTTAGATGAAGATTTGACTTGGAAGTCTTATGCAAAGCTCCTGCCTATTCATCTTAATTTGGTGTTTGCTCAAGTATATCGTTGTACTTTTGAGGCATTGTTAAAGTTTTTTAGTAGAACTTTTGTCCTCGAAAAATTACATTGCAAAGGCTGGCATTGGGGCTTCTCATAAGTATATTGTTGCAGTGGTAAGTACCAGCTCGATTTAAAAATTGCGGACATTAGATGACTTTAGAACCCCTTGTGGTTGAGTGAAGTTACAGTAATCACGACTAAATAATAAGAATACGAATGACAATAATACCAAATTTATTATTAATAATAATAATGAATAATATGACAGTAATAATAAAAATCGAAAAATCTTTTCTGTGGCAGCGACTGTCTATTGCTCTCCAGAGATTCAATGCAGTCTGCTTCAGTGGCACTTTGGCTAAAGCGGCTTCCCAGAGTGCAGAGGAATTATTTTAATCGCTTTTTTAAAAACTTTTAATTAAATAAAGTCTCTTTTATAATAATAATAATAATATGATAATAATGAATAGTAATAATAATGAATAAGATAAGTTCGTAAACCATAGATAAAAATTTAGCATCAGGACTTCGCTTAATTAAACAGATGCAACTTCGTCATATTACTAAGTATAAATGGATGGTGATTTAAAACATAATTTAGTAAAACAATGCAATTTTACATATATTAGTAATACGTGAGAAAATGTATTCCTGTACATGTATCAGCAACCTCGTTGTAGACTGGTTTTCGCCGATGCTAAGGACTAAAATTGAAATTGCCAAAGCAATAGTAATATACTTCAGAACAAAAGCTTAATCTTTTAATAGTTCGGGATATAAGTAAGTACATTTTGCAGTAAGTTATGCAGTGTATTACGTTAGTAGTATTAACTTATATAGTATTACGCGATTATGGAAAAAGGCTGTGGAGAGAAGAATAACATCTGCGCGTTGGCCTATCAGCATCTCCAAAGTTCACTATATTTGATTGATTTAAGATCTTGAAGTAGTTCTTAAAGGAAGCCAAGCCTTTGATAGAATCAGTTGTAGCGACTCAGCAGAACAATCGCTTTGTAACGACATGAGGAAAGCGCAAGAGAGTGCGGCTGTGCGGGATATATAAGAGCCGAGGTTGTACCTACCTAACAGTCTACATCTGCTTGAGTAAGGTATGTTGTGTATTCGAATCTTAACATATTGTCTCTGTTGCATTTAACTAAGGCAACTTTCTTTTTATTGTTATTGAAAACTTTTGGGTATGTTAATGGTATAGATGTACCGGTGAGATGACCGAATGCATGGCACGTTTGGCTTAGAAGCAGGAGTCCATCGGTTCGAATCCCAGAAGGAGCGTCTCTGACAGTATCCTTGTAATACGGAGACAGACGTTAAACTTAGCTATATTGTTATGGCTGCCACGGCTTTATACGAAGGTTCTTTACTCTTTAGTTAGAGAATTAAAAACTTAAATATCGCTGTTTGCAAAAGTGTCAGTTTCTTCATCTCTTCTTGCTTCATGAATCAAGCCAGGCTAAAAATATGTCAGTAAAAATTCGGCATGTTGTAGCAAAAATATTGTAGCTAAGTGTATATTACTAGTGGTGACCATGCTGACTTCGGCTCAACGACAAAAGCAGGTTACAGACTATAGACACGAAACGGTATCCTGCATAAAAATTCACGTTCAAAATTCTATATATTTTAAACCCAATATTTAATCCAGTTACTGGCATTTAAACTAAAAATTGTGTACTAAAATGTTAACAAAGTAGTTTATATTTTCTGAATAATAGACATGCATCTTGGTAAATCAATAGCTTTTTAGCGGCGATTTTCTCTGAAGTGTAACATCTTTTATAAACCTGGTCGTGCTACGTTAATATCGTTTCATATCTAACAATATTTTGATCTACCCAGAGAAAAGCTATATGATAACTTATCAGCAGGTTAACAAAAAAAAAAAAAAAAAAGCATAAGAGTGAAGGTAAGCAAGAACAATATGTAAATACTGGAACAGCACTAGTAAATGTTACGTGCAAACATAAAAGCGAACTCAATGTTGATTATAAAATATTTATAACCTTAGGATAAGTTTGTCAGGAAGGTCTAAATGACAATCCTACTTTCACATTTTGACTAATAGCTATAAATGTACTTTAGCATGTCAGAAAAGACTGAAATCGATTGATGCAATTGTAAAACAAAATATTATAAAACAAATTATTACTAAACATAAAATATTTATTAGGATTCAAATAAACCATTTAGAAGGTAGATAATCCATTATTGGAAATGGACAAACATGGAGTCGTGCCGAGAAAAATGAGTGAATTTATTATTATGATTTTGCTTTTTTGCCGATATAATTTAAAATAGTAATTTCTTCTCAGTAATTAATAGCAATTCCTAGTTTTCTAGGCAATTTTGAATTTGCTCAAGACTTCTTTTAATTGCAATAAAAACTACATTTTTGTATTATTGCAGATAAAACAAAGCTTTGCTTAAGCTAATGAGTTTAACCCTTCAAGAATTATTTCAGAAACTGTAAGCGCAAAGTCTATACCTCTACGAAACATTGTAAACTCTTAATTCGAGGACAAGAATAGCTTCAGAAGCATTTAATTAAATCGTAGTCTGCATCACTCGCATATGTTGAACTAGCAAAACTTGATTTCAGAAATGCTAATTAGCGACATGAAATCCTCTAAATCTCAAGTATTATTCAGTCAGACATGCCCGGGCAGTGGCCAACAGTCTCGAGGCTGCCGGCCTGGCAGCCAACGCAGCTTTACCTCTCTAGCCAGCACGGGCAGAATTGTAAACTGTCTAGCGGCGTCCGTTGACCAATCAGAAACTAGCAGCAGTTCAAAGGCGTTTAGAAGAGACTATGGCGCTGGAATATTGAGAGACAAGACGTGGCTCATTTGTCTGTTTGTAGTAATATCAAGCTGCCTTCTGCCGTTATCATGTGCAGATTCGGGTAAGTAAGATGTATTTGTTACCTTTTCTGTTGAGATGATGTACTCTAATTGCGCTATTTGTTTAAGAATTTGAATAACGGGATGAGTCGGTAACGTGTTGGCAATTTGTTCTTGTGCTCTTCCCGTCACTGACATGCTGTTCGAGCAAGAAACTGACGTTCAACTTGGCTTTAATCTTTAATCGAAAAAAATTATAAAACTGCATTTTGTATAGTAGTATAGTGTTCAACTTAAAGCCAACTCTGACAAAATTTAAAACAAACCTATTGATATCGACTGATTTCGGAATAATTTTGGTAAATTACTGTTTAGTGCATTTACCGTTTGGTGGGCTTTGTATAAGACCCATGATAGAGGGTTGTTTTAATAAAATACGATGACCAAAGAAATTTAACTTCCAACTATATTAGTTATATTATCTAGAGAGTAGAGATTGATTAAAATATTTGCACCTTACAAACTGCACTAGATCGCTCTGCACAGTTTTTAGATTTCCAAGAAAATTCTAAACATTTCATGTAATAGATTGAATAGCTTTTACTTCTGTTTAGGAATCTAAGTTATTAGCCTCTATTGATATTTTTTAATGGAAAATACCTTTAATATAATAAATTACTCGTAAGCTAGTCTAATAGCTGCACCAATTAATATACGAAATATTTATGGGTTTGCTAAATTTCAAGTTAAAACAAATCAGCAAT
This sequence comes from Enchytraeus crypticus, assembly GCA_905160935.1. Taxonomy (NCBI): domain Eukaryota; kingdom Metazoa; phylum Annelida; class Clitellata; order Enchytraeida; family Enchytraeidae; genus Enchytraeus; species Enchytraeus crypticus. Next base: position 217,071 of record CAJHZI010000745.1, on the reverse strand, counting down.
ACCGCATGATATCGATTTGGCATAAATTTTATGGACAGATAAATTTGAGGATGTTTTAATATAGGCATACAAATTAAAATACTACATGCAACTGAATGTCGCAGTATAATATCAGTTAGTGGCGTAAGGTAACGTCATGAAATTTTAAATGACAGATCCTGAGGTGAATTAAGCTCTCGTGGGTTCGGTTCCCAGTGCACTGATCTGAACGTAAAATCTCGGATATTTACAGGACGGGTGACACGGAAAATGGACTAAATTGCCTAACGGTTTAAACATGTGGTATAAAAAGTGATAGATATCAACATAGTTTATCATTTCACTCTAATGCGTGTTTACTTTACTTAGAATTTTAAATTTCTGTAAATAAATTTTCAACAACACTTTCTTGCTATTGCTTACAGGCGTAGCTACGTGTAATATTACCACGACAGATAAGTTTTAATGGCGTTAATGTACACTATAAACTTTTTTGTTGTAAATCAAATATCACTCAGGCTTGATGCGTTTGGTCCAGATTGTATAAGATTTTCTATGCTTTTCTTGTACTACCAAATGTTAGATCTTCAATATACTACCGTGCTCATGTAAAAAGCAGTAGGGCCCAATCGAGATTTTCGCACAGCGGCGATTAATAATCAAAAAGACTTTTTCGCAACTAGCTAAACATATGAATATGTTGAGAAATGCTTTATTCCTCTTCTTAGCAAACTTTAAATCAGTTGCGGCCTTCTTGTATTCTTACAGTACATATAGTATTTAGTTGCTATTGTGTAGGTTACTATTCAAAGTTCATTTGACAAAGCACAAACGTGACTTATTGAATGTCTCAATAGCTTAGTTGTTAGAGCTGTAGATAACGTCATGAAGTTTTAAATGACAGACCCTGAGGTGAATTGAACCCTCGTGGGTTCGAATCCCAGCCGCGCTGATCTGAGAGTAAAATCTCGGACATTCACTGGACTGGCTATACGGAAAACGGAATAAATTTCCTGTTTTAACAGTGGTATTAAAAGTGAACGATATCAACGTAGTTGATCGTTCCACTATAATGTATATTACTGCCATTATGACTTGTTTTACATCATTTGATGTAAATAATATGAGAATCTAAAATTATGATAACAAAGCCAATGTGAAATTTAATAAAATAATTCTAAATAATTAGCCTCAGTTATGTTTTAGACTGCATCCTCCACTTATTCCATGCGTTAGATTACAAAAAAATCATATTTTAATCAGAACAGGGAGACTCAAAAGTCCACCCAACAGCTTAGTGAAGTAATATTAGAGCGTCTATCTGCCATATTTTCACCCTACCCAAAATTTACGGGATATTCTACTCTATAAATAGCCTAAAGCTACAGCTATTATAAATCTTCAGTGGAGGGAGTGTGCCTTGCAAAAGTTGACTTTTGAATGCATTGAGACGATTTATAGATCAATGAACTCTCGTAAAGACCTCGGCCAGTGATCACTAACTGCTCTATAACATGTGCTACGTGTTATTTGCGAAATGATAATGGTCCGATTTGTGGAATATTACACTTAATCATTACTCAATGTGTTATGCTGTTAAAAGCATGTATATATATATATATATATATATATATATATATATATATATATATATATATATATATTATATACCAATAATCTCAGCAGACAAAGTGTAGGGTTAAGTTCAATGCTCATGTGGTAAGGTCAGTGTCTTAATAGCTTTGACGGTTTATTTTTTCACGTGTCAATGGTGTTGTTTCGGTATTTTGAAACTGCCTCTAATAAGCTCCAGTTTATACTGCCTACTGGCAGGTCCATGGTTTAAATCATCTAACATTCCTAATCTCGGTCTGCCTCTGATTCTCCTTCCTTTCATTATGCCGTCTATTAACTCCTTTAGTAAGCTATCTTCCCTTAATATGTGTCCGATCAAAAGCATCTCCCAATTTCTTATAGCTTTTCATTATCTTTCACTAAATCGCCATTAGCGCTTAATTTCATATGAAAGCAAGCCTGCTTGTCTTCACGATTTGAATTTTATTGGAAAGGGTAACCTCAAAATATGACTTTATAATTTTAACATCCTCCTTTTACTTTAAACCACCTATGTTGAAAACAGTCGGTTAATTTGTTCTTCTAACTAATGTTGCATTCGAACATTTACTTCGCAATAATCTGTAATAGGTTTGTCGCACGATTTTTCTACGATCCTTGTTTAAACTTAACCGCGATCTGTCGTCATTTTATTGTTTTCCGCTCATTTTCAGTTCAAAAGATATTGCAAAACATTCATATTCGTCGTTTAATTAGCGTTCCATTGACTTTGCCACACGCACTCGAGAAAGACGCCCAAACGCTACAGAAGTCGCTTTGTTTCTGGTATCACGTCGCAATGTTTTATAGGCAACGCATTCTTTAGTATATGACCCGATATTGCGTCATCAAATCAACAACAATGGAGTATTTTATGGAAGTGGGATATAGTGGAGGTGTACTTTAGAGCGCCATTCTGTGATAGTTTAAACGTTCTTTTCTATGTCCATTTTTGAATGAATTCTCCTTTCTATTATAGTAAAACTATAATAGAGATAAAGGTAATAAAATTTAACGTTTGTTTCTATTTTAGACTATACTGCCGAGACGATAGAAATAGATGTCCAATATCTATTTAAAGTTTTAAATTTAAGTACCTAATCTTTCTCTCTTTTTTATTGCCCTGCCTACAGGCAGGTCCATGGTATAAAACGCCTTCACTCTTCTCTGACTTCCACTTTCCTCTTCATGTCCACATATGAGTGGGCCTTTAAATCATCTAACATACCTAATCTCGGCCTGCCTCTGCCTCTTTTTGCTTCCATTCTACCTTCTGTGAAAGGTAGAATGGAAGGAACTTAATCTTTATTTAGTATTAATTCAAAGTAGTAATAACTGAATCAAACTGCCGAGTTATTCATTTTCGAATATGATATTGAAGTCTTCTGCCATTCATTCGAATAGGTTATTAAAGTCTAATAAAGTTCTCGGTCATTCTATAATCAGCAGGGGTTAGAGATTTTGTTGTGCATCGGTCCAGTTGCATAACTAACCGTCAACGGTTACTTTGGTTCTTTTCTGTTAAACGATTGTGGGAGTCATAATCACCTGACCCTTCCTTTTAACTGACCGCCACTGTGGAACCACTTATCGTGTGTAACCAGGTACATCACATAACATAACGACATCTCGTTCACGCTCAGATAGCTCTGAATAAAACAAGAAGAGAGATTTGATTACGGAGGTAAAGTTCTGCAGAAGTAAATCGTTTGTCGTGATAGGTTGTAGGTGGCTTACTTGACCTCTTAAGGGTTTAGAAAGAGATCTGCAGTCATTTAACTCAATGTCGAATGTAAGAAATATAAACTCGACCCCGTGGCATTACGTAGTGAAATCCTATACAGAAGTGTGATCAGGTGGGTGGCTGATGCTTAATTAGGCGTAATCAGTATGAGGCTTGTATAGTAGAATAGCAGAATCATAAGAATAAGCAGGTCATACGCAGAATCCCCCAAGAATAATGGTATATCAAAAGATCCACTCGTATGTGGACGTGAAGAGTAAAACTGAAGATAGAGATGAGTGGAGGCGTTAAATACCATGGACCTGTCAGTAGGCAGTGCACTAAGAGAGAGAGAGAGAGAGAGATAGTAGAATGGTAGCATGCAGGCAGATAAGCAGGGGGTATATAGCGATGTTTAGGTATAGTGGCTGAACTCTAATTGCACAATAACAGTATTGCGGGGTTCAAATCCTGGGCTCGCCGGTCCCTGACATCGCTGTCGAGTGAGGAAACTGACGTTAACATTAACTTTATCAGCTTTTAGACAATACAGCCAAGATGACTGAGTATTTATTATAATAATTTATTAAGGTTCAGGATGCAAACGAGACTTTTTCTGAGGTTACCTAATATATGTTAGCTTATACAAATTGCATCTAAACCAAATTTGAAGTTTAAATTACTTCAAAATGGCGTGAGACATATAACAAATCTACTAGTGGCATGAAAGATACACCTGCACATGTAGACTAACATGCGAGATGTATTCATGTATTCCGTTGCATATATTCAGTGGCATTGCATTCAGTAGATAAAAGACGTATTTAGTGTTACAACAGTTGTAAGTTCTTAACAAACGTCGACGAACTGCCAAGTCTACGGCTCTATACATGGCGTGTTTAGAAGTCAGAGCTTTCAGGCAAAATGTGAAGCCTCTCTACTTGCCTGGCTGAAGATTTGCCATTATGAATTCACCATAGTTCAGTTTCTTACCGGGTTTTTGTCGCAGATTCGACAAAGCGAGACCTGGCGACGTTTTGGCTTTATCCTTAAACTCTTTACAAACACCCACACTGCCTATAACAGAGATCAGCTGTTGTGGGTTAGGTCATGCATTTGTATGGAAGCGTAAGGGTAATAGTATTAAACTATTACTTTTTAGATATTTTGCAAAAGAGCATGTAGGTCTTACAGGATCAATCAAGAGATTATGTTAAACATAAGGTAACATGTAAGTTCTCTCTATCAGGTTATACATTTATACCAAATATATATATATATATATATATATATATATATATATATATATTTATTTATTTATATCAAAACGCTATGTTTTAGTTCCACTAGAGAAAGCTCCATGCATGAAGATGTTGGCGCTTCTTTGGACGAGGCAATGTAATTGACTAATCTTAGAGTTAATGAAGACCCTAATATACAAATCTGCGTTGTTGAATTTTGGCCTTTCGTATATGGCCATCCCGCAATATATTGTATTATGTGGTTATAATATAACACGTGAGAGATTTTAACGTTATAATCGTTTTATAAAATTAGCATGCATGCATGCCTTAGAATTTTTATTCGCATTTACTTAGTTGCATGAAAATACATTAGTTTATTACTGGGATTGTCTTTGTTGAATTATTACATATGTTTTTATTTGTGTAGTTTTTGTATGCTGTTTTGTTATATGTTTTTACATGTGTTTTAATACTGGCTAATCATCTACGTGGTAGATGCTACTCCGTAAGGATTGACTACTTAATTTCTCATTTGAAGAAATTATTTCGTAGTTATAATTTCTGCAAACGGTCAATATCATGGTCTTATTCAAGGCCACTTGTGAGCTGTGCTATTAAACACTGACTTTATTTAGTGAAGGTTATGTTTATATTAAGAATAATCTCTCTTTTAGAAAGAAGTTTCACTTATGGTCATTCATGCAAGAAATAAGTGCAAGATCCGTTCATTACTGTAGGTGTATTTATTTAGTACGACACCGTTTTCGAAATTTGACAGCACCAAACCCAAAACACAATGAAACTTGTTATAACATTTATGTAAGGTGTTAAAAGGCATTCATAACGTGCTAGATCCTTAATGCAAAAGAATTGCCGAAGTGAATTCAATTAAATTTAAATTTCAGATATTCAAGATTAAGTCATATTTTTAACTCATCATAGTGTTGCTCCTTAAGCATTCCTTCAAGTCAAGAACTGACTATCTGGGATTTTATGAAGATGTTGACAGCTAAGAGTTGATCCTTTGCTGTGTAGTATTAAATCCTCTACTGGAGGTCTTTAGCCCTATTTGATTAGGAGTATCAGATTCATGTTTATTTATTATTATATTTATTATTATTATTATTTATTAGTATTATTATTTTGTTTGTACAGTTACTCACATGAATTATCGCATGTGCTACATAGTTTACTTAGTTGCTGTTTTTGTAGTTTTTATTATTTCCTCCTTCCTCACCATGGCAATTAGTAATCGTTCCTTTTTTGGTGCATCTAATGCAGCCGGCGCAGATTTAAGAATAACCTTCTAACACCCTCGAGATGTTTCATTCAAAGCTGTCAACACTCGATTTCACGGTGGTCATCCACACAAACTTTAAAATCTAGTCTATTTTACGACAATCAAATCTTTTTTTAATAAAACGATTTTTAACGACGCACGCAATTCAATCATATTTTATAAATAGCATATAAGGCCGATATGTCAAAACATTAAAATGGACTTTAATTTGCTATTTTTATTTTAGATACTCGTAGAATAAATATCTGAATGGTTTATTTTTTCTATTAATAACAATTAAAACTAGATACATCAAATATTTCTGACGTACTATGAGTGACTTTCATGAGGTTATATTAGTCCTTGGATTAGTGTGGAGAGGTTCTGGCAAAGATCTTATTACAAGATGTAATATTTAAGAGATTATTTTTTCATTCATATCAACCGATTCCTACTAATTTACCGCAACACGTGTTCTCTTTAACAACTATAGGGTGGGCTAGGGTTTGGCTATCAACCATTCGAGTTTTGCAAGATCTTGTGCAGTAGAAGATAAAAAAGAGAAACATTGTCTGTGTTTCATCTGATTGTATTCTACAGTTATTAAACGTCATGACACGTCAGCGTCAAACAACAATCGAACCTTTCATTGCTACTTAGACGAGTGTAAGATAGAAATCAATGAATATACTCCTGTATCTCAGATTTCATATCAATTTTCCTATCAACGACAAAGATCTCATTTATCCACTAATATTGGCATATTTGATATATCTTTGCTCTCCATTGACGATCAAGGACAAGCATCTAGTCTCTTAGTTGCCTATTGCCAGTTAAATTACTTTGACTTGCATCTTGAAGTACTTAAAGGTTACTAAGTTCAAATTTGGTTTTAATGAAACGCTAGATTCTGACCAGTCATTCGCAATTTAAATTCAGAAATATTCTAATAAAATGGCGCTTTCATATTCTCTCGACCACTAATTACAAGAACTTACTATAAACATTATTTTTTAATTTTTTTAATCCTTTGGCTAAAATAATTAAATTTGAATGTTTTATATTTAATTTGTCACATGATCCTGATTGATTTGCACTTTTTTTCAACAATATAGGTCTCATAGAAATTCTGATATTTTCTTGAAATAATCTCCATATTTACCACTTTCAACCTAAATCAATTTGCTTACTTTTATCGGTTAACAGACCTTAGCGCCCTATGTTTATTAACGAAATTTCATTTCAAGCTAAACAGGTTCATTGATATAAAACAGCGTTTCAGCTGTAGAAGTTCTTGTACTCATATTTTTATAAATTGTTTCGGTGGCAAAAGTCAGATCAAGAAAGTGAAATGCACTCAATTGCCACAATGAAATGTAGCCTACGCAGATCTATAGACCTAATGTTTCTGTACTTAATCTTATGGTGTGCTATTATGAATTAGTCAACAAAGTAAAAAAGAAAACCTACGTAAAACACTTCTGAGATTTTAGATAAGAGGAGAGAAAGAAAAGTTCGAGAATAGGGATAAAGTAGCTTAGGAAAGAAACAAAGCATCTAAATACGATCAGCTGGAGATTTCCTACTCATTTGTTTAACTCTTTAGATTTAAAGCAATAAAAATGCCCTTAAATAATTTTTTGCTTTGATTTTAATTATGCAAAGTTCTCATTATTTATTAACGCAGCAGTATTTTTCATTTTCGGCTCCGAAGTTTTAAAAGTTTCAAGTGCTACAACTGCGTACATTATAAAACACAAATGTATATAGTAAATAAAGATGATAATATCTATTAAAATTTAAAGCTCACTCAAATAGAGTAACCAACTAGCACTTAACCCGTGGTTAGGGGCATGAGATTATATAGGCCTACGTATATATATATAATATAAAAGATATTTTCTTATGCTCATTGATTAATATGTTCTAATTAATTACTCCGATAAGTAAAATTAATTTATAATTGTGTTTATTTTAATTTTATTTCATTTCTAATCCCGACACTGGTTAAACTAGGATTCATGGAAAGGATATGAAGAAAATAATGGTATTTAAATTACATTAGACCTATATTTATGCAGACCCAAATATTATTGTATTTCTGTTAAAAAAAACTACTTAAATATTTAAAAGTGTTTTAATTCATTTTTCAATATATGGTTTATTGTAACTGCTGTATCGAACATTTTCTATTGTCTCACATTGAATGTGCACAATTTTCTCAATGAAAACGATCTCTGAAACAACCTGATACTTAGCTCTATCTTCTCAATGAAAGACATAGAAAATTTTACTTAAATTGTGTTAATGCGGTCCTTGCTTTGTGATAGCACTTTTAACAATCTCGCTATTGGTAAAGCTACTCGTTGAAAATATTGGATCCTGCAGTGTGGTCTGAACGAAATTCGTTGGGTACTACAGCGTACTTGCGTGGAAAAAGGACCGGTGTTTTTTGGCATTGTTTTCAGAGGAATGCGGTTCAATACAGGGTATTATGGATTGATATCTGGCTCCATAGTGTCTAAGCGCTGACAAACAGCGTGTCGTCAATGTGTAAATTTTATCCAACGCACTTCAGAATGAGAATTAATTGTATAAGTTTTCTTTTAGAACAGAGGCTTCTGAGCCTCTATAATTTTAAAGTGATATTTCCAGAGAAATTTTGAACTTTCAATGCTCACATCTCCTAGTGCATTCCCAAATGTTACGATTTGACAAAAATTGAGCATTGATCTTCTCTTCATGATAAGCAACGGAAGCTGCTGATAAGAGATAATGCGGAGTTACAGACATACGAATATGGAAAATCTTCCAAAAGGTGTTTCTTTAAAATGACTTTTAAATGAAATGATTTAACATTTTTAAAGCTTTGAAAAGTCAATATTGTCGTCAGTTTGCATATCTCGAAAGTGATATCAGTGACGATTGGGCCCAGGGTTTGAACTGCGCATATTCAGATCTGCAGTCAGATGTCTTACGGATATCGACACTGGCTCCAGCCATAGAAATATGAAAATAATCGTACACTTGGAAGTGTCCCGGTGAAGTAAAACGATTTACATCCTGATTTCGATTTGGTGGAATATATGAGGTGGAAACCGATTTTGGTATGTCCGAATTTTTCGGATGCTGCCTTCATAATACCTATTAGAACTATCTACTAGTTTTCAAATACTGCAGGACAAAATCATTATTTAAAATGCAATGCCGTGGTTAAGTTTGAGATTTTTATCTTTGCCACTGCTTCATAAATATTCCCGTCGCTATATTATGTGTAGAGTTTTCTGACTCAGATCTCAGGACATTGACTGCACAAATAGACAGATAAATGTTATAAAAAGAGAGTTATGAATTAAACTATGATTTCGAAATCTTTAACGTTGTTAGTGGTTTTTTAAAGCAGAGATTAACATGCTAATCACACACTAATACTTTATTTAATGAAGATTTAAAGTTCATTTCAACACCCCAAGACTAAACGACTAATGGCAAATGGCAGGATTTAATCTTATGAGAGAGATATGTGTTTATTTCAGCATCAACACCAAATCACTGACATATACAAATAGAAATAAACATTTAAAAATAAAATAAAATAAGAAATTTCCAGAAACACAGGGTATCAAACAGTCTTAAGAAACTAGAACAACGGCCGTCAGGGAAGATGATACACATCTTATCTAGCTGACCACCGTCTACAACTATATTAATGTCATGTTTAATGCAAAGTCAACTTAAATACACACTTTAGCTAAGCAACAATTCTAGCTGGACATTTACACAAAAGAAACCAAAATTTAGTAATTTACAAACCATCAAACAATATATATTTGTAACGTTTAGTGAATTCTGCTAGGGACCTCGAACTGCGAATATCAGGAGGTATTTGGTTCCAAGAATTGATAAAGTTATAGACATAAGATTTAAAAAATTCTGAAGTTGTTCTAGAACACAAATAATTGGTCTCGGAGAGTCTTGTAGTATACACAAATGAGATCTGATTAGCAATAAAATGAATGAATGTTAGCGCCTTCAAGTAAGTAGAAAACTGCAACATGGAATTGTATCATATGATAAATAACTTTCATACGTATATAAGTGCCTTACATCTTCATCTAATCTACTTTATGAAATACTATGAAAGTAAACTATTGTGTTCTGGGATATTGTAAATATTGTGTTCTCAATTTTCATACATTTACATAAATTTTCATACATTCGGCTTAAATTTTTATCTATAAAACAAGTTTGACTTTTGTTTACATTAGATGACACTAAAAAGTCCTTTTATTGTACGATATGATCGCACCACCTAAACTTCCTACCCGTATTTTGTATTATTTCTCTATATCACTCTGTATAGTTATATTTCGAACACTCTTTTACGCCGTGTAAGCGTATATATTAGCCGCATACGGTTAGCTCTATTCCAGCCTAAAGTTTAGACCGACTTATACAAAAAATCAAAAGGTGACGTCGCGAAAAGTTTGCGTGAGATTTATTATGAAGACGATAATGTATGTATAAGCGGAACAATGCCGTAGTAATCGTTGCCGTTTATAACAAGCTGGGACGATGACAATTCTCTGACAGTCACTTTAATGCTCGGTCTTTTATGAGCGCAAATCTATGCCAATCTTCGCAATGTTAACTGAATGGACTACACATATACATGCAAGCGTAGGCCTTTGTAAACGGTTGGATAATTTATTATTTTCCATGCTTTATAGGAGGCACAAATACAAGACGATTGTTAACTGCTCTTTTAGTTCTAGTGGACGTTGCTTAACCTCACGAGCGGTTCACGGATGTGCACAACGTTAAGCACAATATGCACAAAATAATACAAATAATTCAAGCACATTAAAATAAAGTGATAGTTTGCAGAATTTTCTGCTACTGACTTATATGATTGAATTTATGTGATTTGATCTAAATTCGACATCCCTGACATCATCCTTGTATGAGTAAACGTACGTTAAAACTATATTATTACTATTATTTTATATTAAATAATTTATAAAATTAAATATACAGTACATAGAAATATTTCGCATCACTGCGTTATCTAGCATTTTCAGTAGTTGGTAGGTAGTGGCAATCTAATGAATAAGCTTTGATAAGTTCTAAACGCTAAACGTGACGTGGATTCTTTGACAGCTGCTGTCATATCACGGAATAATTATTTCATAGAGAGCGAAATTCATTATTTCTAAAAGTCCAATGATGGTATGCCTCAGACACTCTCCGTATGCTTTTGGACGTCATTTTCCTTTGAACATCTCACGGAAAGCGTTGCACTTGGTTTAATAATACAACTCTCTGATATAGGATATTCTACAAATCAATATGGCGAGACAGTATCAGAAATCAATGCTGACATTCACCTCAGTCATTTCTTCATCTCTTCCGTTGAAGTTGTAGGAGTGTAGAAGTTTCCATCCGTCTATATCTTAGACAAACCAGAACGAATCTCACTATTCCTCTATAGCAGAAGCAAAGAGATATTTACTTTCACTTTATTTAATCCGCTGCACAGGAGTTAGGAGTTTCGTTAGAACGTGCAGACAAAGAAGAAACTTTTCCGCTCTAATGTCAAAAAATTTCAATTTGATAAATATATTATAAATAGCTAGTCCGTTATCGTAGTATATTGTCATCTAGTCTAGTATGTGTATTACACGTTATTAGATTTGCTTCTACTGATTCAGTAATTTCAAATCTTCTCTATTCTGCTTTCATATCAGCGCAGCATTTCGGTTTGTTCAAGATGTCGGGCTTTCTAACGGTAAACCTCTATTGTCCATTTTCTGCAAGTTTCAAACTTTATTTCTCTTGTAATCAATTCTATTGATTCCGTGGTTCGATCGAAAGTTGTTCCGATGGAATCTATTGTTTATTTCTAAGGGCAATCAAACAAACTTTCCATAAGGAATGATTTTACGTTTCCTTTTTATTGTCTACAACGAATGGAGCCTTTATTCATAAATCTAGAAGTTTCTAGAACATTGGTCAATAAAGTTATTGTATAATTTGTATGAGGAAAGATGATTTTAATCTAAGATTCTATGCAAACTTTTTATGTTCGTGTACTATTGAAAACTTTAAATCTGATGCCGTTCTAACTAGCATGACACTTATATCAGAGTTTTCTAAACGATACCTAAATAACATTCGAGCGTTCTAGATGCTACAGAATAAACATTGGAATAGTCTAAACTATATAAATTTAATCTTGTTTCACGTGCTGAGGCTAGGAAATTTGAGAATTTATGTATAAAACCACGAAAGTGTTTAGCCCCATGACTCGATTAATTAAAGCAAATGCGGAAGAAGGCCATGTTAAGAAGGCTTATCGTCGTATTCTACAGGCATTGATTTTGATTTAATACTGGAATTGACTTTATGGTCAAGTCTGTTATTACTGTTTAACGATTACTGGAGCATATTAATATTTGTACTTTACACCACGACGGCAATACAAATAATATGAAATAAAATACACTTAATAGCAAGCATTACGAAGTCAAAACACAATCCTACTTTAATACAGCTACAATAAAATCGAAATTTAACTATATCGATAGAGAGAGAGAGAGAGAGAGAGAGAGAGAGAGAGAGAGAAAGAGAGAGAGAGAGAGAGAGAGAGAGAGAGTGAAAGGGGTATAGAGAGAAAGATAGAGAGAGAGAGAGAGAGAGGAGAGAGAGAGAGAAATAGAATGTGAGAGAGAAAGAGAGAGAGAGAGAGAGAATTAGAGGGAAGTAGAGAAATACCGACTCAAAGAGTTATAAAGTTTGGGCTACTTACTATTTTCTAGATTTTTCATAAACTGGCCGTAGCTAGCATGTGGGAGTTTAGTCCACATTTAGGTTCTTGACTCCTCGGGCATGAGCCTATGACGTAAGTTAGGTTAGGGTAGAAGAAAGCATCTCTTAGACGTAAACAAGCGACTAATTCATATTATTACTCTTTAACAACAACAACACTTTGTGGAGCATTTAGTTGCTGATAACAATTGAAGCCTTGATTTATTACCAGCACTGGGGGTTAACAACTTGCTATTCGATGCCTTCTTTGGACTCAAAATGGAATTTCTAAGCGAATAATTACTGAATAAAATGATTCATTTAAATTATTAGGCCTACATGTAATATAGAAAAAAGTATATTACACATAAAAGTAAGTTCAAGTAAACTACACGTTTAATGACTGAGAAGAATAATCTTCTTAGATTTCATCCAGGTAAGAACTGAATGCGCGGTAGTTAGGGACTTGAAAACAGACTCACCGATAATTCGCGTTCGCAAGTGATTGTAGAGTCCACAACTGCAGATATTGGGCTACCCAGTCTGCACTACTTGATTAGATACATATGTAAGTTTGTAATGGAGTATCATTGAGGCAGATCTTTCTTGATTTGACTAGAAAGAGGTAGGGGTCATTATTTTACACTTGATCAGAACTTTCTTAAGGCTCAATATTATTTTATTTAATCAGATATCTTTGCGTCGGTTTTCGGATTTTGAATTTTCCAACTTTTTCGAACCATTCGTGTTTTGCTTAGATTAAGTATTAGATTTTGTTCATTAGTGCTTGATGTTGTCATTGGTGACATTAGTGCTCTAATTGTTGTTGTTGCTTTTGATAGATCGATTTGACTGAGCAAGGTTTGCTCACTAGCTTAAAGAGCATAATTTTGTAATTGGGGCCAGTCATCATCTGAGAGAAGTCGCCTCTTCTAAATGTACCCCTATATATATATATATATATATATATATATATATATATATATATATATATATATATATATATATATATTGTATATATGGTTGCTTCGTATATAGAAAAAATGTATTACATAGCATCACTCATCATGTGAGTCATATTTTGGTCTATTTCAGAGCTTAGCTTTTGCCAAAACAAACAACTAAAAGCCATTCTTGTGGATTCTCTCTCACTGTTTGACTTTTATTGCTGGGGCAACCAAAGTCGTGCTGAGTCGATTTAAACAGTCGCCGTGATCAACGCTTGTTTACCGTTGCGTTTCAATGCCGCGTCAGTTTAGTACTGTAACAAATTGATCATTTAATTATGATAGCAATAATCCATTATATCAGCTCATCAACGGTACAAAACATCGCGTTCTTATCGTTTTCTAACATCAAGTGAAATACACTTTGGACCTGCATTCATAAATGTTGTAGTTAAAACAAATTGAAAAGAAATACTGTATTTTAAGTGAACAGTCTAAGGTTAATACGCTCACATCGATTTATTCTTGCGTAATATTGTGCCCAATTTAATGCTTTTAATCATGGGTTCCCATTATTTCTTCCTTATATTATCTTGATTAGTAGCTTCTTGCGAACAGGTCTCGTTTGGTTATTCGAATTCGAGTCGGCAGACTTGCATGAAGAAAGAAAGAGAGAGAGAGAGAGAGAGAGAGAGAGAATTAATAAATTATACAACTTTAGGGACAAGAGAATAACTTGCGGCATTTCAAAAGTAGTCGATAGTATTAATATTTACTCAGGCGGAATAATTGCCAAAACTGAGCCAAGCATATTTTTAAATAACTCAATGACGCGCTTTTGCTAGAATTTAGCAATTATGAGAGTTAAGATGTCAAAGTTTCACCACTACTAGAAGACTATTTCTATCACCTTAAACCTTAGTAGACCGGTGCTTCATATACCAATCTCATGGAATTGCCAAGAGTTAAGAAATATTCCTACGTCTAGAGTTAATAACGCTTCATCTTGCAGTGGTTTGGTCTTATATACATAGGAGAGGTAAATTGACCCTTGGATAACTGAAAGTTACCTCAAAAAGTGAGCAAGTATGGAATAAATTTACATTGGCCCAAGTTTATTTTGCTTTAATATCCAACGCTTTCGTTATGTATTAGCAAAAAAAATACAAATTTTGTAAATTTTGTTATGGCAGGCTATTTGATAATACTTTTCCATTATCAGCTTTTAACATTTTGGGCGCATAATTATATTTTATATTTTAATATTGATAATTCTAATCTTATTTTTTGTATAAGCCATAGGCCTACTGTATTCGAAGTACGTGTAAGCCTACATGTATTAAATTTATCATAGGAGCAGCATTGAACTAAATCTGTCGTAGCACTGAGTTCAATGAATATTTAAGATTTTATAAAAGATATGATTATTGCACGTTCATTTCGTGCATTTCTTTTTTACCTTTTTTAGTTTAGTAAGATTTGATAGAGATAACGGATAAGATATAAGTTCGCAAGAGAGAATGAACACTTCTAAAATCTTCACTGTTTGCGTTGTCTAGACAGTAGCTTATTCATAGCCTAATTCGTCAGCTGGCTTTGAATCTACAATTATGCAATAATTAAAAAATTGTATTATTGAGTACATTGGTGTAGATCAGTCAGCAAGGAATCAGCTAGTGGAGTTTAATTCGGAGTTTTTACAGTGATTTTGTTTTTGTTTGTCACTTGATACGAATTGGGTGCAAAATATTTATTAGCTAAATTATATATTTTAAGTTACTTTTGGAGAGTAGAATAACGGCGTTTGGTTGTTTTAGATTTCAAATATTGTGAAACATATTTCTGTACTAATTTATTACATTGAGCTTCATCACACAGTAGAGAAGTAAAGTTGCATCCATAATATTTTTGTGTGTTTCTACGAAATGTTCAAATGAGTTTTATTACCACAACATTTTTTTATAATTTTAGATCAGCAAAAAGGGTCATTCAACCCTGTACAGTTCACAAGCAATGCAAACAAACAAGTAAATGCAACAATTGAGCACAATTTAAATGTGAACCATTGTGAACTTAAAACGAAAATATAAAGTAGAAATTAAAGAATTGAAATAAATAAATTCAAAATAAAGAAAATTAATGATAATAGGTAGGCATAATTATACATTTAAGATCAGTATCATTAATAACTATTTAATAAGTACTGACGAAGATTAATATTGAAACAGTTAACGGAACGAGATGATCAATTAGGTAAATTAGGTGGAAGGGATAGCCAGTATCTAGGGCCTTGTACAGCGATATACTTTTCGTGACAGAGGGTTCTGAACGATGGTATAGTAAATTCCGAAACTTGTCGAAATTTATAAACAGAATTTACAACATTATTTAATAGCAACGAATAGTTGTAACATGAAGGCATATCATTATGAATAAGTTTATACAGAAATACGCAACAGCAAAATTTCATTCTCTCCTCTCTCTCTCCCTCTCTCTCTCGTATTACACCAATGGAAAAGAGATAGCTAACTATATCAAAACGATGACTTTTGATAATTTTTATATTATATTAAATATAAAAAACTTGTGAAAGGGTAAGATAGTTTGCTGCTTGTACACTCATAGTCATATATCTGGGAGACGTGCCGGTACAAATTAATAAAACCTGCGTAGCATGATTCTCTCAACGGCTTCACTGTTTAGTTATACTTTTTGCACGGTTTGATTTTATCAATGACTATGTGAATGAGACAGACCGGAGAAAGTTATGAAAGAAAGCCAAGGTCGTGCTTATATCGTGGCAGATGCACTGACCGTAACCAGCAACTTATGTTCAGGTTTACACGACGAAGTACCTCGTGTTTGCAATTACAAGAAAAGAAGTACAATAATTTAATTATATATATATATATATATATATATATATATATATATATATATATATATATATATACAAGATACATATTCCTAAGAAATCAGAGAATGCTATCAAATCGCTAATGATTGTTCTATTGATCATCAGACTGTTCATAAAATACATGATTTTGCCACACTAGAATATATAACTTTTAACTTACAAAATATTCATTTTCAGAGGTAGTTTTTCTTTGTCTTCCCTAATCTCGGCTATAGGCTCATCTTAAAAAGAATATGGAACTCTGTTTTGACGGTTAGTCTATTCCTAATTGTCAAATAACTAACAACAAAGTTCGATAAGGTCGGAGTTAACAAGTGTACCAACTAATCAGAATAAGGATAGTAGGTGATTACAATTTCTAAAAGATTTCTAAGAATAGTTAATATATTAAAAATATATAGGTGGTCTAAGATGATTTGACAGAGTATATCATGCGAGGCTTTCTATAATTACATGTGTAACAAATTCGTGTAGGTGACATTCGAAGGGGTATAATTTATAAATCTATATCTTTATCCTGCAGCGTATTCATAAATCTCACTGTAGGTTTTTCAACGTCAAGGTCAGATGTTCACTAAGCAATGAATGAAGAAGTAAATCATAAGTTACAAAAAGGAGTTACAATTAAATGCACACAACAGATGTATTGACTTAGCGATAGGGAATGGCTAACTCTACAGTATTCATGTGTATGTTTAACTAGCATTTGTAATTTATGTTGTTGTTGTTGTTGCTTTTGTTGTGTTTGCGATAACGAGCGTACAATCCTTAATATGTTGTTCATGCTGTTACTGTTGTTTGTGCTGTTGTTGTTGTTGTTGTTAACGCTGTTGTTGTTGTTGCTCGATACTCTAGTACTGACACTAGTATATGTGTGTACAGGTGACCGAGGAGCGATGGTTCACGTTCATGCTGTTGTTGTTGTTCATGCTGTTATTGTTGTTTATGCTGTTGTTGTTGTTGTTAACGCTGTTGTTGTTGCTGCTGTATACACCAGTACTGACACTCCTTATGTGTGTGTACAGGTGACCGGGGTGCGATGGTTCACGTTCAAGGTCAAGTGATCGTTGACAGTTCTCTGACTCCGCCCACCATTCAGCTCAACTTCACCTTCAACAACAACCTAATGAGGTTCAACCTCATCAGGAACGATCACATCTCTCCCAGTGCTCCAGTCTACATGAGAGCTCCTGATGGGAAGCCTTCGCTCATTCCCACTGAGCATCCACTGGTAAGTGGTGTTTGAATCGATAGATCAATCAGTTAATCAGTCAATCAATCAATCAGTCAATCAGTCCTTCAACCAGTCATTTATTCAATCAGTCAATCAAGCAATCAGTCAAGCAATCAGTCAAGCAATCAGTCACTCAATCAATTAATCAATCAGTCAATCAATTATTCAATCAGTCAGTCAATCAGGCAATCAATCAAATAATCAGTCAATCAAGCAATGAATCAGTCAATCAATCAATCAAGCAATCTATCAAACAAACAACCTTGAGCCTGTTGTAGCATAGAGTACATGTATATTTTCAGGGAGTTGCATTCTACTACGATACTGAGAAAGCGGCGTATTTTAGATTGACTGTGATCATAAACGACAACTTAAACTTCGGAATTCAATGCGTAAGTTTATTCATTAATCAATCAATCTATCAATCAATCACTCAGTCAATCAATCAATCTATGCGACTATGATCAATTGTAAAACAAGCAAAATATTCATCTCAAAATATACTTATTTAGTATTTATTTTTGTGAATGCAAGAAAATTTGTCTTTAACTATATATATGGTGAAGTTTTCCGAGTTCATTATTCCATTTTCATTATTTAAATTGTGTACTTGGATAATTGTGCGAGGTTTTCTGCGCATACATGTAGAAAACCTCGATTGTAACTGGTTTTCACTAAAAAGTCATGCCGTAATAAATTTTAAAATAAATATATTATAAACTAAATTATACAATTTTCAGTTAATATAATGCCTGTTTTCCGCAATGCATTCTACAAATTTAAATTAAATGTAAGTTCAGTCGATGTAATTTATAAACTCGTTCTCACGTTCTTTACTGTATGTCTACCTTGGCGTCATAGTGAATTCATTGTAAAGTAGATGATATCATATAGGTGTAGTTGGTCATCTGAAGATATACCGTGTTCCTACTTATCTTGTGACACTGAATCATAAGTCGAGTTGGTAGTGGGTTTGCTGTTATAGACGTTAAACATGAAAATGATCAGATTAGACTAAATGTAAGATTATCGCCTCTATTTCGTACCAGAAATATACTGCAAGAATATGAAATCGCGGTGATCATTTTCATCTCACTTTCTATATAAAAAATATATCTGCGACAAATGCTTTAGAAATAAAATTCAGTTTCGTAACTTTTTTTCTGTAAAAAAGCTGATAAAGCTAAGGTTAACGTCAGTCACCTCACTCGAAAGCGATGTCAGATAAAATGATAAATGATGAAAATGAAATATTATAATGATAATGATAATCAATGATAATGATTATGTAAATGATAATCAATGATAATGATTATGTAAATGATAATCAATGATAATGATTATGTAAATGATAATCAATGATAATGATTATGTAAATGATAATCAATGATAATGATTATGTAAATGATAATCAATGATAATGATTATGTAAATGATAATCAATGATAATGATTATGTAAATGATAATCAATGATAATGATTATGTAAATGATAATCAATGATAATGATTATGTAAATGATAATCAATGATAATGATTATGTAAATGATAATCAATGATAATGATTATGTAAATGATAATCAATGATAATGATTATGTAAATGATAATCAATGATAATGATTATGTAAATGATAATCAATGATAATGATTATGTAAATGATAATCAATGATAATGATTATGTAAATGATAATCAATGATAATGATTATGTAAATGATAATCAATGATAATGATTAAGTAAATGATAATCAATGATAATGATATGTAAATGATAATCAATGATAATGATAATGTAAATGATAATCAATGATAATGATTATGTAAATGATAATCAATGATAATGATTATGTAAATGATATCAAATGATAAGATTCATCAATGATAATGATTAAAATGATAATCAATGATAATGATTATGTAAATGATAATCAATGATAATGATTATGTAAATGATAATCAATGATAATGATTATGTAAATGATAATCAATGATAATGATTATGTAAATGATAATCAATGATAATGATTATGTAAATGATAATCAATGATAATGATTATGTAAATGATAATCAATGATAATGATTATGTAAATGATAATCAATGATAATGATTATGTAAATGATAATCAATGATAATGATTATGTAAATGATAATCAATGATAATGATTATGTAAATGATAATCAATGATAATGATTATGTAAATGATAATCAATGATAATGATTATGTAAATGATAATCAATGATAATGATTATGTAAATGATAATCAATGATAATGATTATGTAAATGATAATCAATGATAATGATTATGTAAATGATAATCAATGATAATGATTATGTAAATGATAATCAATGATAATGATTATGTAAATGATAATCAATGATAATGATTATGTAAATGATAATCAATGATAATGATTATGTAAATGATAATCAATGATAATGATTATGTAAATGATAATCAATGATAATGATTATGTAAATGATAATCAATGATAATGATTATGTAAATGATAATCAATGATAATGATTATGTAAATGATAATCAATGATAATGATTATGTAAATGATAATCAATGATAATGATTATGTAAATGATAATCAATGATAATGATTATGTAAATGATAATCAATGATAATGATTATGTAAATGATAATCAATGATAATGATTATGTAAATGATAATCAATGATAATGATTATGTAAATGATAATCAATGATAATGATTATGTAAATGATAATCAATGATAATGATTATGTAAATGATAATCAATGATAATGATTATGTAAATGATAATCAATGATAATGATTATGTAAATGATAATCAATGATAATGATTATGTAAATGATAATCAATGATAATGATTATGTAAATGATAATCAATGATAATGATTATGTAAATGATAATCAATGATAATGATTATGTAAATGATAATCAATGCAGAGTGGGACATTTCAAGACGGCTCTGTTCAGCGCATCATCGAACCAGCCAGTAGCAGCACTGGTAGACGTCGAAGACGAAGAAGGGGCGTCCCTGATCAGACAGATGATAGTCATGTCGTCTACTCCGCCACTCTCTCTGATGGGTCCGACTGCGCTCAAAGTTTGTGCATCAGTTTATTTAGCGGACTTTTAACTGAAGGGTAGCCAGCGTCATCTAGCGTAGCCTTTTTACTCTCAATATTCGTTAATGAGCTGTTAAGTTGAAATTTATATAAAGCCACTCTTTGTTCTTAATGTTTGTTAATGAACTGGCAGGGATTGCAATTTATAGAAAGCGTTATAAAGTTTCAATTTTTCACGTAATTCAGCTACAGAAGTGATTTGAGCAAATATCGCGGTATTAAGTAGCACATTTCGTTATTCTATTGGACTACGATGTTCCTATGGTTGTCGAACATGCTACGTCTTAGTATTTCGAACATGCAATCTTGTAGTTCATCCAACGTATTATCTGGTTTATCTATTTATTAATCGTGCATGCTAGCTTATATTATTTTTCAATTAGTTTTGAGGTTTTGCCACTAAAGTAACCATAATACTTTCAGTCGGATAATGAACCTTGTCTCTGATTCTTGATGATTTAGTAAGGGGTTAAAATTTGACATTTAGTCTTACTTACTATTTGTGTATATAATTTATGCGTAATCTAGAATGAGATCTTTCAACGTATCGTACTTGTGGCAGCGTGATGCCTACGCCACAACACTGGTCTATTTCTAAGACATTTCTACTCAGAATATCAATTTACAGTCTCATCGTTGACTACAAAGCCTTACGAGAGTCGAAGCCAAAGCTCCTCTTGTAAATTTTCTATTTTTCTTTTCAAACGAGCCGAAGAGCTTTTGAATACGTGTAAACGAAGATATAACGAAAAGCTTATTCTATGATTTATCACGATCAATTGTTAAACGTGAAAGATTTATTTTCTGCTGATATATCGCCCGGCTTGATGAGCGTTTATTCTGATACATTCATATTCAGTCTTTTTATCTTTGGACAGTCGAAATGTTGACACAATCGTCAGATCAGCGTTAGACGACGAAATGAACGCTAATCTGATGGATAGTTGATGTAGCCTTGAAGAACTTTCAAAGCAAAATTAATTATGATTTAATTTTATCTTGTTTTCCCGACCCTGGTTAAATTGGGATTTAAGGGAAGGTGATGATGATTTAGCTTGTTTTAAAATTTATCTGCGGCATAAAGAGTGTATAATTTATATAATAATTTCCGTGGATTAAATAATAATCTATGGTTATTTTTATCGTTCAATTGTTGACATTATTTATGATAATATTGTTTATATATATATATATATATATATATATATATATATATATATATATATAATAACCAATAATAACGCAAAGATAATAAGTAATTACTAGTTTAAAATTAAGTAAATTCGTTTAATATCGACCAATGGATCGATAGAGCGCTATATAATAATTTAATTATACCCCTATTATAGGTGTTGATACACCTGCTAGCGCTCTTCCTCCGCCATTACATCTCGACGAAAGTTCGATTCCTAACGTAGGACCTGTCTCGTACACTGTTGAGCTGCTTGCAGGCATCGATTATCGTCTTTACATGCGGTGAGTATTGGCTTATTGATTTTAAATCAATCAAACTTAAGTTAATCCCTGGAGAGATTGATTGTAGCACATCTTAGGATTATTGATTTTAACTCAATCAAACTTCAGTTAATCCCGGAAAGATTGATTGTGGCACATTTTAAGGTTATTGATTTTAAATCAATCAAACTTAAGTTAATCCCTGGAAAGATTGAATGTGGCACATTTTAGATTTGTTCAGAGTTCTGTGGAATGAAGTGATTCTTAGGCAACAGCTCTTGCCGCGTTTAACTAATTCGACGGTTTATTCGCCACTGAGGAATATCGTAGAATATTCCTATAAATCACCTGATTTCTAATTAAATATTTAAAATACTGTAATCAAAAAGTTAATATTCTCACATTTAAGTAGGTCTATGTTATAATTTTATGCTTAATTTTGCATGGGACAGAGAGGACTGGAGAAAGTCTATTCCTGGGATTTAGGGATTTCGAAAGGCTAACCTGGGATTTAAGGGAAGATGATGAGGATGATGATGATGATGTTATAATTTTATGCATATTTTATAAATTTTGTAAGTATATCTTAAAGCATATTTTTGAAAATTGACTGTCTCTATTTGTGCACTGCCTACTGGCAGGTCCATGGTATATATTAAATAACGCCTCTACTCTTCTCTATCTTCCGTTTTCCTCTTCAAGTCCATATAAGAGTATCATTATTTGAATCGTCGAACATTCCTAATCTCGTTCTGCCTCTACTTTACTATTTCTTATTTGATTGTAATTGTGTAGTTGGTACAACATAACCTCTGGTTCTTCAGCCCAGGAACGTAAAACTAATACGATCAATCAACTCCGATACTACTTCTCTCAAGTCATCAACGGGGTAATTCTATTGAATGCTAAATAAAATAAATAATAATACATAGAAAATAAATAAATAACAGCTGCCAAACCGCTTCAAATTCTATGGTTATTAATAGTTTCCATTTGTGCAATAACTTGGCCAGTAATAATATTACTGGTCAATTTATGTTATCACTTGTCCAAAATTTTTTGACACGTCCCCGTGTGAATTAATAAAGGAATTATGAATAAGCAACATTAGCTAATGTTGTTGTCATAGAGACGTCCGATTTATAGTGCAACTGCGCTGGAATGAATTAGATTAAAATGAAAAATCGAAAAAAAGCAAAAAGGGCACTTCAGTGCTAGCCCAATTTCTATTAAATATTTAAATTAAAGATGGTCTATTCACAGAAGGTTACAATGTGTTTAGCGTCAAGATCAGAAAGGCACATTTTCTTCAAGGGATCACGAAATAGCGATCATACCGACACCCAGATCCTGGGCATTTGTCGTGAATTAACAGTTGCACTGTTGTATTGTTGTATTTAATTTTTTTATTTGTATTAACGTAGGTTGACACCAGATACAAAAGAATTAACGACCCTAACTTCAAGATACGAGTTAGGTTGATCGGATTCTACATTGCAGATGTAAGTTTAATTGCTGTCGAATTATTATCGTATTAATTAAGTCCAATTAGTTTGTAGGACAAAATATATGGATACTTTTGATAAATTTCTCATTCTAGTTTCACTCTATAGATTTACATCAGCTCAGATGTGTGCAAAAAACCTAATCCATAACAATCACAGTTTTAGTTATTTATTCCTTTTCCGTTCTCCATTTTTCTCTCCCTCTCTCTCTCTCTCTCCCTCTCTCTCTCTCTCTCTCTGTTGTAGGTAGGCCAATGTTATCAAGCAATTTCAATTTCTTCTAATTTCATTAAGCAATTATCTTTATAAGTCCTATTCTTGGATTTTATTACAATACCACTCATAACTTAACTAAATGCCATTCAAAGCGTTATTTAATCTCTATTGACCAAGATATTGATTGATGGTTAATCCACTCCTGGTTTTTCATGGCAGACCCTTAGAGTGTCATTAAACAATTAATTTTATAAATCCTATTCTTGAATTTTATTAAAATACCACTCATAACTTTATTAAATACCAATCAAAGCGTAATTGACTCTTCATTGTCCACGTTCTTGATTGATGGTAATTCACCCCTGGTTTCTGATGGCAGACGCCTGCAGGGTCGCAGTTCATGGAGTCGAGTAGGTACGGGGAGGGCGCTAGAGCCTACATCAGCGCTCAGGACGCCATCTACGCCCTCAATAGCTTCGTTAACGACAACTTCCAACAACTGCCCCTCCACGACCAGTTCACCGTCTTCACTGGGTGAGTGGTGTAAGAGTGGACGTTAGATGTTGCATAATTAATTACGAAACATCTAATATTATAATTATATTATTATTATCATTGTTATTAATACCATTATTATTATTATTATTATTATTATTATTATTATTATTATTACTACTACCACTAAAGCTGGTAAAGCTAAGGTTAATGTCAGTTTCCTTACTCGAAAGCGATGTCAGTGACGGGCGAGCTCGCATCAACTGATCCGCGGTCGAGTATCTTAGCGACTTCGCCACTGGCTCCAGTCAGTGGCGAAGTCGGTAAGATACTCTACTACTACTATTATTATTATTATCATTATTATTATTATCGTAGTCAGTCCACATGGTGGTATTTTAACTTTGTCCGCTGAAAGTTGAACGTTGCATATTATTATTATTATTATTATTTTATTTTATTTTTATTTTTTAATTTATTTTTTATTTAATGCCCTGGGCTGTAATTATTATTATTATTATTATTATTATTATTGTCATTATTATTATTATTATTATTATTATTATATTTTTTTATTTTTTATTTTTTTATTTTTTACCCCGGTGTAAAGAACCTGGGGTTTGATAAAAACGATTCGAGCAATACGTGCTGAATCGCCGCCCGGCTACTCGAGGTCATCAATCGGCTTAAAAGAATTGTTGAAGCAGACTGCATTAAATCTTTGCAAAGTCATGGAAAGCCTTTGCCAAAGAAAAGATGTCTCTCGCTTATCGCCGGTTTGCTCTGCAATAAGTCTGCCTATGCCATTAATAAAGTCAACTCCTTCGGGATTCATCGGGCCCATGGTTTCAATAGCCACCGGAACAACTTCATATCCTAAGGACAGATCACGGTATTTATCCAACTTCCTAGAGGCGGCATGAACAGCAGCACCACCGGCTGTGACTGAAGTCGTATTCAGGTAGGAGTTTGCCATAGTGTCAATGACCGTGACGTCCCAAACGGCACATTTACCGTTGCACCAGGGCACTAAAGTCATGCCGTCCGGACGCTTGCCGTCTGATCTGGACAACCCACTTGGTTCCTTATAGGAAGGGATGCCTGCTCTCGAAAGTGCTCGCCATATTATGTCATTTAAATTGTGATGGCGAGACATTCTACCTGAGCTTCGTTTGCAGGAGAGACCGTGGAGACCTAAAGCGTCGACTTCAAGACCGCAGGGGCACATGTGAGGCTCGCAAGTTTTCGCCCCTAAACGGAAACTAACAGCTACTCGAATCGCCTCATTGTCTAAAAATAGCCCACAAGAAGCAACAGGGAGAGCGTGAAGCCAGTCGCTGCTTCTTTTAGTTGATACAGCTAGGAGTCGTGCTCTGTCTACTGCATTGGACTGGGATTCTAACAGACTGTTATAAATCCGATCCACTATAGGACGGTCCCATGATTTCTGGCTACTGACTGAGGTAGAAGGTGGAGCACTGGAGGTGAGGCTTTTGGACCAAACTGACAACGCAACGTCAATGGAACTATCGGCAGAAAGGGAGCACTTATGAAGGATGGCGTCTTGCAACTGCCTCGTTCCCATCGCTGATGCCAAGAAGGCTGAAGGCGCGATATGGGAAACAAGACGAATTCCAAGACCACCCATGCTCACCGGTAGACTGGCTTGCTGCCACTGCAAATCAGACAAATCTGCGTTGATAACGGCGCATAAGCATTGCCTAAGAGCCTCGTCGTAGTCTAAAAGCCGCGGATTAGAGAAGCTCGGACTAGAGCGCAGAACGTGCATAAGTTTAGGTGCACTTAAAGAAAAGCGAAGGATTGTTAAAGCATCATGAGCGGCTAGCGACTTCAAGCGTGATGCTGTACGTTTGAGGTCTTCAAGGCGACTGGATAAAGCGGTGGTAGTAGCTTCTTCTCCAGAGAGTGGCGCGCCGAGTAGAGAACTATGGGATAGGCACATTGGCACAAATGATGACAAAACTGAGTTGCCCGGAGATTTGCAAACTGATGAAATGACTTCGCACTTGGTACGATTCAACTGAAGCCCAAATTCTTGGCCTCTGTCGATGATAGTCTGTACATCATTTGCAATCGACGACTCGCAACCACCTAGAGTAATGTCATCTAGGTATCCCACCGTGAGATCGCTAGAGAGAGAAGTAAGGAGAGGGTGAATAGTCAAGCAAAACAGCATGGGCCCTAAGGGATCCCCTTGTTGGACTCCTTCCTGTGACTCAATGCACCAGTCTCCGAACTTCAACCACGAAGGGCTTGAGTAAGCTAGATGGCAGAAACTATACAGCTCTGGTATCCTGTGATGTATTTCGCTGAGCATTCGTGATCTACTCAAGCAATTAAAAGCATTACAGAAGTCTAGCTTTACCACGAAGTGATCAGCTGGCATTGACTCAGCGAAACGGCGAGTAGCGTGAACAGCTGCCTCACAGCCACCTGGAATACCAGCTCCAAGTTGAATTGGGCTCAAGTATTCGCTGAGAGCAGACACTGCATAGCGATTTGCGCATTTAGCGGCTAAACGACGCCAAGTGTAACCCACTGCAATGGGGCGAATGCCGCCAGATTTCTTATTGAGTGCGAAGAGTTTACCACCAAACAGCACCGGTTGGACCTCAGGGGGGCAAACACCTCTAAGAAGGAGATTCACGAAAGAAGTCAAAGCGGTCAAAAATGTCCCAGCCGACTCTCTACAAGTCACAAGCTCCAGAAGATGCTGAGGGCGAAGGCCATCAGGACCACCTGCTGAGCCTGCTGGAAAGCTACGTACAGCTTTGACAACATCCTGCTCTGAGACTTGAATGGGCGGAGTCTCCATTGAGTCCGGAAGGGGTGCCATTATACTGCTACTAGCTGCGGGTGGGTGCTTGGCCTTCAGGATATTGAAAGTGTTTAAATTGCATTGTGCTGGACTTTCGTCTGAACAGAGGATGCGCACAGCTGCCGAAACATTTCCATCTTCCATTTTGGACCTGACTGCTGAGGCACGGGAGTCATGAGAATGATGAGCTCTTTTAATTCTTTCTACGACCGGCTCAGTGGGAGCACTAGTACCTAGGCCCTCCAACCTTTTCTTAATTAAAGAGCTTAGATTATGCCTTTTACCTGTGCGAGCAGGGACTTGCAAAACCGAAGATGCGAAAAGCAACAAATCTGACCAGTATAATAAAACTGAGGGATCGCTTTCGATCTTACGGAAGGCATCAATCAAGGCTGCTGAACAGGCAGGTCTGGCTGATTTGGGAATGTGAATTTATTATATTTATGGGAATGGGAATTTATTATATTTATTATTATTATTATTATTTATTAGTAGTATATATTCCTGTATAAGAGTGGGTGTTTGATGTTTTATAACCTTCCTATCTGAAACAATCTCTTAAATATTGGAAATTAATAAAAGAATTTAAATAATAAATTTTCAATATCGACTTCTCTTGCGCTTTTAATTTAGTGAAATATAAGGATCACCCATATTATCATTCCACATAGACCTTGGTGATTTATTAACCGTAGTGCTATATTATTATGTATGACCCTCAAATGTAAAATCTGACCCTCATGGCAATCTTCCCCCCCAATGACCCTTCTAAAAGTTTAATACAACCCTGGTTAGGAATCGCGGGTCTTTTAAATTAATAATAATAATACATTATTTATTATTATTGTTTGATCACCGTATGTCTCTGATATTCCTAAATATGAGCGGACTAGACAAGCGTAGTTAAGAAATTGTACCTTGGCTACCAATTGATAGAGCAGCTAGGAGAGAAAGAGATGTATGCAGAAGCTCATTTATAATTTATTTTATTTGTTTGATTGAATTTTAGAGATAACATGAATGGAAATACTGGCAACCGAATTAGCGGTAAGTTAAAAATTCTATGAAGTAACGAAGACCTTAATATGCTAATAACTTTACAGCAAATTAACTTTAATTTGAAAGGAAATTTAAGGTTACCAAGTTTACTTCGATATATAGAACTTAAATGCTTCATTAGGAATATTATAATTAGGAATTAGGAATATTTATAATTAATTATTAATGTCTATATAAATATCTTTAATATATTAGCCTTCTCAAAGATTTACACGCAGTCTGGCGGCCTCGCCGTTGAATTAATGCTTGTTTTTCACCTGCTTTCGGATTATCTTAGTATGGGCTCAGCTCCCACGAAAAACTCTGCTTTAAGTACGACAAAAGCTGTTTAACACAGGCAGCTAATGAAGCCTAAACCTTGTCATTGCAGGACTGTCTTTCTTCGAGTCGATATGCACAAGGTACGCCCTCTCTCTCGTGAAGGATAGTGGACTGTTTGGAACAACCACCACGACTGCACACGAGCTGGGTCACAAGTAAGTCTAACACTCGAAATGTTCTCCTTAACTCTGGATCTTGAAGCCGTTAAGGTGTAGAGTCTGCAAGAGACGTCTCTAACATTGCCTTATGGCTAGGAACCGGACGTTAAATTCTTATTGATTGATTGATTGATTAAAATGTAGAAGTAGTTAATGATTTTAATCTAAAAATTTAATTAATAACTGCATCAACAGCAGGCTGGTGCTGCTGGAATGACGTTGGAGCGTAGCAGTGAGCTGATTGGCGGGGAGCTATGTTCTATGATATCGGAGTCATCCAGTTTTAATTAAATTTTTTAATTAAAATCATATTAACTGGAAAGTAGTTAATTATTTTTAGACGTTGAAGCTATTTAATCTATGTTTTTAAGTGTGTTTCGAATTGCTTCTTTGAACTCTTTTAAAAATGGATTAGCTAAATGGATTAGACTTGATGGGCATATGTTAAAGGGGCATATGTTAAAGACTTAGGGTCTTGGTTTCCTAATTTCATGTTCTCTAAATAATGAAATGAATGGAATGTAATTTTCGTGAAATAAATATTCAATTCCATTAATAAATGTGTTATCATATACTCAGTTTATGTAAATATTTCAATATCATGCACTTCATTGCGTAGTTTGGGTGCCATGCATGATGGAGATCATAACGAATGCAGTGGAAAGGACAACTACATAATGGCATCTGGACCTTCAACTATAACGGATGCTGTGATTGACAACGTGTTTCGTTTCTCGTCTTGTTCTATAGCTGAAATGAGAGACTCCTTCAAAACAATCGGCCTGTAAGTATTTGCTAAAACTGCATTTATATAATTGTGTTCCTTAATACATAAATATCATCATTATCATCATCTTCCGTTTAATACCTGTTTAACTAGAGTCGGGACACGGAATTGACCTTCTACACTCCTCTTTGTCTCATACCATACCAAAATATCTTCCATTCGTTTTAGAAAATAATGCATAAATATATAATCAAGATTTAATCTGCAGCTTTCAAAGATCTGCTTTACCAACTGATAAGTTCTAAATCCTGAACGTAATTACACTACAATTACAATTAGCATGCAATTTAATTCATTTAAGATAATTAGATAAAGACTCTATAGTTAACTAACACAAATAACTAGTTAATTAAGATAAAGAATGACATTATATACGTACATGTACTAATTGGATACAAATCGACAAGATATTTGTGCAGCAGCAAATGTTAATACTGACCACTGCCAATACCTAGTTATAATTCTCTATCTAGTATCCTGTCAAAGTTTTCTTTCAACTCTTTTCTTTTAAAGTTCCATAAGGAGCACACCATTTAACACAACGCATTGTTCTTATCACATATATCATCCTCTTATTAAATTTTAATATTATATGGCTTAGAAAAATATGCATTCTGAAATGGCTTATAATGGAATTTATCCAGAAACTATTAGTCTCCTCATACTTCACAAGCAGAATACGGTTGTTCTATTATGTAGAGGTAGGAAACTGCAGGAGGTAATACTTCTGATGAGCACATACAAAGTTAATGAACGCTAATATCAGTTACCATAGTGAGAGAAAAGAGATGTTGAACGTTGTCATTCCGTAACTATTAAGATCTTATTATGTGCCTAGATCTCGATCATAATGTTCAGTAAATGACATCATATTTGAGATAGAAAACGGTTGTTAAACGTTGGAATTCCATATGAAACTAATATTAATTAATTATACTATTAGTAATTCCATAAAAGACTAGTAAGATCTTATTATGTGCCTAGGTCTGGAACGTACTGCCTGCTAACAGATCAGAGTCCTATCACTACGGGAGACGTCAGTCTACCAGGCCAGAGGTTCACCCCAGATCAACAGTGCCAGATCATCTACGGCAGCGGGTCCTTCTACTGCAGTGTAAGTGCGCTAATTATTAATTAATGTCGTTAAAATCAAGTAATGCTTTTATGTACAAGCAGTTAATGCCTTTATACTTTTTTGTTTTTTTTGTTGTAGTATACAATCCAAATAATCAATTCAGTCAATGTAAATCCTAGGCTCATCCCGCCACTGACATCGCTTTCGAGTGAAGAAACTAACGTTAACGTTAGCGGCGTTACCAACGTTACGGTACTCGGAAACAAATTATCTGAGGTGCTTTCTTCTGCCCTTCCTGAGGATTGTATACAAATTGATTGTATACAAACTGATTAACAGATTGGGATAAATAATTGATTGATTGATTGATTGATTGTTCAGGGACGTTCCCTTGATCCACAGATGTGTAGGAACATGCAGTGTTACCACCCTGAGTGGAACTATTGTGTCTCCACTTACACACAGATGGCTTTCACAGGGACCTCGTGTGGAAATAACAAGGTTGGTGAGACTGCATGTCAATGTAATTGTACTTCTGAAACTATTACATTAATAGCAAGGCAATCCACTAACAGACTATCTACTAACAGGCTATCTACTAACAGGCTATTTACTAACTGACTATCTACTAACAGACTATCTACTAACAGGCTATCTACTAACAGACTATCTACTAACAGACTATCTACTAACAGGCTATCCATTAACAGGCTATCCACTAACAGGCTATCCAGTATCTGATATAGACAGCTTTGAACTATAATTACAAATACTGATATTAACATCAACAGTAACTCTTGTGTTATTTCTTGTTACAATGATATTAACATCAACAGTAACTCTTGTGTTATTTCTTGTTACAATGATATTAACATCAACAGTAACTCTTGTGTTATTTCTTGTTACAATGATATTAACATCAACAGTAACTCTTGTGTTATTTCTTGTTACAATGATATTAACATCAACAGTAACTCTTGTGTTATTTCTTGTTACAATGATATTAACATCAACAGTAACTCTTGTGTTATTTCTTGTTATAATGATATTAACATCAACAGTAACTCTTGTGTTATTTCTTGTTACAATGATATTAACATCAACAGTAACTCTTGTGTTATTTCTTGTTACAATGATATTAACATCAACAGTAACTCTTGTGTTATTTCTTGTTACAATGATATTAACATCAACAGTAACTCTTGTGTTATTTCTTGCAGTGGTGCATGAACGGAAACTGTGTCTACAATGCCTCGGCTCCCGCTTTTCCAGGTAAATTAAACTAAATTTATGATTATATTCCTTTAAAAATCCTATGAATGTATTTCCGTGAATTTGACTGATTGTTGAAGATCTCAAAGACTTAGGCATTTTGAGCACACAGTGGTGATATAACTTCATACACACTGTATACATTTATTTATTTGGATGCATTTTATCCTAATTTTTAGTTTGTTATGCTGGATCACTGCACACAGTTAAAATTTATTTAAATTTCAACCTACGGTATGTCTGAACAATCGCAGAGTCTCTAATGACATAAAACCATCATCATCTTCTTATTCTTTTAATTCCAGATTAACTAGGGCCAGGATAAGAATAGACTTTTAATTCCAGATTAACTAGGGTCGGGATAAGAATAGACTTTTAATTCCAGATTAACTAGGGTCGGGATAAGAATAGACCTACTCCTCTCTCTCTCTCCCATACAATATCATCAGTAACTCCCCTTTTTCTTTTCCAATCGTTATAGATGTTTTTGTAGCAATTTCCTAGGCTCTAAGAGCCTAGGCTTTCACCAACCGAATGCCCCTTCTGACATGCAACCAAAGTAGTAATATGTAATATGTCAAATTCACGATCTGAATGCTGAACTATTTAGCGCATTTATTGTGTACTTATGCACATATTAGGGATATTATTATATTAGATATTAGATATTTTTATTACACATATTAGGTGATTGACTGATGACATGATGTGGGACAGAGAGGACTGGAGACAGTCTATTCGTATCCCGACCCTAGTTAGACTGGGATTCAAGGGAAGATGATGATGATGATGGTGATGATAAAGTTGATTATGATGCTCATGATAACGATTGCTTACTTACGCAGACGTGTGTCAGTACGGAGACTTCAAGGGTGCCATACTGAGCGGTTTGAAGTGCAGTCAGGTGGCCGCGGCTCCATGGAACTGTTATGAGGACTATGCCAGGGACAGTTGCTGCTCCACCTGCCTATCTTACGAGAACACCACCATACCTGGTGAGATCTCTTACTGGTGGACTAAACGTTAATCATTACTTCCTGTGAGGTCCCTTATGTAGTCTTTGGGAAAAGGAACGGACGTTAAATCTTTACTGTATGTGTGTCTATATGAAAAGCCGTCATCTTACTACTCTTTACTGATTCTACTAGAGACACGAATGCTATACTATATGAATGCTATTCTATATGAATGTAATTCTATATGAATGTAATTCTATATGAATGCTATTCTATATGAATGTAATTCTATATGAATGCTGTTCTATATGAATGCTATTCTATATGAATGCTATTCTATATGAATATAATTCTATATGAATATAATTCTATATGAATGCTATTCTATATGAATGCTAATTTTCATGACTCTTAGCTAGCTGTTATTACGATAATGTTAACATTATCTGAGTTTCTAGTCGATATCTTGTGAGTTAAGTTAAGTTATCATGTTAGTGTGCGTGAAATAATAATTTCAACAACATACCTACAGGCACGCAGTACGAAAACCTACGCAACCTATCCAGACAACTTGAGTTTTTTCGTTAATTATCGCCACTTTTCCTTTAAATGTTAATGTTTTTCTATTTGAAGTTTTGTATTTTGCTTATAGAAGATTGTATCTATATTGTAACGCTTAGATTGTCTGTACGGAGATCGAGACTCTTCCTGTTCTACAAGCACTCTGAACTGTAACGACCCTAATGATAAGAGGCGATGTTGTGCCACTTGCTACGCCAGGTCTCAGCGAAGTCGTAAGTACTTAACTATAGTACTATGGTACTTAACTAGTCGTAAGTACTTAACCATATTGCTATTGTACTTAACTAATAGTAAGTACTTAACTATATTGCTATTGTACTTAACTAGTAGTAAGTACTTAACTATATTGCTATTGTACTTAACTAGTAGTAAGTACTTAACTATAGTCCTATAGTACTTAACTAGTCGTAAGTACTTAACTATAGTACTCTGGTACATAACTGGTCGTTAGTACTTTACATCGCTGCTTGCGATATACTCTTTCCATACGCTTTCATAGTCTTAAAATTAGTTTAGAGAGTAATCTTAACTGAATTATTCGAACTTTCATTCTCTCTTCCGTTTTCCTCTTCATGTCCACACACGAGTGGATCTTTAAACATTCCCTTTTATACGCCATTATTCTTGGGGGGATTCTGCTTATGACGAGGTGGGTTCCCTATGCCTTCCTCAGCTTCGACAAACATTTGCTGGGCGAACTTTCAGTATCATTTATTAATATCAGATAACTGAGCTCTTTCGTTCGGGCGATTTTAACGGATTAAACAAATAATAATAATAAGGTTTAAAGTCCGTTTTCTCATACATGGATGATGTCAGGAACGTCATTTAAACAATAGAACAACAATTGATTAGCTTGTTGTTGTTATTGTAGAGTGTGAACAGCCTGGGTGCTCCATTACATCAGGCGCTCAGTGCTATCAACAGGCCTCTACGTGCTGTGACTCCTGCGCCCGTTTCAAAATATCTAATACACCTGGTTAATAATTTCTTTAAATTATGGAACATTTATTTATTATTTTAACGCTCAGTATATGCGGGGTTTAAATTCTGGGATCGCCCGTCACTGATATCGCTTTCGAATGAGGAAAGAGAGAGAGGGAGAGAGAATGATCGAGATGTATTCCTAAAACATCTTTATTCTGCTGCATTTTATTAATCTACGGTCTATGCTTGTAATCCCACTCAAATTAACTACATGTAATTTATTATCTTTAATAATATTATTTTCATTAATTCTATTTTGATAACATATGTTGTAGGATGTGAATACGGTGACAAATCTGACACTTGTAGAACAATTCAGGCCTCGGACTGTTACACCATGTCCTCAACGTGCTGCCAAACTTGTGCTAATTACAGAACATCCGTCGGTAAGTGACTACTTTATTACCTAATTGATTACATAATTACCTAATTTGTTACTTAATTACCTAATTTGTTACTTAATTACCTAATTAATTACGTAATTACCTAATTAATTACGTAATTACCTAATTAGTTTTTTTGCAAATTATCGCAAATATAATTGTAAGTAGTAGACTGTTACTGATTTCTATTTCGATTAAGGATTTCTATTTATTAAATAAATAAAAATTAAAAATTATAGAAATTATTTCTAATTATTAAATGAAAAACTCATTACTTTTAAAATTATTATCCAAATTCAACTTACAAAAACAAGAACAACTCACCCTCCAACATAGAGCAACAAATTAATCCCTTCAAAATATTTATGCCTTTCCCATACTTTATATAGCCTCTAGCTTGGGAAAAATATGACTTGTGAGATGGTTTACCGTTGCCTTCCTCTTACTAGGCTTTGTAGCCTCTTAAAACATAGGCAGTTAACGGTTATGGTGTTCTTCAGTGTATCTAACACAGCACGAGAAATATATACTATATTATTACAGTATTGTATACGATTATGCTGAGCCCGGGTGTGATTGGACCACTGCAGAATAGGGAAACCTCAAACAAGCTGCCGAGTGTACGTAAGAGGCGACTAAGGTAGGAGCTGAGGAAGGCAGAGAGGACCCACCTCACCAGGAAATATTTCCCTAGGATTAAATGGCAGTTGATCCATTATATAACTGAGGAGGGCAAGGGGGAACCACCTCAGAAAACTTATTATTCCCAAGCTAAAGGCTACATTTAGGTATGGATAAGGCATTGCTATTTTTTTACGGGAAGGGACAAACTCGTTAATCAATGGTGTGCTGTTTATGGAGCGTAAGAAGCAGTATGTGAGTAGGAATATGTACCTGCCGCTTGGGTAGAACACTATATATATATATATATATATATATATATATATATATATATATATATATATATATATATAATGATATTATATTAATTCGTATAATGGATAAAAAAATATCTACTACTATTCTCACAGCTAACTGCCCCTATGGAGATAGGTACATGAGTCTATGCGCCACCGTTAGACCGGCAGATTGTTACTTCAGATCTTCAGACTGTTGTGGTACCTGCCAGCGATACGCTACTGGAAGACAAGGTATGATACAAGTTAAACTTACTTCTATTATAAAAGTTTTTACGAGACACCTCGCTATATTCATTCACAAAAAGTATGTGTCTTAAGCCGTAAGGCTGCAGAACAAAGTTCTACTGAAAAAGCATTGAACATTAAATATAATATAATTTGTACTGTAGACATCGAAAGAAATCTGAATTTAATGGCGTATTATTTGACTTGTTTTCCGTAATATCTTTGCAAAAGCATCTCAAACTAAAACTATCAGCTTCTGTATGATGCTACTCAAGGTTCATACATGTAAACTCAAATTCTTAATGATAAAATGCACAGATTTAACTAGCAATAACTCAAATGACTTGTATTTTTTGTTCTATTTTGTAGGATGTGAATACGGTGATAGGGACTCAACGTGTACAATTAGAGATTGTGATAATCCTATCCGAAAATCTATATGTTGTAATACATGCTTTGGCTACTCCACAACAACAACAACAACAACAACCACAACAACCACATCACCCAGTACTCCATCTTCTTCCACAACCACACGAGGTATGGTTTATATCTTCCTGTGTTTGCCATATCTCAATGTAGAAAAATATACTTTTCTATATTTTACAAATAAAAATGTATTAGGTTAAAAGCATTCATTGAGTATTTTAAATAATATTATATAGAACATTGGAAATAACATTAGAAAGGACATTGTAAAAACATAATAAAGAACATTACAAATTGGAACACTATATGGAACATTTGAGAAAACATTAGAAAAGAGGATAAATTCTAAGCGATGAGTTACTATAACGAATGTAACTCCTATTTATATAAAGATATTACAATATAAAAAACAATTCTAAAAATTAATTTCGATGTTATTTACTTTTGTTCTTTATAGGGTCCTGTGTAGACACTGCACCTTGGTGCAGTACCATAAGCCCGTCAAACTGCTATGCAGACCAAACTGCTATCTATTGCTGCGCTACCTGCAGTCGTTTTTACAACGCAAGTGCCCCAAGTAAGTCTAATAATTTTATATAATTAGTTGTATGTCCAATTTCCCGTGTTGCGTCCGAATTGTTTGAAGAATATACCAGCCGGTGACTGCAAGTGTCGTAGAAGGCGACTAAAGCACTAAGATCCAAACCAACGTCAGAAACTGCATTGGGTTTGTGAGCGTTTAGGCTCCAGAAATTGCTAATACGAATTGAATAGATTTTGATATGGTATGCGACAGAGAGGACTGAAGAAGATCTATTCGTATCCCGATCCTTTTTAAACTGGGATTAAAGGTAAGATGATTATGATGAGTTGTATGTCCAATTACCGGTTTGTAATTGATTGAATTAAATTAGCGGATTATTATTTCGTTTATATACTTAATTTGCTGAACTCTCCTGCCTCATATGCATTCATTAGCAATCATAAAGAATTAAACTTTCCAGTAATAATTAAACTTTCCAGTAATAATTAAACTATCCAGTAACAATTAAACTTTCCAGTAATAATTAAACTTTCCAGTAATAATAAGTTCTTATTTATTACTTTTTTCTTTTTAATAATAATTAAACTTGTCAATAATAATAATTTTACCTATGAATATATATTATTTAATTATATATATTGTTAAAATAATATATATTATTTTTATAATAAGTATTATTTAATAAAATATATTTAATATAGTATTTTACCAATACATTAGACGCTAGCTAATTCACCGCATTAAACATTTTAGATTGTGAATATGGCGACTTGTATCCCTGG
Source organism: Enchytraeus crypticus (assembly GCA_905160935.1). NCBI lineage: Eukaryota > Metazoa > Annelida > Clitellata > Enchytraeida > Enchytraeidae > Enchytraeus > Enchytraeus crypticus. The sequence continues at coordinate 179,211 of CAJHZI010000745.1, read as the reverse complement.
TGTTCAGAGAATCCGAATCATTGCTTCACACCGTCTGGGCCAGGTGACTGTTGCAAATTCTGCGCTGGAAAACTATGTGAGTTCTCTCACTTTACGTCTCTTTAATTGTGTAAAACATAAACCTACTCTGGCTATATAAGGGAGACATTCGATGAGAAGATTGTGCATAAAGGCTATCAAGCAAAGCTATTGTGCTGAAGATATGAATGTATTAGCGGTCTCCACAGCTCAAGTCCGGCTACTTAAGTTGTTAGCCTGGATTTCGATGAGACTTGGTGTTAGTAGTACCCTGATCATTTTTGATCACCCGACTGGCTTTGGTTTAGGATCTTACTTCTCTTCAGCACATTTCTTTTGCAGATTGGTCTGGATGAATGGATCTGTGCGATTTGTGCTGTGGGGACGTCCCTGACTTCATCCCTGGATGAGGATTCGGACGTTAAACCTTTATTATTACTATTAGTCTTCAGCATTTAGATGTGGTGATCGACAAGTTGTGAATTTATGTAGTGCTCAATATGAGTTTAACAGCAGACTCTGAGTATGAATGTTTACCTTGGATCTGCCACTTGGTCGAAAACAAGGCAAAGAGAGTTATTTTCAAGCTCTTCAAGTTTTTATAAGCTCATGTGTTACAAGTTTTGCGAAAATTAAACAATTCTTGCTAATAATTTATAATTGTGAAATTTATAATTATTTTCTCTGTCATATTTGGTCGACATTTATTATGGGCGATGTGACGATGGTATTTATTATATTCAGTATGATGACAGAATTTATGTTGAATCTCAACATTCAATTGAGAAATGTCATTCCTTACTTGGTTCATTAAATTTAGAAACCATGATAATTTGCTAAAATTGTATCATTCAGAAATCACCACATTACTTTTTATTTGCTTATAAATTACATCTAAAATGATTCTTTACCTAGTGTTCTGTCAAGTGGCAAGTCCTAGGTATTTATTCCTGCTAGTATGCTTTTAAAATGAATATTATTAATTAATTTACTTATGATATTTGTTCAAATACAGCCTCGTCGTCATCATCATCAACAACAACATCAACTACTACAACTTCGACCTCCACAACAACAACAACAACAACAACATCATCATCAACAACAACAACAACAACGACAACAACAAGAACTAGTCCAACAACGGTGCTCACAACGAGGCAATCGGGTATGTTTCAGAGTTGCAAATAGACATCATATAATTTTCTTAAATCAGAAAAATAATTATTCTCAAGTATTATGTTTACTTACAAAGCATTAAAAACTACTAACTCTAACTAAAATAGAAAGCGGAAAAGGAAATCCTGGTAAGTAATTTATGACACAAATAAAGAAACTTCTGGTAAGGTAAATACAGCTATTAAAAGACTATCGTCTTCGAATTTCGGTACATATACCGGAATTATTTATAAGTTTTGTCTATACTTTCATAGTGAAACTATTATTTTAAACTTCTTATATAATACTTATGAAAAACTATCATTGATTAATTTTGTCATATCTTAATGATATGAAATACTATATGGATTAATTGTGTCTCCCGTCACTGACAACTCCTTCGAGTGAGGAAACTGACGTTAACATTAGCCTTTTCTAATTAGTTGATTGCATTAGAATTTACTAGATTATTGTTTGTTTAATTTCGCCACAGCTATTAGCGTTGCTGCTCAGTATATCTCGTGTTGTAAATACATGGACCTAAAGTATTGTAGCGATCTGATTTAGCTACCGGCTGGAGCCAGTGGCGAAGTCGGTAAGATACTCGACCGCGGATCAGTTGATGCCGGTTCAAATCCTAGGCTCCCCCGTCACTGATATCGCTTTCGAGTGAGGAAACTGACGTTAACCTTAGCTTTACCAGCTTTTTTACATTGTGCTGCGACACCTGTCGTCAAGACTCTAAGAGCATTCCGAGTAAACCTTTTATCTTTAGACAATTAAATATACATGACACTCTAAACTAAGAGCATGCGCTATGTCCCTCTGATAATGAGAAAGCAGAAAATAAATTATGTTGTCAACAATCAAATTGTTAAACTTATTAATTAGTTGATTGATTATAAATTAGGTAATTGATTAGAATTTACTTGACTGTTTATTTGTTTAATTTCGCTACAGGTAATTGCTTCGATTCTCCAGAAATCTCTTGGTGTAGAGACATGGATTCTATGCTATGCTACAATCCTACTATAGCAATAATGTGCTGCGCTAGCTGTCGACAGAAATCGACAGGCATACCGAGTAAGTATTTAATATATAATCTATATCCTCGTATGATTTGAATGATCATCATCATTGTCATCTTCCCTTGAGTCCCAGTTTGGCTAGGGTCGGGAAAATATTTACAATATTTTAATTCTTGAAACCTGCCATTAAACATTAGATGGATATAAAGCAGGGATTCTGTTACAATCCCATTTAGAAAATTCTGCATTCTTATTTCATTTTTTTGAGATTTAGATATTTTTTTATGGATTATAGTCTATATTTTAACTACCGCAACTAGTAGCATGATTGATATTTTCAGTTAGGTATTAGTAGGTATGGGGATTAACCTTAGACTCACCCCTCACTCATATAGGTGAAGAAACTGACGTTTAAGAACGTTTATATCCTAACTTTTGCTTATAGTTATTGATTTTCTTCTAAAAATAGCTAATTAGTAAATCTTAATAAGAGTTCAGAAGTTGATAAACCGCAGAGAGACCACTTTATTCAGACATTTCATATATTTATACATGTATTCAGAATTACATGCATACATAATAAACAAAATCTGAAGACATGTCAAAAATTAAACTACAATAGTAAGAGTTATTTATATAATATTCCTATCTTTTCAGAACTTAATTGTGCGATTACATTTAGCTTCATATGGTGATTTCCAAGTTGCCTAGAAATATACAGTATGTACGTAATAATAATAATAATAATAATAATAATAATAATAATAATAATAACAACAATTAGAGTGCTAATCTATTGGGCTGAGCCATATTCACAATGGATTTTGGCTGGTTGTTCCACTGCGGAGTAGCAGTTGCAGGATTCAAATTTCCCTTTCATTGACATGCTACTGATTAGGGAGAGAGAGAGAGAGAAAGAGAGAGAGAGAGAGAGAGAGAGAGTAAGAAGGAGAGAGTAAGAAGGAGAGCCATGTTTATTCATACCATGAATAAACATGGCTCATGACATAACTGATGGCGTGAGAGAGAGCCATGTTTTTGGTTTAACAGGAAACTAACTTTAAACTTGGCTTTGGCTTCTTTATGTGATATTATTGTGATTTAGGAATTTAATTTTATTAATAAATTAAATTAAACTTTTTTATTTCAGACTGCATGTACGGAGACAAGATGAGCGGGTGTGTGAACCTGAAGAAGGAACAATGCGTCTACTATAAAGATGATTGCTGCAAACTCTGCCAGGACTCTTGAGGCAGTGGCAACACTGAAGCAGTGGTAACTCTGAGACAGTGGCAACTCTGATGCAGAACCTGCCTGAGATCTTCCTAATCAACTAGTTGACTGCGAGAGGATCACAAACAGCACACGATGACGACGATGATGATGATAATTCCGTGACTTTACCGTACTCGTATTATAAACAATAACTCAGAGAAACAGTTGTAGTGAATGCACAGCTACTGGCAAGAGTTCCTCTGCTCCTCTCTGTTGTCATGGATGACCTTAAGACTGTTTGAGAGAAGAGCAGAGATCATGCTGAATCAGGAGGAACTTTTGTCAGAGAAGAGAAGAAGCGTAGTGTTACGGGTAGCGCCATGCTGTAGACATCTGCGCAGTATTTAAGTCACAAATTTATTCACTTAGTAAGATAAGAAAACTCTTCTTTTGGTTCGATCGAGAATCAAACCTTGGGTCTCATGCTTCAGATTGAAAAGAGTGGTTGCAATGTATCACCACTAGGCCAAGTGACAGTTGTACTTCATACCTAGGAAATATTTCAAGCAACTGTCATTTTGCAGACTTTTAGTGTGATAGTGGCTGCTATACATGATCTTCTAGAACATTGTAGAATATTGTTCTTTTATCATATTGTGTAACCAAACAATCACTGATTCATCCTTTATAGGAATCTTTAATGTCATGAAAAATGACATTAAAGTCATGAAAAATGTCATTGTTAATGTCATTTTCGTTCCTGTTGTTGTTTTCAACAGAAATCAGTCGATGAGAAGCTAATAGTATTAGTGAGTGAAATGGAAGATAACCTCTTGTACAATTAATGTCAGCAGGATTGCCATGTTGATAAAAAGCTAGCCCGATAAGCGGTAGGCTATGAGTTCGAATTTAACTTAGCTTTACCTCTTTCTAATCAATGGTGATATCCATTTTACTATTTTATCTCTGAGGACGACTGATAGATCTTACTCGTGTAGACTTATCTTTACGGCCCATAGCTTTTCAACAGTAGACACTAGAAAATAAGCAACATATTTATACAGATTAATATTGACTTGATTTCCGAAGCTTTACAATAAGAGTTATTAGATAGTGCTGTATAGATTATTTATTGTTTGGAGTCTTACTTTACGTGCTATCTATCATGTTGTGTCTGTAATTTATTACCTCAGTATATTACCTTTAATAGTTGACTTAATTACACAAATTCTTTCAAATTTTAAATAATTAACTTGAAAAGGAAATGCTCAAATAGACAACTTTGAAGTGCATTAAATGAGTATCGGAATAGAAATTTAGTATATACAAGAAAATGAAACACTTAATCCTCAGCTAAAATATGGAGTTACACTATTGGTGTAGGTGATTTTTTGGTGTGATTTACTGCGAAAATTATCATTTTGCAAATCATAGCGTTTGTAAATAAGATTTAGTTGATATTAGACTAGTATTTATAAAATGTAAATATTAGACAGAACGGAAGTATATTCACTTAAGTCTACTTCTGCGTATACAAGCAATGTGTGATTTCAATTTGTAATTTGAGTTGTTACCTGTTTTTATGCGCTACTTGATTCCGTATTTATATCATAATGATCTTTTCTTGACGCAATAGTTCACAAATTGTTATATAAATGACGTTAATCCTTTCGTGTGATTTCATCAATATTATATTTATATTAATATTGAATAATTATTGTAATTATATTTAATAATTAATATTTATTCTATGCTAAGTTACAATTATTCTAAAGTGAAGTGAGGAAGGGAGTGATGGAGGGAGAGTATTCAGACCACTTATTAATTATGTGTTTCAGTAAACTAAAATTTTTAATTTGGACAGGAAAATGCAGATAATAATATAATAACAACAACAATTAAAGTGCTACAGTCATCAATGACAACATCGAGCACTATTGAGTCAAAATCAAGTAGATGAGGTCAAACCAGTCATCTCCGGGAATTCTTGTACTTCTACTGCTTCTATGATTTTGACAGACCAGTAAGTTCGTGTGGTCTACTCAGAATTTTATTCCGTAGACTCCGTAGACGTGGCAATGCTTAATCGATGTGCCACTCAAATACATGAGCGATTGGACAAACGTGCCGTCTACTGAATCTAAAAATCTACAGTAGATTTCTACTACTTGTTATAATTTATGTGATTGTTATTGGTGTTGTTTGTATATAGTCAGTAAGAATTGTAATTTATTTGTTGATGTTTTAAAGTCTTGTTCTCGTACTACAGGCTTGATTTCTATTAATTTTATGAAGTTTGCTTAGTAATAGTGGTATTATTGCGTAAATAATTCAACAGATGATTATAAAATCGTTTCATTTCACATTCGAATAGGCCTACTGCATCTAGCTCTCGATGTATTAATTTGTAACAAATACATAAGATAACAGTTCCCAGTAGATGTTGAATTTATTTAATTTTAACTATTCTCCACGACCTAATTAAAGCCACATGTGTATGATGATGCAGAAATCTGATTCCAGTTGCATTTATGAAAGTAGTTATTTCGCTTTTTGAGTAAGCAATAGACATGCTGTGCTTAATTTGAGGCTTCTCTCAGACTTGGAAATTTATTTATTTAGCAATTTTGTATTTAATTAGCAATTATTTTGGAATACTTCAGTGTCTCAGGATTTTATATAGTGCTTATGGTAATAGATATTTTGTTCTAAGGTATCGTAGCGAAAAGGCCGATAGTAAATACATCAGGGTAAACATGGGTTCAGAAAGATGTACTGGAATAAAAAGAGTTCTAAGTGGCAGGTACACAAATACATGTATATTCACAGGAGTTCACCACTAAAGAATGCCCAACCATTCGCGAGGTAATGTTAGTCACAACGGCTACAGTCTGATAAACTGAGTCCCGTTCTGCTACACAGACGTACAAAGTGGTACTATTGAGATTCCATAACAAATAAGACATGGTTGTAAGGTGTTGAATAAAGCATTTATAGATCAGTGTTGCGCATAGGTATATCAGTACTGATGAAATCTCGTCGTATTTAAACTCCTCGTAATTACATGTTTTTGTAGAAATCTGATGAATATTTATAACTGCCAATCCTGATAGTCTGTATAAATGCTCGCTTAACTTTTATAGGAGTGTTAGTAGGCTGATATGTTCTCTTATCTAATTGATTATTCAATACGCATGTTTTGAATATGTGAATAGATCGTTCGTTTAACTTATTAAATTTGTATAGTATTTAATAAAATAATTTCATACACGTACGTGAACAGATAATGTTCAAGATTATTTATTCTTATGTTTTATGAACGTTTAATAATTTGATATACTATTTGTTTAGATTGACAAAAACATTGATTTTCCGTTGAATTGACAGTATAGATGATCCAATGCTTGCTTAGAGAACTGGTGGGCAGGGGTTCAAATCTCATTAGTGCGGTCATAAGTTAGAGAATGCAGGAATGATAACACACAGCCTTGTTTCACATCGGTGTACATCTGCCTAGACATGTACGTGCCTATACGTGCGCAGCTAGTCGAATGCAGAGGCAAATAATGGAATTTTGTTATATAGCCTGAAAAGTGCCATAACTGAGATAAGCAAGAGCTTTATTAAGAAAATAATTAATAAATTCATTGGTCAACTGACCGTTTTCCTATTTAAAGTTTTTTTTATAGATATTTTATTAACGCCTGCAAACATTAAATACGCATATACCTTCTAAATAATAGAAATATTTTTGTGAATTAAGAAAGTTTGAATGAATTTCTAGCATTTATTACTGTACTATCCAATCAATGGTTGACATACTTTTATAGACTACAACAGTTTAGATATGTATTACCGCTTTTATTATCTTTACATTGTTATGATAAATCTGAATTGTTGTTTGTTTATTGTTTCCTATGCAGTCTGATGTATATTATCATGTAAATTGTGTACAGATCGTTATGTTAATAAACGTTAGATAGTATTGAACAAGCTGCGTAGTGTGAATTTCACAGCATTTTATTCTCTCACTGTATTTAACAATTTTCATCGACTAACAATGATAGCAACAACAATAACAACATAATCGTAGTGTACTACAATAATCCATGACAACGTTGAGCATTAAAGCAATACCTAAGAATGAATTGAATGCATTTAGGCGTATTATCAGCAAATATTCGAGAGAGCTATTGCCTTTTACTTACTTTAATTAATTAGCAAAAGAATTCTTCAAGGGAACACAAATTATAAAAACATTTAAATCAAACTTAGAACGATGTAAATTTATTATTCAAGCAAGAGTATTCCAATAATTCTAGTGAATATAATACCCTTGCGACTGAGGATGTAATTTAATTAATTATGAATTCAAACCAAAAAGAAATTAATCAGGTTTCTGTCCATTTCTTAAGCTTCTGCTTTAGTCGCCTCTTACGACACGCGCAGACTGCTTACGTTTGCCCTATTCTTCAGTGATCCTGACCACATCCGGGCACAACACGGGGCTTTAATTTTAGTTACAATTTAAAATCAAATTCGAGTTTACTAGAACGGTATTAGATGTTTAACGTTCGTTTCCTCATAAATGATAATGCGAGAGAACATTTCATTGAATTTCACCATAATCAATTCACTCAAGCGATTTGGAGAAACATACGTTACAGAAAAAAGTATATCCGAAAGAGTGTCGGTTGCTAAAAGTACATTTTTAAGAAAGGATCCTCAATCGTTAGCAGAAAATTACTGAATAGTTCTAGTTGAGCATCTTAAAACTTACGTAGCCATTATAAAAAAACCTACTTGGTCAATCAAGGGGTACATATATTGTTATAGATGCAATAAGGAATCAACCGCAACTAGCAATTAACTAATGCTACAAATACGCAGTAACGACTGTAGCATGATTATATACATCACAAACGTGTAGAAATAGACGAAAATATGAAGCTGATAATCCAGCTAATAGATTCAAGCAAAACTAGCTCAGTGGTAGCGCACTGGAATGTGGAAGGAATTCTCTTCCACTCATGGTTTAGAAATCCTCAACGTGGGTTAGATGTTTATCAACAGTTGACGACGCTATGAGGGTGGAAAACCTCTTCATCTTTTCCACTCTTCTGTCCCTCATGTCACGGGATAGAGTCACATCAGTTGCGCCGTCTCCACAGTGTCTCTGTAGTACTGATATTTCTCCGGACTCTTCCAGCTTTTCCTCATCCTTCTTTTCTCCTGGACTGCTGACGGTACTTCCTTCAACAACAGCGGGAGGAATATATCCAGTAGCTGTGGGCGTTCTGCTTTCGTCTCTTTCTTCGATTGATTGAATGGTTGTTTCGCTAGCAGATCCAGTGTTACTGGAATCAATCACATCCATCAAGCTGGAATGCACGGCTGCGTTCAATGAACGGCATCTGCTTTGATCAGCCTCTATCCAACCGGTGAAGTTGTTGTTGATTTCGTTGGCATAGAAAGCGTAGTTAGAGTTTTCTGCAGAGATATCGGCGTATGACGTCAGCTGGGTGCATGACGTCATCACATTACGTAGACTAGAGATGATGACGTCGATGAGTCGACCAGTGCATTGAGAGGTGAGAGTGGAGAGGCCGTGTAGAGCTTTGAGGAGGTTTTCGATGTGGTAGCTCGGACAGAGCAGCAGATAGATCAGTCTGTCGTAATCCACTTCCTGTTTTATAGAAACAAAAATAATTTATTTATAACAGAAAGTTTCTAGCTTGATCAAATTTGAACAGCTTAACAAATTGTCATACTTAAATTTCATAGAGATCTCAGTTTGATAGCTGAGGCTTTCAGTTGAGATTTACAAAAGGGTATTTACTGTATTTGGAGGACAGAGAAAAATTTATTAATAGTACTATGTAGTGTAGACAGAATTGAAGAAAATCCGTGTAACTTCAATGTGGTTAGAGTGTTTTGCTGGAATATCTACTGTAGTTTAGGCTAGGAATAGCTGAGTTTATAAAAGGTTTTTATATTCTCAATATCCTCATTTATAGCCACGATTGAAAGCTAACATGTATCAAAATTCTAGTTTAGTTTTTGAGAAATTCAGAGAGAAAGAAATAACTTTAAAGTTTAACAATTCAGGTTAAACTAATTAGTATATACCTGTAGTGGCAAAATTTGCGAATTGTAGAGGTCATCACAGAGGTCAAGGGCGGAGTTAAGTCCTCTTGAGTACATCACGTGAGCCTCGCTTAGCCAATCAGAGGAGCTTCCATAAATGGTGACCACTCCTACCAGTGACTCATTTCCTGAATGGGCGGGGTTTAAATACTTCATGAGTTTGCGCTTGAACATAGACTGTACCAGGTTGTCGAGTCTCGTTAGGCAGTATTCTGATATACTGATCAACTGAAAATACAAACAGCAATAAATCAGTTAAATAAATTGAAAAACAAATAGGATATTGTGCATAATAATAAATATAAACATAGGCCTATATGTTCTAAATAAAAAGTCAATTACTTTAAATACGAAATACCCGTTTGATGAAACACTTACTATTTAATTATCTCCTCTGCATCTGCATTCAATTTGAATTGAGAAATAAATAAATTTAAAAATAAATAAATTTAAAAATAAATAAATTTAAAAATAAATAAATTTATTTAGGAATTTGGCTATTTCCTGTTATAAACTTGTCTATGACTCTAACACTGCTTTACTTGGCTCATTCAATAAGCAGCGAATTAGGATCGGCATTCAACAAGTGTAGCTAGACAAAAAACCGAAAACCTTTAACTCCTAAAAAATCTATGCCATGATGATTTTACAGAAATCGATTTTAAGAAAATCAATGATCAATTTCATACCTTATCGATGTTCTGAAAGATCGCAGTTCGCTGTTGTGCGGTTAGGAATTGATTCACCGTCAACCGATACATCTGTAGCTCTCTCATTCTCTCCACGAAGCCTCTCTCTGTCTGAGCCACTCTCAGTATCGCCAAATATTGCTGGTTCACTCCATCATCCTTTCCAGCTATACCGCACACAGTACTAACATCACTTCCATTATCATTCAGCATGCTGGATGATGTAGTAAAATCACTTCCATTGTCAATGTATTCGTAAGATGACGATGAGCGAGTCAGTTTTGACATAGCCGCATTCGCATACTCCACTGACATCGCGGATGACGTAAGTGACGGCATATCAAACGCAACCGATGACGTCACTAATATTTCCGACGGAATTTCTGATGACATCATAGTTGTATCCAATGACGTCATCAACTGCTTTCCCGAAGCATTCGATTGGGCGATCGACCTTGTAAAATACTCTCGCGGCATCATGTCTACACGTCTGCAGTCTCTCGCATCAGACTGAAAGCTGTCGTTGTCTCTCTCAGAGGTGCACGTACTGTCTTGCTGATTGTCTGAAGGTTCTCCACTCCCATCTGAAGAGTTCAAGGTTTGTCGGCTCTCGGTTAACACGTTCAGGAACTCTTTACTTCTGAGCAGCTCCACCACGCAGCGTCTTCTACAGACCTTTGAATGAAAAGCTGGAACAGTGGGACGGGGTGTGCGCACAACTTGAGCACATTGTCTTGGTATTGGCATCTCATAAGGATTCAAAGAGGATGGATCCATAGAGGAAGTATTCATAAAGGAAGGATCCTGGCTGAGGAAGTTCGATGAGTCCTCAGATGACGTGGAGTAATCTTCCATCAGTTGCGCATCACGTGATCTCAATTGCATTAGATGGGATCTTCTTAGAAGTTGTTCTCTGTTTGGCGCTAGCTGGGTGTGTATCTTATAGCTGACCTCTGCATACATAGCATATGGATCAATCACAAATGGATCATTTGATGGGTTACACGTCAGCATACTTCTCGCATTCAGTGTCTGCATCGCTGGAATTTCATCGCTCCGGATGGACATGTACGTGTGCGTGGAGATCTGTCGAGGTAAGTGTGACAGTCGGACACTGCTACGCCCACGTGACCCAAGCGTCAGTCTATGCCTAAATCTGAATTGCTGCTGAGCAAACATTAAATCTCTTCGATCATCTTCCTGCTGCTGGCGACCATTTAATCCTTTATCCATTGGAATATATTTAGGTTGACTAGGCAGCTCTTCAGAGGTACTACTCTCTCTTGCAGGAATAATCGTTCTTTCACTAGATCTTTTTCTAACTTCCTTTAACTGATTTCCGTCAAAACACGCCACCTTCCTGCTCAAACAGGCTCCGATGCTGTTACGTCTAATCCTTCGACTGCACCGCTGCTTCACACCACCTTCCAGCTGATCGGGAGATGGGATGCAGAAATCCAGAAAGTCGTTGTCGTCTTGAAGTGACTTGAAGGATGCGTTTATGTCACTGTCATCTCGCACTCTGGCGTAGATGGAAGAACTGGAGCGAGTAGAGGTGGTGAAGGAGACGTCGAAGTAGCTGAGGTCTCGGTGGGTGTGCTCTGGGAGAGTCATCTCAGTGGTACATCTGGAAGGTGAAGGACTGGTACCCGAGAGGTGTGGACGAGAGAAGAGACGCTTTCTAAGCTTGCTCAACATCCTTTTTGCTTTTATCCCGACTTGGAAATAGAGTGGATATTATCAAAGGCTGTCTGCAATTCAGAACATACGGCATACGGTTGTTAAAGACAACTTTTTAGAAGCGGTATTTCATATATACATGTACATGTATTTATCATACTTTATATCAACTAAATATCGCTATTTAGAAGCAGTATTTATTATATATTTATCATTATTTATTTCTCAAAATCGATTCTGTGCTTTCGTTAATTGACTACAACTTTATAGCATCAATATAGAATATCTCCCTCGCAGGAGGAGTGGTATTGAATTACCGTGAGCTGTAAGTGAAGAATGTGATGCTATAAGCAAGTTTTTTGACGATAGCTCGAATGTGTCCATTAATGTTATATGTTTTAAATTATGATATAAAATACTTTAGTTATTACTTCTAATTTTAATTTACTAAAACTTATATAGTTTAAGTAAAATATAAAATATTTTTAATATTCAAAATGGCTGAGAGATCTGTTGTTTATAGGTCTATACCGATTATAATAAGAATGCTTGGCGTTAATTGCTAATTCTATTCACTAGCTAATCATTTCTTTATGACGAAGTATTTTTAAATTGCCCCAATTAGCTACATAATATGTAGGCCTTTTACTAACTGGCATGGATCTAATTAAGTATTTTTAAATTGCCCCAATTAGCTACATAATATGTAGGCCTTTTACTAACTGGCATGGAGCTAATTAAGTAGGCCTATTAAGCACACTATAGTGATTATTATACTTTGGTACACTTATTGACTAAATATAAATGACTTATCTAAAGATCAAAATATGAACTGCAAAATTGGATAAATATTGAACAAATAAGTGAGCTCCGCTGACTCAAACACCTCAGTGGTATGAGAATGGACAGACAGATGTTCTATGGCATAGCCCTTTCGTACTGTCTTTAGCGATGCTGATCCCGAACGTGTAGTCACGTACTTAACTACAGTTACGAAGTGATACATAAATCTAAGCTTAACTTAGAAAAACTCTCATAGAGAGAGAGAGAGAGAGAAAATGGAATAGATGCAATGCTAAAGTTATAAAACTCATTTATACTGCTAAAACTTAAACATTTATAGCGCAATAGTCCCTGACATCATCCTTGAATGAGGAAACGAACGTTAAACCATTATTATTATAATAATAGATTTAATAATGGACAAATAGATATACCTGAATTTCCAGATGTTCTGCAGAATAAAATCTGAGATAGAAGTGAACTCTATAACTAAATTCCTCAAGGTAGCTCTATGTGCTGTGCATTAATATTATAGTGTAGTGTATTCGTCATGGCGTAAATCTCAACTGTTGTTCTCTAGCACAGATCAGCTGTATTTATACTGACCAGCCAGCCGCTCTCCAGTTACATCTGACTAATTAGCTTCCTAGCCAATTATCCCGTGACCAGCACTTTCTATCGTATCACTGCACGCGTCACAATTAACGATCAATCAGTGAAGTAAATCACAGGGCGCGGATGATAGGAATCCTATAAATCTTGGCGCACTAAGCTAGGGATAATTCAATCAGTGATTATGTCAGTTGAAGTGCAGTTGTAAGTATTCGGATTCCAGGTGAAACGGTGATTGTTGGACATTCAGATCCTACACATAACGGCTTCGCTTTGCTTCCTTATTGACAAGCCAAGCCATTGAATCTCTTTAGAACTTTAATATTAATAATCTAATCAAAATGTGTTAAATAAAAGTATTAGTAGAAGGATCATAAAATTCAATACCATATTATATCATGAAATAATTATAGTAAATAGATGATAATATTAACATTATAAATTATATTTCTAATTCCAAATTGGATTTATTTTAATAAATTCTTGTTAGAATTAGCACGCAGTTTGTAATTGAACGAGAAAGAGAGAGAGAGAGACAGAGAGAGAGAGAAGTGGTGACAAGAGACAGTTAAAATGGATAAGAGAGAGAGAGAGGGAGAGAGAGAGAGAGAAAGAGTTCATAACATTTCAGAATCACCAATACAGTGATACATATACACGTAGGTTAATGAAGCCCAGAGTTACATAATAACATCCATAACATAATAAGCAATGCAGTCACAGAAAAAGCACTTGAAAGCAGCAAATGGTTAAGAAAATGTTTAGCCTATCAATTTCAGAAATTGATCTGAAGTTGAGGCTACCAATACATAGCAAGATGGAAAATGTATCAAACGAGTCAAGAAAAATAACAGTTGTCTAATTGCAATTTTAATGTATACACCAGAAATACATTTTCTTAGTCATGAAAATGATTTTTTAATGAAATAAGTTAAAAACTAAATGTCGACTATTTTCAGAAAATAATGATAATTGCGATAAATTTTAATATTTATAAAGATAATCAACAATTTATGAAATTATAAATATGAAGTTCATAGAGCTGTTTTAAGGTCAGTTGGTACCCAGAGGAAATACTCCCTTAGACGGTCTCGCTAGAATTTGAACTGACAGCTTCCAGCTTATCAGTCAAGCATCTTACCTCCTTAGTAATAGTAGACATACTATTTTTACTTTCAAAATTAGCTTATTACAACTGTAATAGTAGCAACAATACTTTTAAAAAACAATAATATAAAATATTTAAAAAATAATTGTTATGTAATATTATTAATATTATTTATTATTATTATTATTTTTTACTATTATTTCTGTGATACCTATTCCAATTATAATTAAATAGTCACACTAAAATCAATAGTTACTTTTAATTATAATTTCACTATAATATATATATACATATATACATGTATATATATATATGTGTGTGTGTATATATATATATATATATATATATATATATATATATATATATATATATATATATATATATATATATATATAATTATAGCATAATTAGACTGATATTGGTTTAGTGTGGATTTTTCCTATTGACACCTGTAGTTTAGGATTCCTTAACTTGACTCGTTACTTAGAATATGTATAACCGCCACATTAACCTTCCACCTTTTGCATGTGTTGCTGTAAATTTATTCACGTAAACTTATTGTTAAAGAGTAGACCTACAGGAAAATGAGTTTTCACATGATAGAAATACATTAATATAAAAACTAATCATAACTACAGTCCAATAAAAATGGATCACATAATTATAAGTTTTTTCTCTGTTTTTGAGATAATATACATTCTACACGTGAGTTTCCGATTACTCTTCAGCATTTACAAGTTGGCTATTATTTCTTTCTAGTTCTAAAATGCCTAAAATGGCCTATTAAAAAAGTCAGTGGAAATAAAAAAATCGACAAGAAAAATTAAAATATTATATAGAAACTTAAAGTTCTAGAATCATATTTCATATCAATGGTCGATCTATAATTAAAATGTTTTCAAAATTGCTAAAAGGCCTATAAAAATGAAAAAAAAAATTAATATTTAGTCATCTAAAATTTAGGAAAGAAAACCTAACAATTGCTCAGTATAGGAAACTGCAGTATAATATTTCATGCTAAGCTTGTGAATAAGGAGTTCATTTGATTAAAACTTACAGTAGACCCCTAATCATTTTCTGCTTTTAGACATTTTTGAATGCATACCGCTAGCTAATTGATCCAAGGACACATTTGATCTTTTAATTTTTTAGTGCATTTGATTGTCTATTTCCACATAGTTTGTGTGTGCGAGTCAGTCTATGTGTGTGTGCTTGTGTTTACGTGTATGTGTCTGTGTGTGTGCGCGTGTTTGTGTGTGTATATATGTATGTGTGTGTGTGTGTGTGTTTATGCGTATGCGCGCGTGTGTAGGCCTAAGGGCTATTGAGAATTTTTTAAAATAACTAAAATTAAAAAGATA
The DNA here is from genome assembly GCA_905160935.1 of Enchytraeus crypticus. Taxonomy (NCBI): domain Eukaryota; kingdom Metazoa; phylum Annelida; class Clitellata; order Enchytraeida; family Enchytraeidae; genus Enchytraeus; species Enchytraeus crypticus. The sequence continues at coordinate 163,412 of CAJHZI010000745.1, read as the reverse complement.
ATTTATATAAGAGAAATTAAAAAATTGTCTGTTTCTCTTCATAAAATAATGTTCTTAATTCTAGAAGCATTTTAATTCTAAAACACATTCAATTCTCAAAAACCCTTAAACTGGATTTTAATTATATTTTAATTAACATTCTTACTCAGGATTTTATCTTCATTTTTCACTTTGCAATCGATCCAACAGGTGGCGTCATGCTATTTATCACGTGACGTGACGTCACCTGTCAACAAGAACCACGATCACGAGCAGGCTGCGGTCAGCTGTCAATCAAACGGTCCGTGGGTGGTCCTGTAGGCGGTCATATCGAGTCCGGCGTCCACTGAGGTCACACGTGACTTCCGGCAGTGTTACATTGAAGAGGAAGTCCTTGTATTTTAAAAATAAAATGTACTAGAGCGGCTCAAGCACTTTTTATTATTACAATATATGTACGGTTTAATGTGGGGCTACATCATAATCTTGATTAATATAATGTAATATCATAGATTATAAGCGTGTGAAAAGGGCTTTCCTTAAAGCTATGTGCCTAGCGATCACGGAGATGAATGGTTATCTCTATAATCTAAAGTATATGAGAACATCTAAAAAATGCCTCATATGTGCCCCTAAATTTTCCCTTCACACCTCTGGCAACCCCATTTTGCATAAGCCAGAACCGCTCCTGCTAGAACGAAAAATGCACACCCTGAACCCATTGGCCTATTGCTATCTCTCATAGTGCACTGCTTAAAGGCAGGTCCATAACATATAACGGATCCACTTTTAACTATTGCTAAAGAAGCACTATTATACAACAAATTATACAAATTACTACAACAAATTCTTACTGTATAAATTCAAAAACCTTACGCTAATTAGTAATTCAACAGGTTTTCGACTTCTGAACTAGGCAGCAGAATGCAGGAGACGATTCATTTCAATGTGCTCTATATGAGCACACGTGAGAGCACAGAGTAGAATCTCAAGAGAAAACTGGAGAGAGAGAGAGAGAGAGAGAGAGAGAGAGAAAGAGAGAGAGAGAGAGAAAGAGAGAGAGAGAGTGAGAGAGAGGGATAGAGAGAGATAGGAGTGAGAAGACAGAGCACGGCAGAGAAAATACCAAGAAAGAAAGCAAAAGAAAAAAAGAAAGAGTTAGTGAGGAATAATGATAGAAAAAGAAAGAGTGTTCATAAAGTTTAAATTAGAACCATGCACAATCCATAGAGGAAGTGAAAGGGGTCATAAAAATTGGTTCATTTTTTGGTTTCGGTGCTTTAGGTACGATGGTATTGAAATATGCACGCAACGTTTATACATTTTAGCTCTAATCTTTAAAATGCTAAAGTCACGTTTAGAGTTTTTTTCCTTCTTTGCCGAACTACTAAATAACCAGGCCGGGTATAGGCCTACATGTACAATCAAGCCGGTCGAGACAGCATTTATTACGATTCAGTGGTCTTTTGATGAAATGACTTCTGACAGTTTACTTAAATAGACTGTCCTGGGATTAACAGACAGAAAAGAGCTACTCAGAATGTAGAATCTCAGGCATTCATTCAAAAAACAGATAAAAGGAATAATAATTTGACTAATAGCCAATTTATGACATTCCAATAGTTAGCTACTGACGGGTTTATGGACGGAATATATATAGTCACTTTTGGATTTTATGAAAATTTTTTGAGTCACTAAAGTCCGCTTAGGTAGGCCTACCAGTTGATTTATCGGCTCTAATTCCCCCGGTTAAGCCTATGTTGTTAAGTTGTTAATGGTTCACAGAGCAACAACAATTTTTCCAATGTTAAATTTATTTGTTCCTTAACTGATCGATAGAATAAGTCTAACAAAACTATCTCAATGCAAGCAAGAGATGACCTATTAGGATATAGGCCTACTATCATTGAGCTGTTTATATCAGCGCTATATATATATATATATATATATATATATATATATATAGATATATAATAATATATATATATAATATATAGTATATATATATATATATTATATATAGATATATATATCTATATATATATATCTTTTCTCTTCAGTGCACTGCCAAGTGGCTGGTGCAAGGTACATATTCATACTCAAAGTTTGCTTTCTCGCTCTATAAGAGCAATCCTCAGACCAACATGTTAATCCCTTCACAAAGTCTATGACTTATCCATACCTTATGTAGCCTATAGCTTGGGAAAAATATGGCTTCTAAGGTGGTTTGCCTTTGCCTTCCTCAGTTAGGTGGATTAATTACCATTTAATCCATCATATATAATTGTTGATATAATATTATATATATATATTTATGATATATATATATATATATATATATATATATATATATATCAACAATTAATGTCAGTTTGCATTCATGCCGTAATTGTTCAAGAGAGATGTTTTTTAAACTGACATCAGTCAAGGAATCCAATTACTGTGAATATCTATGCACATGTTAAAATATATATAGACTATTATATTTGAATGTTTATATATTAATTTATATAAGTGCCCAGTGAGCTATATATTTATAGGATACGCATAATGTTTCCATGATTTAAATCCATATATTTGTGACAATGAAAGTCACTTTCAGCATCACAAATACAAATATGCAAATGATAAAACCTAAACTAACAGACGTGAGTTTGGTTTGGTTTACCATAGCTATTAACTGCAGCCCTATAAGTTTAGAAAGAGGAGACAAAATTATTAAAATAAAGTCTAAAAACTGCGATAATTTCGCAGCACAGAGATTCCTCTGATGATTATGCTTGAGTGATTGATTAATTAATCGATTACAGATTGATTAATTACAAAGACGTATACGAATTAAAATGTCTCAAGACGTTGTCATTCTCTCTGTCAATCAAACCGCTATTGACGCTGTCAATCAAGCCGCTAGACACGCCCATGTTCTCACAGGACGCCGCCTCTAGATAGAGTGATGACTTGACTCTTTTGTCCCTCTGCCGACGATTACAGAACCAAACTCTGACCACTTCCTTATCCAGTCTCAAAGAGGCTGCCACCCTGGCGATGTCGTAGGAGGAGGGTTTGGGGTGCCTTAGGAAGTGATGCTCCAGGGCGTCCTTAGCGCCTAATCCTATTGTCGTTCTTCTCTTTCGACGCCTATCCAGCGAACCTAAATAAAATAAAGATATACAGAACTACAGAACTAGCTAAATGTACCTGCATTCCGCTAGAGTACGCGTGTCAGTTTTGAAGTGAGAGATTGATGAAAAGTAAAAGGACTTATGCGTAAATACCATTAGTCATTAATATTTATTTATACTATGTTAATTATTTCTATATTAGATCTATGTTAATTAGTCGTAAGTACGACTAATTAACATAGATCTAATATAGAAATAATTTACATAGTATAAATAAATATTAATGACTAATGGTATATAGGCCTACAGAGTTTTTATAAATTATTTCCAAAGTGAATCTAACGATATATACCTTCGTTTATTTTTTATAAATCTGACAAGGGCAGATGGATAACATACGAACGTATGAAATGGAATTCGATATCTATTGCTCCTTAGATATTTGAACATGTTTGATATGATTTTCGCATTGAAAACTGGATCATCACTCGGTCTGACTGCTGTTTGGGTTGGTCGATAAGTTGATCAACCACGACGATGATCGGGTTCGACGTCTTTAAGAGAAGCCATTCGGGCTTCTGACCTTGTTTTACTCACTAAAAGTATATTTTAAGAGTTGAATATATTATAAGTTAAAGTTTTTTAATTAATCACATTGCGAGCATTAAAGTACCAGTAATTAAATTCATCGCACAGAAATCGAATAAAACTCTTATAAATAGAAAAGTTGAGCGTGCTATTGTACTTATAATAATGAAACACTAGGAGTCTAAGTGGCCCATTGCAATTATATTATTTTAAGAAGATTGAAAAATTTGACAAATACCAGACTTATCGTCAGCGACGTTTCTCTCGGAGTCAATGAGCCAGTGTTCGAGAATAGGTCGAAGCTTGCAGGCGTTCTTATAACTCAACTGTAGATTTTCAAATCTACAGATAGTTGTCTGACTGAATACTGAGCCATGAACCTTGGCTAGGGAATTACCTGCAATCATTATAAACGTCGAATTTATATTATATTTATGAATATAAATTATATATTATAATATAATTATAAATGTTATCTAATTATATTATATAATATTTGTAATACATTTATAAATCTATATATTTATATATTTATATTATACTATTATATTATTTATAATAATATAATATTATTATAAATTATATATTATAGCCTAAATTATATATTATCTTTCCTTGTATCTCAGCCCAGCTAAGGTCGGGATACGAATAGATCTTATCCACTCCCTTCTGTGGTTGAGGAACATTTTCCGTTCGTTTTATAAAATGGCTTTAGCTAATTCAGAAGCCGACCGAATGCCTTTCTGACGTTGGTTTAGATTTTACTGCTTTTCGCCTGTTACAAAAAATCTATACTATATTACACTAAGAAAATTACCTAATATATTCCGTACAATTTAACAGAAATCATCTAATTAGTCAGCCAATGAATAATATGATCTAACTATAATAGAAGTATGTTATTCTAGTGCCTCTACAGACTACAGAAATTTGAGGATAAAACCTAGCTGTTTCTGTAATGATTACTCTGTAATTGATGGATGGACTGCCCCTTTTAGATCCTAGAAGCATACTGAGATTATATATATATATATATATATATATATATATATATATATATATATATATATATATATATATATCTGTACTTGAGATCAAACAATTGACAGAGGGCTAGAGAGAGAGAGAAAGAGAAAGAGAAAGAGTGAGAGAGGATAAAAAAATTACCCCAACTGGCGCCCATCTATGCTTAATTGCTGATTAATTTTTCACTAACCAACATTGGTTTGAGTAAACCCGAGTCTGATGCGCCTGGATTTGAAGCTACTGGCAAACCTCTCCAGCTCCTTAAGCTCTGCGCTATTTACAACCTCATCTCTTCCTACCTCAGAGCCCGGTGTTCTATCGACACCATCAGCGACTGACCTACTCTGAACATCATCTAGGTCTTCCTCACCTCTCAGTGTCTCACATGATCTACCCACCCCATTAAGTACCGATCTATCTGAATTGAACCCTTCGCTCATCTGAAACGTCGGAAAGATATTGAAAGGAAGTCTAGAGCTATGCGCCGGGATTGAATTGAGGGATCTCACTGGAACAAATGCGCTCTTCGGATAGGTGGAGATATAGTTCTTGGCTAGAATTGTAGACGATGAAGATTTCTCGTCTGATGATGGAGGTGGTAGAGAGAATGATGAAGGACTCTGGGAGAGATCGGGATGGAAGAACTTCCAGGCGGCCACAGCAGAACTGAGACGTGGAGCTGGGAGGAAGGGAAAGAGTGACGGTAGCTGGAGCATGTGCGCGAGATCAGCTGAAAAGGGTAGATTGTGATAGGGGTGTCGGCTGTAACTCAGCGATCCGTAGGGAAACAACGATCTCATTTCTTCTCCTCCGTAACCATCCGAGCTGTACAATTCATACAAATTATATATGTATATATATATATATATATATATATATATATATATATATATATATGTATATATATATATATATATACATTATATACAGTAATACAGAATATATATTTGTATATACATAGATATATAGGTACTTGTTTATAATTATGATAAATGCATATATACAGATATATATAATATACAAATATATATTGGTTTGGTTTTTGGTTTGGACCACGCTATTGTAATGGATGTGAGACATAGACCTTAAGGAAAGAAGATATTAGAAAACTGAAGACACTGGAAATGTGGATTTGGAGAAGAGTGAAGAGGATTAGTTGGACTCAAAAGATACGAATGAGGAAGTTCTGGAAAGAGTTGGTATAGATAGGCAGTTGATAAATGTATTAAGAAATAGGAAGAAGAGTTGGATAGGACACATTCTAAGGGGAAAGGTCTATTAGAAGTGGTCATATAAGGTAGAATTTAAGGAAAAAGAGGAAGGGGCAGGCCGAGATTAGGTATGTTCGATGATTTAAAAACCCACTCATATGTGGAAATGAAGAGGAAAGCGGAAGACACAGAAGAGTGGACGCGTTATATACCATAGACCAGCCAGTAGACAGTGCACTAAGAGAGAGATCACAGATTTGATTGCAACAAACCAATTTACGAAAAATGTATAAGATAGTTACAGTAATAATTATAATAAATAATATCACTAATTTGAATAGGTTAATTTAGCCTACAACGCTCTTCCCAGCCAAATTGATGTCAATAACCTTCCCATCACTCGCAAAATTTGACATTTGCGCTAACTAAATTTAGACAAAAGCTATTATTAGTTTATTAGCTATTATTAATTAGTATTAGTTTAATTAATTAATAAAATTACTAAAATAATTAATAATTTAAAAAATAATTAATATAATCTATTTATAGTATTTTAAACTATACTTAATCGATATTAATGCAGCAAATTGTAAACATAAAACTTAAATAATTAAAAGTTTATGATCTATTTCAAAATTAGTTTAATAACCTGCTGAGACTTCGGGCTGGACGCCAGATGCTTCGATCATCCGTGGCGGACTGTATTTCTACTTCCGTTTTTGGTTCGGAATTCTTCAGCATTAGTTTAATAATAAGATGGTACTTAGTAATTTGTAGAAATTTTATAAATTAATTATTGATTAATTAATATTACTAATTTAATGAATATTAAAGTTAGTCGTACTGTGTGAAATGTGTTCAAAGTATTTGAGAATACAAGCATCGTCTTAGTTGTAATTTCTGTAGTTGTTGTTGTTATCAGTGTACCATCATTCAAGTATAAACGTTAACATAGTCCTGAATTCTGATATGATAGTCCTGAGGAAGATATTAGGAAGCTAGAGGCATTGGAATTGTGGATTTGGAGAAGAATGGAAAGAATTAGCTGGACTCAAAAGGTTACAAATGAGGAAGTTCTGGAGAAATTTGGTACAAGTAGACAGTTGCTAAATGTAATAAGAAATAAGAAGAAGAGTTGGATGAGACACATTCTAAGGGGGAAAAGTCTATTAAAAGAGGTCATAGAAGGCAGCATGGAAGGAAATAGAGGTATAGGCAGGCCTAGATTAGGTACGTTAGATGAATTAAAGATCCACTTATTTTTGGACATGAAGATGAAAGTGAAAGTAGAAGACAGAGAAGAGTGAAGGTTTTATATACAATGGACCTGCCAGTAGGCAGTACACTGAGAGAGAGAGTCCTGAATCTGTAGCTAAGATCCCAACAATTAGAAGAAATTCTTAATTTTCCATCTACTGTAGCTTGCTCTCGTTAATTGACTTACCTGACCTCATCCTTGAACGAAGAAACAGACTTTAAACCTTTATTATTTATTTTTATTATTAATTATTCATTGAGATCAATGCTAGACTCCAGGGTACATGTAAGATAAAGATAATTAACTCTTTGTGTGTCAGATATTTTCTTAATGAATTTGATATTCACGCTCGAGGTGGTAGTTCGATATAGTCTTAGTACAAAAGCCCACCTTTAAATTGACAAAATGTAGAAATAAAAGAATCTATTTCTTCGCAAGCGGTAAGAAGTTAATAGTGAAAAACAGTATGCTTGTGCGTTAAAACAAAATCCATGTAGTTCAGATTATTTGTAGGTCAATGGATGGTCGAGTCCTGTAGTTATTCTTGTATTTTAATCTAATTTATCTTGTATGTTATTAACACTACAATTCTACATTAATTTTTAGTAACATCAATTATATAAAATATTTGTTACGTTAATAAAGTCTGATGCGACAGAGTTGATGGCTGATTGATGGATTATTATTATTATTATAAAACGGACATTAATAATAATAATAATTATTATTATTATTATTATTATGGTGGAAGTGTTTTCCATGTTGCATTACATTTTTAATCTATGTGAAGTTCAAGATAATTAAAAATCTGCTTTTAGAACTTTAAATAAGAAAATACGCAATATGCTTGTAACGATTCTAAATACTTCTACAAAAATACATCTACAGTTTATACAAAATTACTTCAAACTTCTACACACTTGCCTTCTCTCTACTCTAAGAGATATGTTGAAAAAGGCGGTCACTTTGCACTTTATCGGCTTCTTATAGCTTTCTTCCAGCACAGGACATCCAGACAGATCTAATCCAGCGACACTCTCTCGTTATCTCGTTATTCATCGAAACCTGTCGACTCTGCATAATAATGGTAATAGAGAAACGCTTGCGAGGATTACATCCATTCACATTACAATAACCGCAATATTCACAGGATTTCCGCTAAGAATGATTAAGTGAATTTTGAAGACTGTTCTTGGATACCGTCGAGTAGTGTGATCAAGCTGTCTATCTACATAACGAGAGGCATAATAGTGAACAAGAAAGAGATTGGTCTAGGGTGGATTGGTCTAGGGTGGATTGGTCTAGGGTGGATTGGTCTAGGGTGGATTGGTCTAGGGTGGAAGAAGGACCTGTATGTGATGTTCCTTGTATAATCTCAAAACAATTGTTTTCTTTACCGAAGTAATTGTATTTTGAAAATAGTTGCATTGTGTATAAATCGTTTATTTTGTTGTCAAGCCTCTTGTTTAAGCGATATGTTGAAATCAAGATGTTTAGTTTATACTTTGAAAATATTTTGACTTTACAATTGTGTCATACACGTATATTAACCTGAAATGAATTTAAAATGACATTTACCAGTGGTCTGTTGTGGTCCATGTGGGTGTCGATCATAGTCTATCATTTCAGTCATACAAAAGCTAACAGAACGTTTGCTTGATCAAAAAAGTCGTGAAAAAGTTTCTACCCCTCCGAAATAATTTCTAGATCCGCTCCTGCTAGTGACTAGGTATATGTTATTAATTAAATCTAGTATTTATTTAATTTTTACTTGATTATTGAAGCTTGGCTACTTTTCATCAAATATCTTAACGCATGACAATTTATTCAGTTCCTTCAAATCGCTAAATAAACTTGATGCATTGGCAGTAGTTTGTTGTATGACGGATACTGAATGATCTGCAAGTTTTTTATTTAACTAATCGTTAGGAATTAGAATAGATAATATACATGCATTTTTATTTTCAGCAAAGACACAAAATGCCTAAACGGCATACAATGCATAAACAGCAATTCCTACATCTAACGCGAGAAAAATCTGTCGTCGGTGAAGATACAGAGTATCTTATCTAGCTGACTACCGTGGTAATCATGATACATACAGTTTTTAATAAAGCTAATACTTAGCAATAGTTTTTAATAGAGTTCATAGTTCATAATAGATTCGACAAAGTCGTTGCTATTGTTTTACAGCTTCACGCAGCTTAATAATTCAAGACACGTTGAGTAGCCTAGGTGTCAGCATCGATTCGCCGCAGATTATCTTCTCATGAGACGATGATCCAAGAAAATTCCGTGTTGTCGACGTAAAGAGAAAATTATCAATAAATATGATAAGACCTCCTCATTATCACGTCAAGTCATCGACATCGACATAAAGCACCTCTCTCTCTCTCTCTCTCTCTCTCTCTCTCTCTCTCTATATATATATATATATATATATATATATATATAATGTATATATGTATACAGGCCTATATATATATATATATATATATATATATATATATATATATATATATATATATATATGTATATAGATATACATAAATATTAATATATATATAATATATATATATATATATCTATATATATATATATATATATATATATATATATAAATTCTTTCTCACTTTTAATTGTGTTATTTTAATTGTTTAAGTTACAACTTTTAATATTGATTTTTATCAATTTTTTAATTGTAATTGTTGTAATTTTTAAATAAAATTTTAATTTAACTTTTTTAATTTTAATTATTTTAATTTTACTAATTTCAATTTTTTTTACATTTTAATTGTTTGCATTTTTAATTTTAATAATTTCAATTTTTTTATTTTCTAAATTTTGCTTCTATTAAGTTTATTTTTGACTATTAAATTTTAACTTTCTTTAGTTTTAATTTATTAATTTAGAAATTTGTATAATTTTAAATTTATTTATAATTTTAAAAATTGTTTTAATTGTAATTTTTTTAAAATTTAGTTTTAATTCTTTTATAATTTTACTAAATTATAATTTTTTATAAAATTTTATAATTTTATTAAATTTTATAATTTGTTTAAAATGTTATAATTTTATAATTTTATTTAAAATAATGTAAATTTAAAATTTTACTTTTTTAAAATTTTATTGCTATTTCTATTTTGTTTGCTATTTTTACTGCAAATTCTACTGTAATTTTTATTTTTATTTGTATTGTTATTGTTTTAGTTTTATTTGTAGGCTATAATATTTTTATTATTATGATTTTTTCTCTTCGACTTTTCCTATCCACCTAATGTCCATTACCTGAGACCAACACGTAAACCTTCATTCCGCTAGTACCCTTCCTTGGACTGACCACCCGGATTTTGGTTTGCACCGCTCTGGACCCCTCATTCTGCTCATCGGTTCTAATTTGATTCCACAGTGTTCGATGTTGTCATGGCCAGCAGTAGCACTCTAATCGTATTGTTGTTGTTGTTGTTGATGTTGTTTGCATGTGCTTTGGGACCCTATATGATCTTAATTGTTATTGTTGTTCTCGTAATAGTGCACTATAAAGAAGAAGAACTAAATGAGCAACTCTGATGTTTTCTTCTCTATGAAATACCGTATAGATTTGTTATAAATATTTATAAAAATAATTTTAATTGTTGTATTGTCAAAGTGTCGACATTCATGTGTTGGAGTTACGCGAAATATTAGATCATATCAATGGCAGGAAAGGAAGTTGATCCGACGTGTAGTCCTGTAGACCATTATCTAAAACCACGGGTATTTTATTTTACTGTTGCTTGCCTAGTTACACTCAGTTAAAACTAGCGAAATCTAATTGTTTCAACTTCATGTTATAAGCTATTTAAGCGCTCTTTTCAGCATGATGCTTCGCCGATCTGCTCTTTTGGATAGCATTCGTCTTAGCTTTTCCATGAAGCTTTCTGTATGTAGTTAAAGATCTACCATTTCCAGATCTCTTCCGTGTTGTGTCCTCGAGTTGATGTTTAATAAACCAATTAGATAGTAGCACAATTGTTATGAAATTAGGATTAGACATCATTTCTGTTACACCATTTCTAGCTGATTTTATACTCTTTGTTATTCTTAGAAAACTTTATGTAGTAATGTCTTTCTATGGATCATCAACAGTAGTCATGTTTCAATTAATTGTATGAATAGCAGTTAATAGTTAATACAAATATTAATTGATTTATTGATGCAGCCTAGTGACAACATAAAGCCCTACCCGACCCAACAGCAGTACGAACAAAAGTTGTTATCTCAAGAAGCATCTGCCGCAGTCCTACCTGATGATGTCAAAAAGTACGATATCGTGAGAGCGGTGCAGTATGGCGTATATGAAAGAGTTTGTGAACTGATTGAAGGGGGATATAATCCAAACGTGCCTGATAAAGAAAATGTTTTCCTACTTCACTGGGCGGCTATAAACAACAGGGCTGATATTGTAAAGTATGAAGCTTTCTAAATATCTCTCTTACTGCACTGCCCAATGGCAGGTTCATGGTATATAATGCCTCCATTCACTCTATTTTCCATTTTCCTCTTTATGTCCACGTACGAGTGGATCTTTAAATCATCTGTAACATTTCTTTTGATGTACCGTTATTCTTATTATATTATTTCTAATGATATGAAATTAATAAAATGATTTTAAAAGTATAATTAAATCTTTTGAGAAATTTCTTGGAGCTGTGAAACTTAATGGTCTGCTTGCTACAAGAAATAAAACTTGCTTTATTCCTTCAAGGCCACAGGTAGTACACTTGATGACCCCCTGCATATTTGACGGACTGTCTGCCTACAAAGCAATTCTAACCCTTTAATATTGACTCTGAAATCATATTGCAGCTCTAGTCTTATCCACATATTTCATCTGAAGTTTCGAGATTTGAAATTTCCAAATATTTTGTTATTTAAAAATTTTGTATTTATAAAGATCTGCGAAATTCTGCAGATAAGAAAGCATTTGCTTAAATAATAAACTAAATAGAAGAATTTTTTAATTCTTTCCAAACTATTACTCGTAGCTGCATAAATTATAGATGGGACTTGTTAGTGGCACCAGATATTGGCACATTTCTATATCCATCAAGAAAGCTGTGCTTTTATAAAATCTGTAATATGTCTGTTCTTTTTTGCATTCAGATATTTGGTTGGTAAAGGAGCGATTGTCGATCAGTTTGGTGGTGATTTGAACTCGACACCTCTACACTGGGCTGCTAGGTTAGTGATTTCTGAAGGGTTTCTACATTTTATTATAGTTTATATTTTATATAATATACTAGTAGTATACAGTGCGGGATTACGCTACCGTTTTGTATTTCTAGAACGACCTCTTTTTTTATAGCAATTTATTTACTATTTTTGTCTCGCTATCTCCGTTCGCTCACCAAAATACTAAATAAACTACTATAAAAATCGTTCTAGAAATACTAAAGTAGTAGTGTAATCCTGCATTGTATACTACTTCTATCTGATAAAAAGTATAATATATATATATAATATTAATCTCTATTCATACAAGCTAAACCGATCAAAAGTATAAAATATATATAATATTAATCCCTATTCATACAAGCTAAACCGATCAAAAGTCTCTAGAATACAATAGATCTAATATGAATACCATCATCCATCACAACACCTTTTGTTCATTCAGCCACTGAGTTCATAGGTAATCCAGGATTAGTACATTATATATTACTCTCATAATAACAAGCAAATATATACATATATAGCAGGCACATAAAAATAATATTTATAATTGTCATTATCACTCTTTAATACTAAGTCAAGTTAGGTGAAGTATATATAACAATTCATTCCGTTTTCTAAACTAGGTCTATACATCTATGGCAGTATTCATTAAATGTATCGATATAGCCCATCCACTTAACTAAAGCATGTTCAACACCATTAATTTTCTTCTATTTCAGTACTTTCTCAATTCTATATATATCTTGTTTAGTCTTTTGTAATTCTTGTTCATAAAAACTACCCTCCAATACCTCACCTAGCTTATCTTTTAAAATATAAGTTATAGGTCTAGTTCTCTTTACTTCATATATACAAATATTTCATTATATTTTTTGCTAATTATTAGGTTTATAAAAATCGCTTAATACAGGTTTTCTAGATAATTTTATTAAACTATCAGGATGTGTTTTATTATAAAATTCTAATGCTTTATCTACATCATCAAACGTGCTTCCTGCATCATTTTTATCTCTCATTTTATTATTATTAATAAAATCTAACGTATCTAATCTTTTTTGATTCCATTCTTGATTAGCTCGTTGTAAATCTTCAATAGCTTTATCATATCTATACCTTTCTTCTGACCCATCACCTCTTTCATACTTATTTTATAAAATGGATGATCATACATGAATGTATTTGTTTATTATCTCACTCATTTGCTTGACATTTCTCATATCTGCACTAATTTAATTATGTTTGTAATTAAATTGTAATTACAACTTCCTGGTTGTAATAATACCAAACCTACAGTCCTCGTGAATGTGGTTTAATCAAGCAAGCAATAAATACATAAATATACCGTGATTGTTGTGGATAACGTCACTTTCATAATTAATTCATCATTTACTATACAAGCTCTCTTAGTATTTCTTCACTCAAATATATAAATCCTAAATCAATAAGAAATAAATTCTTTTGAATTAATAATTCTTTCATGTTGGTATTTCTCATCTTAGGACCAATACTGTTGACAAATTTTCTGAACTTTCTGCGAACAGTCCCTTTCTCTGGTGTAAAAACTAAATTTTCTTTCATAGGATTTTTCTTTAAATCAATAAACTCATCATAGTCAAATAGTTCTTCAATGACTCTAATAATAACAACTTGTAAGTCTTTTATGTGTAAAACCTTCAATTTCATTAAAGATATCCTTTCCTTCAAAAACTTCATGAAAAACACTGGATAAGCTAACAATCAATGTATACATTTTATTAAAATAATGGGTATATTTCTGAAGATGGGGATTCTTGCCAATAATGATAGATACAGTATTTGCAATTTTTACCAAATTTTCTAAACTTATCTCGTGAGTTTTCATTGTAACTTTCAAATATATTTTATTAATTGCATCAAGGCTATTATCAGGAAATTGAATATTTGATATATTATTGAAATTCATATCAAGTTTTCCAACCATTTCATCACCCGTTTTGTTTAACTTCAATCCAACCTGTGCATCTACATAGTCCTTCGTAGCACAGTCTTGACTATCTATGGGGTTTTTAACATTTATCAGCTTATTACTTTTCATATTTAATTCACCTCCCTCCGTTAATTTAAGACCATTAGCCAGTAAACCATTTGCAGATAGGCTCAGCATATTATTGATATTAGGATCTATCTTTACTGATAGTGAATCGTTTATAGAACTAAGTCCTCCATATGACAACAGGTTTAAATTAGATTCTAGCTTTTTAGATTGCCTGCCAAATAGATCTACAGTATTCATTTATTACTATAGAAACTCTTTAATGATATCATTTGATTCTTTTTCTGTTAAATCTCCATTGCACTTAATCACATAATTCATTTGTTGCTTCAATCTTTCTAGCCTAGATATCTTATTATTTAATTCTGCTTTCCTACTTTTTAGATTAAATTTAGTTGATATGGCTGTAGATATAGCTCCAACAGCTGATAACGTGGTAATGATTACTGTAGGAAGTAATGGCAATGCAAATACTCCAGATATTGTAGTTGTTACTGTTGAAACACTTATTGATGTGATTATTGTTATACCATAAACTACTTGAACTATTTTTCTCTTTCTTTTCAAACTTTTGATTTTAGCTTCACAATCTTCTAGCTTATCACTCAAAAATTGTTTTACGTTATTTGTCATTCTATTTAACTAACGACAAAATTAAATCTTTATAATTGGATCCTTCACTTAACGTTTCAGTACAATCAAACACCATTTACTGCAATTCTGATCCATCAATCCTTGCAATTGAAATGTAGAGTATAAATAGGTGATCCTAAATACTCAATTACTTCTTTTGGCGGGGGTAAACCAAAACTGTTAAAATAATATTTTTCATTATTAATTTTATACCAACAAGTCCAATGGCTGCCACTTTCACTGGATAAATTTAAATTTAATATTCCACATTCAAATTTACAAGATTTCAATTTCTTCAATTCATCTCTCATATAACAACCCCTAAAACATTTAATTTTTAACATTTTTGAATATTTCTCAATTTCGACATTGCTTAATGCATTCTCTGGAATACTATCCATTTATTGGTTATAATCTTAATCCTTTTCTCTGTTTCTTTTTTGATCTACCTGTTCCAGTCTTCTTTAATTGATCCTCAAGCACTCTATTATGTCTCGCTGTTTCTTTATCAGCTTGACTTTGTTGAACTCTTGATGCAACAGTTCCTGCAACTGTACCTACTCCTCCCAAGGCAGCAGCAATAATAGGAATTCATACTGCTAGCGGTAAAAGTCCACCAACTTTATACTTATTACTATTTTGCAATTCCTGAATTATCGCAATAGCAATTTTTTCTATCTGACTTTTAGTTAATGTCATTTATTTAGCCAAAAATTCTAATATCTGATATATTGTTTACTACCATCTGATTCTATCGACCAAATTCTATCACGATATACAACTGCATAAGCTGTAGTATTTGCGGGAGCATTTGCACTAAACTTAAAAGTTACTCTGAGATATCTACAACAGTATTTTTAAGTCTCTCAGACTGTTTCGATACATCAAATACGTATAACCTAAACAACTTCTTAAAAGCTTGATACGATATACAATCATTCTCTTCTTCATCTTCAGAATAGTTTTTCTTAAATTCCTTAAACGAATTATAAAATTGAGCATACTGATTACTGTTGTAATTAGTTATGTAATCATTGCTAGGATATCTTTCACTATTCAACTCAACATAAGCATTAATTACTTGCACATTAGCATTGAATATAGTAATTAGTTTCTGCTTGATTAGCTGCCGGAGATTGAAAGCCTACAACGATATACCTAGGTTTTTCGATACCTGAAGCTATAGATAATCTCCCAAGCAAATTCAGTAGCTTGGGGTACAATAGTGTTCTCAGATTTCTTGTTCATAAAACAAAGCGGAAACGATTCTTTTTCCTTAATGTAATCATTTAAAATTCCCTTTTCTTCTAAACTTACTGTAACTACAGGTATATGCCATTGTATCTTAGTTAAGTTCACTTTACCAGGATTAGCAACTCCACCATTTCTTATTATTGGCTGAGTGTCAGTTTGTCTAGGAAAAACAATTGAATGCTTACATCTATAAATAATCTTTCTATATTGTTTACAGAAATTAAATATAAATTCTAAAGGAATTTTGAATGCAAATGATCCTCCTGCTGTAGATGTATAATTTCTTCTTTCTTCAAATCCCTTCTTTTGATTGATCAGTCCATCTGTTAATCTAGTGACAGTTGTTTGTAAAGATGTTAATATATTAGCAACAGTATTTCCTGGAATATCTCCTGCTACTAAATTCACAATTTCACTTAAAGTCTGAGGTGTTCCATTTCCAGAATCTAAACTCCAACATTGATCCATTCCATTAAAACTATTACTTTTAGTCAATAATGCGTCTATTGTTGTAGTGTGACCTGGATATTGAAATCTCTCAACTTCATGATCTCCTATATGATAACTTACTTTGCTAAATAGATACATCATAGCATTATTTTGTAATGCTACTAAACTATTTTCAGCATAAGGTTGATTAGTAGTAGAATCTTGTAATTGTCCTTCAATGTAAAGAAAACTCTTACAAGGTAATGACCAGATATCTTCACTTAAAATTTGAATTCTAATTTCTTGTCCATTTGCATTAAGTGCAGTTCCTTGAAATGGATCATAAACTCTGTATTGAAACTTTTCTACAGATTCATCATAATTAAAAGATTTTTCAAGCTCCAGATAAGACTCCTTTACTTTCTCCATTTATTAATGAAAAAACTAAACGTAAGCAAATCCGGAACCAATTTTAAATTGATTAATTCTATCAACAATATTTTGCATATCTGGTTTTCTTCTATTTTTTATTTCTTGAACAATTGCTTTTGTTGAATCAGCAATCTTAGGATATATTCCTATTACTTCTGGTGTAGGCTCAATACCAGTTTTTATAACACCTGGTAAAAATTTTAAAATATTTACAAAACCTTTACCGCTTACATATTCTTTATTTCTACATTGACAATAACCCTTTCCGCATATTACTTTTCTACTTTCTTTTCCTTTTAGCTTGAGACCCATTTAATAAGGTATTAATTAGAATATTTGTATTATATGTTTTTCTTTTATAAATAAGTCTACATATTAAATGAAAGCCTTGAAGCTCAAGGAACAATCTCTGATAAAAGCTATTATTAACCAATCAGAAGATTGGGTTTTAATATTTATGTTAGAAAAAATATTCGACTTTAATGAACTTACACTGGACACTTTACTTCTTATCTACGGTTTTTATTCAGATAATGATATTATAATGTCTAAATTACAAAATATAGAAAAATATAGATGTCTCTACTGAAATGAATTACTAGAATGCAATTGCATGAGGTGTAATAATTGTAGCATAGGTGAAGAATGTTATTTGTAAAAAGTTTGTATTCGCTGCGAAAGAATTTAATTCTTTCTTTAGCATTTGCGAGAATTTGAAAGAGGGGTATGGTGAAGATCTCTGTAATTTTGTACATCCTGATAGTGATGAAGATAATGAGTAATAACTTTATTTTGCACTTCTAATATGAAATCTACATGTAATATTCTCTCCTCTAAAATCTATAGGTCTTCCATCTTGATCTGTTATCCAAATACTAAATTCACTCAATGTTTTTCTATTCAGTGGTAAATAAACAAGATTAACTGGCGATTCTACAATTCTAAAACCTGGCTGAACCTTAGGCCCAAATGAATATAGAACTGGAGATGATATTCCGTTAACAAACGGTTCAGTTATACAATCGCAATTAACAAATATGCTGTTGAACTCGATAATGTTAACAATATATTGTGATTCATTATGTCCTTTTGATAAAATTATATCATCAAAACCTAATATACTTCTTAGTGAGTTCGGTATTGTGAAATCAACATTATAGTCTGAATTGGTTATATCAATAATCGATTTCATAGTTGAAGTATTAGGTGATAAAGTTATGTAATGAGCATTACTAACAGAATCCCAATCTCCATTTAGTTTCATCAACCTTTGAATCTCATCATTTATTGCTTCAATTTGGTACGTTCCAATTTCTATTGTTATTAATTTCCAAGTATTTCCCCCATCTACCGAATATTAAAAATTATTATTTCTTAATGTAATATTTGCAAAACTATACCAGGTCTCTAAATTTACAAGTGCAATTTCTAGATCATAATCATTAAGAATAATAGGATTAGGAAATTTAATAGTATAAACTTCGGCTGAATTATCATAGGTTATCAGAATAGATTTAGATATAGACTTTTTATGAATGTAAGCAGCAATGGGTTCAAGTAAATTAATTAATTTCTGTTCCATTTATTACTATTTAATTTTACGTATAATATCCCTCAATTGTTTCTTAGTTATTATTCCTTTATTGAATAAAATATCTAAAATAGCATTAATTTCATTAAACATACTTTTATTTCCTGCTGAATATTCCCCAATCAATAGATTTAATCTTTCTTTTAACGTATCTACATTATCTGGTAGAAGTATTGTATTTAGACCATTACCTATCTCTTGAACACCTTTATCCAATTCATTCAATCTATTTAGTTTTGTAAGCACACTATGTAACTTTTTACCTATTGTTTGATCTTGCCTGTAATCTAATCCCGAATCAATGCATATTGTTAAATAATTATTTAAATCTGTATCTAATATTCTTTCATCTAAATTAGGATTAACTCTGTTCAACAATAACTCTCAACCTTGTGTAAGAATATATTCTTTGTCTGCAATTTTAATTTTGTTATCTCTGAATAGAACATTGTAGTTACCAAATTTTACAGTATCAGGATCATTTTCTTCGTAATAAAAGATAGGTGAAACAGTTACGATTCCATGTTTACCTTTATTATTTATTCCAGGATTTCTTTTCATTAAACTAGCCATTACTTCTTTATACATTTTATTATCACTTGGACTTTCCTGAAATACAGAATCTGTGTAAGTAGGTAATTGTACATCTTCTTCTCCTCATATTCTGTGGCTTTAATCTTTTCTTGTATCCCATAATATTGTACGAGTGTTCTTAGATCATCGTCATTGAGATGATTTAAAGGTTCTAGTGTTTTTCTGTCTTGTTCATTAAGATTCTGTATACCATCAGGATGCATAATTTTCTTAACTAATTCTGGATAGTTATTTAATTTGTTAATTAATTATGCTAATAATGGTTGTTTAGCTATTGAGCTGATAATATCTAAACCTTGTTGTCTAGTTTCTTCCTTACATCTCACTAGACCTCTAATAATATCTGCAAGTAAACGTGATGATCCATCATGTTTACCTTGTAAGTCTGTTAACAATTGCTGAAACAAATCATCCCTTCTTGTAATCTGCTTACTGATTGCTAACTGTTGTGTATCTGTAATAGGTTTGTATATTTCTTTTAGATCTGTTTGTACATTTTGTTTAGCAATAACTTCATCATCAAATCTTTTCCGTAATTTTCTATTTTGAGTGGATACCTTCTTGAGTAATGCTTGATTTTCCCCATCCAGAGATAGCGAGACAAAAATAGTAAATAAATTGCTATAAAAAAAAGAGGTCGTTCTAGAAATGCAAAACGGTAGCGTAATCCCGCATTGTATACTACTTATACTATTACTGCTATTATTACATTAATTAGTAATATAAAATTATTATTGTATATTTAAATGTGCTTATATTGTCATATTTAAAAATAAAATTTACGATTTAATAAACTGAAAATCTGAAGCCCTATTGAACGTTTATGTTGTTTGCCATCTCTTACTTTTTATTTCTCCTGTACATTGAAATGCTGTTCAAATGATAATCTTCACTATTCACTTATTTAGGGAATTTATATGAACAATTCTTTTTCTTGTACCGCTTACTTATTTTAAGGCCCAGTTTTTCCCTTCTGTGCATTCTGGCTTTATAATTCATTATAAATTTTAAAATTTCATGTCTTGATTGTTGTACTTTATAGCATTTTGTTAAATCTATTGTTATATCTTTGTTGTTTGAAGATAAATTTAAAATCGGCCAGATACAGAAGATTATACAAAACTAATAAAAGATATATCATATAGAACTAATTGATACTAGTTACCCTAATATCTAAAAATGATCTTAAAGCAAATGTTGACAATTGGTAAACTCTTTTTAAATGTTATTAGTAATTCATAGCTGTGTTTGTTTATCAACAGACAGGGTCATATACAGATGATATCACTGCTGATGTCTCTTGGAGCAGACCCAGCTCTTATTGATGGAGAAGGTATTTGTTTGTCTTTGTCTCTAGGTTATATTTTCTACAAGTCACTGTAGAACATTAACGACTATTGTAAAAACTAAGCATTATGTTATATAAATTGGAAGTCACTTTAAAGCAACTGTTGATAAAGACTGATTCGCTTAATCTTTATACATATAGATAAAGCCATGCTGTGACTAAGCTTTTCATCTAGCTCTCTTCTCTCTTCTGTGCACTGCCACCAAGTGGCAGGTTCAAGGTGCATATTCATACTCAAAGTCTGCTTTCTCGCTCCATACGAGCACTCCTGAGATCAACAAGTTAATCCCTTCACAAAGTCTATGCCTTATTCATACCTTATGTAGCCTATAGCTTGGGGAAATATGGCTTCTGAGGTGGTTTCCCGTGCCTTCCTCTGTTAGATGGACTAATTACCATTTAATCCTGGGGGAATTCATGGTGAGGTGGGTCCACTCTAGCCATCTTCAGCTCCTACCTTGGTCACCTCTTACGTACACGCAGCAGATTGTTTGCTGTTGCCCTATTCTGCAGTGGTCCAGCCGCACCAGAGCACAACGAGGGGAAACTATTTCATCTTACTATATATACATAAACTTCTAATTCTACACTTGACTGATATGTGCTCTTTCTCTTGATCGTCCTTTCTAATTTTCACTGTGCTGTGATGGTTACTGCTACATGAAAGCTTGTGTAGCTTCTCTAACGAAATGAAACGATTACTCTATTTATACTAATTCTCTCTCTCTCAATAATAACTAACTAATAACTAATTATATTATGTAATTATTACACTATTTGTCAATGCAGTTGGTTCTTTTGTTAATTTCTCCAAATCCGTGAGATGTTAATAATAATGATTAAAAAATGGAAAAAATTTATATTGAGATTTTGGCTGGGTTATCTGTGCAAAGTGATGTAGAACCTTTGTCAAAATTAAGATGTGTCTTATTATGTCGATACGACAGATTGTATCTGTCATCATTTCGCTATAACATTAGCCTGCCTATTTCATCATACTCTCTTCTATGTCTTCAGCTGTTGTTAATAGTTTAATTAAAACCGTGCAGGCTGCAACGCGCTACATCTTGCTGCTCAATTCGGTCACACGGCCATTGTAGCGTTCCTAATCGCCAAAGGTCAGGACGTTGATGTAAGAGACAAGAACGGCATGACAGCTTTGATGTGGGCGTGCTACAGGGTGTTTGGGTATGTCATTAGCTAGATAATTGTAGCTCAATTAATTATAATGTTTATTAATTAATTTATTATAATAAATTAATATATTATTATGATTAATTATAATATTAATAAATTGTTGATAATTATGAGTCTGGTATAATTATTTATGCAATCATGGTAAGAATGGTATGAAAGCTTTGATGTAGTCATGTTAGAGGTAAGTCAGATATATAATAAACTGTGTAATGCTTTATGAGTTTTAAAAATTACCTTATTATTTTGCTGTGCTAGTTTTTCACACTAGGACCTAGCGAGTTTTGAATATGAGCACTCCTGCTTTTCGTGTGAGTGAGCAACCACCCAGGCCACTTTCAAATAGGTGTAAAGCTAAAAAATCTAAGGTTAACGTCAGTTTCCTCACTCGAAAGCGATGTCAGTGACGGGTGAGCCCAGGATTTGAACCCCACTCATACTGATCCGCGGTCGAGTGTCTTACTGACTTCGCCACTGGCTCCGGCCAGTGTAAAGGGTTGGATGTTTACATTGGTGAAATGGATTCTACAATTATAATTGCACTCACAGAATTTCAACAAATATTATTCTTAAATATCTGAAGGTAACTGCACTCCAAGTATTATTTAAAGTTATTCATATAACGCTTTAACCATGATTGAGATTTATTGGTATATTCTCTCTGATATAATAACAATGAAATACATAATGGAGAAGTTTTCTGCCTGGCACGTACCACAAATATAACAGTGAGCGAGAGAGAGTGAGTGGATAAATGGTAAGCATATTACAGAGAATTAGAGAGAGAGAATGATATAGTATAATATTGTTAAAGTCTGATTGATTTACCAATTAAAAGAGCAAGAGTTAAGTCACAGATGCTAACTTTCTGAGCACAAAAACTGAAAATGTCATTTTAATGATATTGAATTGATGTATGTGCCTTTATGTATGATCTTTTCTCCATGTGATGTACTTGATATGTTATAGACCAGACCCAGCTAGACTGTTGATAGTGATGTGTTTGATATGCTATAGACCAGACCCAGCTAGACTGACGATTGTGCTAGGCGCCAGTGTTAACACTAGAGATCACATACATGGTAACACTCCACTGCACTGGGCCTGTACCACCGGCAACCATGCTGTCATTAAGTTCCTGCTGGACGCTGGCTGCGATGTTACGAGCTGCAATGCTAAGGTAAGCCTCGTGTCGTAATACCAAAACAATGCAATACCAAAACAATGCAATACCAAGACAGTGCAATTTTAAAACAATGCAATACCAAAACAATACAATACCAAAACCATGCAATACAAAAACAATGCAATACCGAAACAGTGCAATACCAAAATAATACAATACCAAAACAGTGCAATTACAAAACAGTGCAATACAAAACAGTGCAATACCAAAATAGTGCAATACCAAAACAGTGCAAATGCAATGCAATGCAGTGTTTTGATACCATAAGGGCTTTGAGAGATGGTTTGGCTGAGATTCGACTGTGCGGCCTACAGTCTATCAAGTTTGTGTGCTGTCCCACTGACACATGATTAATATCTCCTCAGCATTCATCTAGAAAACAAATCCGTATTGAGACGTGCTAAAGTAAGCTTTTCTAAATTATGTCTTGAACTGAATTTGTCTTGTCAAAGCTAAGGTTAACGCCAGTTTCCTCACTCGAGAGCAATGTCAGTGACAGGCGAGCCCAGGATTTGAACCCCGCACATACTGATCCGCGGTCAGGTATCTTACCCACATCGCCACTGGCTCCAGTCAGTTCTGCACTACTGCATTGCATATCTTTGTATTTTAATATATTGTATATATCTTACTAAACTGTATTATTTCATCGTTTTGTGACATATCTTGTTGTATTGCACTGTATACTATTATATTGTATGTAGGACGAGACTCCGCTGCAGCTAGCCATGCGCACAGGTAATGTGTGGGTGGTGCAGAGGTTGAAGCAGGCTCTGCTCAACCAAGGTCTGGAAAAGTCTGCCACGAGGGTACAGGCGCTCATTCATAATACTGTATGTACCTTATCATAAGCTCTTATCATTTGAATATTAAGTATTAATTTTAATTTTATCTAATCTAAATTAAATATATTTACAATTATATTATTTTTAAATTTTTGATGTTTGTTTTATAGTTCCTTTAAATGCGCTCAATCATAATACTGTATGTACCATATTTTAAACTCAATATTTGCATGCTAAGTATTAATTTTAATATTATCTAATCCAAATTAAGTATATTTAAAATTATTTATTGTAAATTTTTGTATGTTTGTTTTTTAGTTCCTTTAAATGTGCTCATTCATAATACTGTATGTGCCAGTGTCAGTGCTACTAACTCCTCTAATTGCTCCTATGTGAATATACTCCCCTACTCCCTACTGTACATAGATCTGAGATCTGTTCTTTGTTTGATATAGTCAATATTTCTGCCGTTTAAATTTAATTTGAGTAAATTTTGAACTCAATATTTGGATGTAAAGTATTTATGTAATTTTATCTAAATTAAATATATTTACAATTATATTAATTGTGTAAGACATTGTTAAAAAAACTAAAATAAGTATTTTGATTGACAGAAAATGCAGACGTACGCATCAGTGGCTGTGCCGTTCTTGGCCCTGTTCTTGATTGGGTTCATACTGGACACAGGTGTAGGCTGGCTCTACAAGGCTGTCCTACTAGCTGGAGTGTTCTTCTCTGCGAGATACGTAGCTAAGTACGAGCTCTTATGTGCTTCTCTTCTCTTTCCTAGTTGCCTACTAATAACTAGTGATAGTGGTGATCATCATCTTCTTCATCGTCTTACCGTGAATCCGTGTTTAGCTAGGGTCGGGTTTTAGACAATTTCATAAAAATTTCTATAGCCTTGTCGTTTGTCAACCTAATGCCATGTCTGACTTTGGTTTGGTGCTTTGTCGCCTTTTACGATGCGTGTAATCTACGATTATTTTATTCCTGAGTGACCCAGACACGATACGGGTAACATAAATAGATGGTGTTACTTAACAATTAAAATGTGTAGTAAAATACATTTCATTTTAAAGGAAACAATCAATAGCCCAGAACTTACCTGGTTGTCTTGTCCGTATTTGATGCTATTCAGTTAATGTTAACTTGATGCGCAATTATGTTGAGGTCTTTTCACAATTATGGGATCATTTGCAAAAGAATTTTGAGAAGGTACGAAACTAATATGGTGTCAGGAATGAAAAATGGGTTTATTTCTTTTAAAATTTAATTATTTGTATGTGTGTGTATCTCGTAGATTTTTGTTTGACATGTCCATGAAGTCAAAGTTTCCACTGGCCCTGTATCTGTCCACAAAGTTCTGGATGTTCTACACGTGGTTCTTCTACTACATGCCGTGTATCCTCTACTCTTAGAAATTGTTAATTCCGATTTTTATGAACTTTTCTATTTTGTATTGTATTTGAAGTGTCTCTACTGTTTGTTAATTTCTAAGACCATTGGATGCTTTAAAATTAACACCTTTGGGTGCTATAGCTTTATTTGTTGACGATGATTCGTACGATTTCAATTATATCGATACTACTTATGTTATTTCCTGTATGTATATTCTCGGCTAAATTTTCAGCGATAATTAATTATACGATGCTTTTTCGATGAGCAAAATCGGTAATTGCCTAACACTAGTTTTCTAGAGCAGTGCGACTATTTCAATATGATCTTATGCTTACAACATCCATGAGGCTAATTCAAGGCAGTGGCAGGGGGTTCTGAGGGTTAAGAGGGGCCTTGAGAAAATGTAGCGTCATTCTTGGCTACGAGTACCTGCCAAAGTAGATGAAGATACCATTATTAGGTAGTACTGCATAAACCAGTGGACATCCTATGCATCATCTAGAACGGCTGTCACTCTAATTTCCTTGAGTGTCAACCCCCCCCCCCCCCCCCCCCCCGGCTCCTTCCTGGCCATAACACTGATTCTAGATGACTCAAGTTTATCGGCACTTCTTGTATTGAGACTCTGACTGCTTCTGCATCTTAATGTGGAAAACAGAGCTGTCTGTTTATTTTATATTTGATTTACATTTTATTTAAATAAAATATATATTTATTAAAATTATATTGAAATATATTTATTTTATTAATATATCATGCTGAATCTGCTGATTGATTTGCCAAACTGACTAATTATTTTCTAGATTTCGTATTAAGTCAGCTTTAAATTACTTTTTTGCTTGTATTTTTAATTTTTATAATCTACTTTAATAAATTAGAATTTTTATGATTAAATTTCCTATTTAATTTTGAAATTGCAACAAATTAATAATATTGTTTAACTATTTTTTCTCGGTTAAAATATTGTTTGTACTATCATCACTTTTAACAGTGTCACAGATTACTATCTATTGTCTGCATTTTAAACTTGGATTCTAAATTACGAGTTTTTAAATTAATCGTAAAACAGAAATATTCAACATTTTGCATTAAGTACGAAGCGTGAATTACTATCTCCTTCACTCGCACCTCTCGCGTTGTTTTGTGCTCCTGCGTGACCCGCGCGTGCACACACACAGACGTGAGTAGCGCGGGTATTCTGGTGCCGTTCCTGCTCAACTCCATCCTCCTATTCTACTACTTCTTCATGGCCTGGCGCAGCGACCCTGGGGTCATCAGGACCAGCAGGGAGGAAAAGTTTGAGGTGGGTCTGCTGCTGCTGCGGCATTTGCTTCAGAAGTTGTAGCTTTAGATTATATATATATATATATATATATATATATATATATATATATATATATATATATATATATATATATAAAACAAAGAAAATAAAGAAAATAAAAGTTTTTTAAGATATTTGACAATTCAAACCTTTTCTGCCAATGGTAGTAAAGTTAGTGTCTCTTGCTAAATGCTTATTAAACAATTTTGCATTAAACTATAAACAGTCTAAATTAGAAAATGGAATTTTAAAGTTTCCTTCTGTCTCGTGCACTGGTACGTTCTCATGGTTCATATTCTCTTCTTATTCCTAGTTTGTTAACTAATTTAAAAACCTTATGACTTGGAATAAACAAAACCGAAGATATATGTTCAGCAATTGTATATTTTATATCTAAAGTCTATTCCTATTTTGTACATTACATGATACTTGATATATTTGATATATTTCGCAGTATTTGTGGATACATATTGTTTGTGCAAAGTATGCTTTTGGACCTTTTAGAGAGAGTTACACTTATTTAAGCTTTAATGCATTGGTAACACTTGTGCTGGAAACAAATGAAGAAAAAGTCCCACTCAGAGCAATGTTCTTGTTATTGATTCTTTCTTTCTTTGTTCTCATTGTGTCACTCTGCTGTCATTGTCTGCTTAAATTTCTAGCGAAGAGTTAGGATATGAAATTAGGTGGACCAATGCTTGAGTAACTGTAGTTGCAAGTTAAAAACTGTAGTTGCAAGTTAAATTGTAATGTACCTTAACATAAGTGTTAAAGGGGTAATAATTTTTTGAGATGTATAAGCAGTGCAGATTTAGTATAGTGGCATTTAAATAAGTTAAATTTATAAATAATATTTTCTAGGTTTTCTGGTGCTAGTTTAAATAACTATTGTTAGAGATACATTCAAAAGTAAAAAAATATATCTTAAGCATTAGTAGGGATAAGTAGTCCAAATAGTTCTATTAATAAATTTGTGGGACAGATTCTGTAAATAACAACAATTAGAGCGCTACAGTCATCAATGACAACATCGAGCACTATTGAGTCAAAATCAAACCGGTAAAGCTGGACTGCCGTATTTTAACATCTATTGAGCTGCCAAAGTTTGGTTTGATTCTAATCTCAGGTGTAAGAAAACATTTGATATTTTTAGACTATACTAAATATACCACTGGCTGGAGCCAGTGGCAAAGTCGGTAAGACACTCGACCACGGATAGTATGTGCGGGTTCAAATCCTGGGCTCGTCCGTCACTGACATTGCTTTCGAGTGAGGAAACTGACGTTAACCTTAGCTTTACCTTTTTTAGCTTTTACTAGACCTATCTGAGAGACACACGCTGGAGCCAGCTAACTTCTGTCATATGTACATAGTTGATTGATTGATTAACTTCTGTCACACGTGCGTAGTTGATTGATTGATTAACTTCTGTCACACGTGCATAGTTGATTGATTGATTAACTTCTGTCACACGTGCATAGTTGAGTGATTGATATGTTTAGACTATACTAGACCTATCTGAGAGACACACACTAGAGCCTGCTAACTTCTGTCACACGTGCATCGTTAGGAGACCAATCCGCTCAAAACACTGCACGTTCTGCAACAGATGTGTGGGCAAGTTTGATCATCACTGTCCCTGGGTGGACAACTGTATTGGTAAGTCACGTACTACTATGTGACTGTGAGCTCATGTAGTAAAACATTATATATATATATATATATATATATATATATATATATATATATAATATATATACATATATACATATATATACTTATATTTATATATATATATATATATATATAGATATATAATATATATATATATATATATCTATATAATAATATATATAGATTATATTCATCATCATCATCCTCCTCTGAATCCCAGGTTAACTAGGGTCAGGATACAAATAGACTGTCTCAAATCCTCTCTGTCCTACACCACACCACCGGCCAATCCCCTATTTGAGACTTTTCCATTCATTTAAGTTTTTGTAGCAATTTCTGGAGCCTAGGCGCTCACCAACCGAATGCCGTTTCTGACGTTGGTATGGATCTTAGTGCTTTAGTCGCCTTCTACGATACATGCAGTCACCGGTTGGTCAATTTTTCAAACAACCCGGACACAACACGGGGAACATATATATATATATATATATATATACATGTTCATATATAAATATCTGTAGCTATATAAATAGTTTATCTGTATTTTAATTTAATTTATTTAACAATGTAATATCTGTGGTTTTTATAGCTTACTTCTTTTTCTTCTCATTATTATAATACTTTTATTGTTGTTGTTTGCAATTGTTTTAGGTGCCTACAACTTGAAGTACTTTGTTGGGTATCTCATCTTTCTGCTGGGAATGATATTGTGGTGTTTATACGGAGCTGCTGTCTGTAAGTTGTGCCATTGTGCCTCTATAATGTTTGCATGGAGCTGCTCTCTGTAAGTTTTGCCATTGTGCCACTCTAATGTTTATACGGAGCTGCTCTCTGTAAGTTGTGCCATTGTGCCACTGTAATGTTTATATGGAGCTGCTCTCTGTAAGTTGTGCCATTGTGCCACTAATGTTTATACGGAGCTGCTCTCTGTAAGTTGTGCCATTGTGCCACTGTAATGTTTATATGGAGCTGCTCTCTGTAAGTTGTGCCATTGTGCCACTAATGTTTATACGGAGCTGCTCTCTGTAAGTTGTGCCATTGTGCCACTGTAATGTTTATACGGAGCTGCTCTGTAAGTTGTGCCATTGTGCCACTATAAAGCTTTTCAACTAGAAAATGATGAATTTATCACTTACGTTCTTAAAAGCTTCTTTAAAATTAATATTTTGTCTAAAGTCGATAAAAGTAGTGGAGTGGAAAAGATACACTGTTTCTCTGCTAGTTAGATTGACAGTCACTTTCTGCTCCTACAGTAGACCCTGGGGGTGTGGCCTTCTGATGACTGACACGCATAGAGCTAACGTGGCGGACAGATACGAGGCGAACAACATAGTATAGTTATAAGTTGCGTATTGATATAGTTTAGTTTTTTCATTTGAATTGCAATACTGCTCTCTTTCTTTATTCTCTCTCGCTCTCCTTTTTCGTTTTTCCATTGTACCGGCTAATTTTTCTTTCTTCCATTTACCGGTTAGCGACTTGTGTGTGTTATTCATCATCTCCCCATATCGCTCTGTTCGACCTTATGTACAAGTGGAAGGCATTAATATAAGGGTAAAGCTAATGTTTACGTCAGTTTCCTCACTCGATAGTGATGTCAGTGACGGGCAAGCCCAGGATTTGAACCATGCACATACTGATCCACGGTTGAGTATCTTACCGACATCGCCACTGTCTCCAGCCGTCGTCTAAATCATCCAAAGTCCCGGGTTTTGATCTTTCCAAATTATTCCAATATCTTCCTTCTATCATATCCTTCATCTAATCGTCCACCTCTTAACGTATCTTCTTATTTACCACAATTCGTCTTACTTTTGTTGTATTTGTATTGATTTGTAATTCACCAAAGCATGACTGCTTAATATCACTTCTGCTCAGTGAAGTGTAAAGACCTGAAAGAAGTTTAAGTGATTTACTTTACATTGTTGCTGCTCTGTTTACTTTACATTGTTGCTGCTCTGTTTACTTTACATTGTTGCTGCTCTGTTTACTTTACATTGTTGCTGCTCTGCTGTTTTTGACTGGAGCCAGTGGCGATCGATGTTGGTAAGATATTCGACTCAGGATCAGTATGTGCGAGGTTAAAATCCTGGGCTCGCCCGTCACTGACATCGCTTTCGAGTGAGGAAACTGATGTTAACATTAGCTTTACCAGCTTTACTCTGTTTTCAGATTTCGAGCAGACGTGTAACGTTAACGTAAGCCGCGATGGCGGGTGGGCAAGTCTTATGAAATCTTGTTCTTGTTCTCCGTGGGTGGCGTGGATATCAGTGAACGCTCTTATTCATCTCATGTGGGTCGGTCTTCTGCTCTCCTGTCAGTTGTATCAGGTTAGTTCTCTCCCTGACTCTCCTGACAGTCTCCCTGACTCTCCTGTCAGTTGTATCAGGCTAGTTCTCTCCCTGACTCTACTGTCAGATCTCCCTGACTCTACTGTCAGGTCTCCCTGACTCTCCTGTCAGTTATATCAGGTTAGTTCTCTCCCTGACTCTTCTGTCAGTTATATCAGGTTAGTTCTATCCCTGACTCTCCTGTCAGTCTCCCTGACTCTCCTGTTAGTTGTATCAGGTAATGATCCTATATAAGAATGTGCTAAAGTGTATGTTACATATATTATTTCTTGCGGTTATCTTTCTTGTGAATTTGCTCTCCTGTTTCACTCTTTGGTGTTTTAAACATATCTTGCTATTCGTTAGCTTCTTAAAGTCAATTCAGAATGCCTGTCAATGATGGAACATGTTTGTACTCTGTAAGTTATTATATATTCTAGCTTGTAAATGACGGAACTTGTATGTTTTGTGTGTGCTATTATTCTTGCTATTAAGCAATGGAACTTGTTTGTTTTGTGTAGGTTATTACTCTTGCTATTAAACAATGGAACTTGTTTATTTTGTGTAGGTTATTACTCTTGTTATTAAACAATGGAACTTGTTTATTTTGTGTAGGTTATTACTCTTGCTTTTTAACGATGGAACATGTTTGTATTCTGTAGGTTATTATTCTTGGCGCAACCACGAATGAGAGAATGAACTTTTCCCGTTATCAGCACTTCCACACGGGAAAGCCTGGCATATACAAGAGTCCATTCCAGTAAGAATGCTTTGTTTACTAGCATAAAGAGTTGATTTAATATTGATTTAGTGTAATTAAATCTTTATTCGAGTTTAACCATTTATTAATTTATTAAAGATTAGATTCAATCTGTAGAGACAGCACTTTGTTTAGAGATTTTTTAGAAATTGGAATTGATTTCTATCATCATCATCTTCCCTTGAATCCCAGCTTTACTTGGGTCCGGATTAACACTTTTTGTAGCAATTTCTGGAGCCTAGGTGCTCACAAACCATATGCCCTTTCTGACGTTGGGGTTTGGATCTTAGTGCTTTGTGACCTTTTACACGCAAAAATGCTTTCAATCTGAAGATTTTTATATTTTACTGTACTAATTTTATTATACTATTATATTATATTATTTATATTTCTCTTTTGTTATATTTTCTTATTTTATTAATAGTTCTCTTTTGTTTTACTTTAGTGTTTTACTTTTGTTATATTTTCTTATATTATTTAGATTTCTCTTTGTTTTACTTTTTCGTTTTACTTTTGTTATATTTTACTATATTATTTATATTTCTCTTTTGTTTTCTTTCAGTCGAGGCTACCTACAGAATTGTGTGGATCTGTGTGAATTCAGCGCCGGGGGTTTATTTCGACCCCAGCGTTTTAACTACGTCACTATGACGTCAGACCCTGACTCATTCCTTGATTCCGTTAGAAAACGTCATCAGCTTGTATAGAGCTGAACGTCGTTCTCTTCCCCTCTCTCTCTCTCTCTCTCACTCTATTCTGTCTGTCTGTCTCTGTCTCTCTCTCTATTTTCTCTATTTTCTTTTATCTCTTTCTCTCTCTCTCTCTCTCTCACTGGCAATGCTGATGTAGAAAAAAGAAGCCAGTATCATGAGGATTCCTTTAGCACTGTACAGAAGATAGAATCGCACCTGATGTCGTCGTCGAGTGAGGTACAGGACGTTAAATCTTCACCATATTTAATTGTAGAAATGTGAATATTATCTACCATCATCTCTGTCGACTGATATTGTCAATATGGATGAGCGTCTGTACCGAGATGAGAAGTGCTTAATGTCAATTTGGATGAGAGACTGTATTATTGATGAATGTATGATGTAACTGTTGTGTGAATAAGGACGACTACCGTTCATTGTATATGCAGCTGTGTCTTAAGCTACAACTCTTATACTGCTAACATGCATAACATTGTTATGCTTGTAACATACTGCATAACTTAGTGTAGTATAAACTTTGACTACTCATGATTCACCAGTGTTTGGAGTTGGTCGATATGGATTGATCATGTTAAACTCTCCTTACTCTCTCAATTTCCTCAGCTATTGTGTGGTTTTCTCTGCCTGCCTATATTTGTCTAAGCTGATTTGCATATAAATTTGCGACGGGCTATGCAGTCATATGTAAACTTCTAGCTCTTCTATACTTAGATAGTTTTGCGTGTGGATGTAAAGAGCGTGTTAGTGACGGGCTAGTAACTGTGTGATAACAGAGCTTTTAGGCTGACCCTGTGGGTAACTACTATAGGTGCTTTAGTTTATCTTTGGTATATATCTTACTTTGATATGTTCAACAGATAGGTTGGGTGTTTGTACTCTTTTGAAATTGACAGCTATCGTTAGAAATGTAGGGAATAAATTTAGAGAGAAAGGGATATTGCTAGTGTATGGTAGCTATTTAGATGCTACTAAATAAAACTGTCATGCTAAACTCTAAATAATTCTAAATTCTAACACTGACATGGGTTTTAACTTACGGGGATTCTTATATGTGGCTTCTTTCTTAAAGATCATTTAATTTGCCAATAAATGATGCTATTAGGCCCACTGTTTGTCGCTATCCTATCAGTAACTCCAGGCTTCGTGTATTCTTGCTTTTTTATCTTGTAATAGTAACAATTCCTTAGGGTATTGATTATATATATATATATATATATATATATATATATATATATATATATATATGTATGTGTGTGTATATATATATATATATATATTATAATATATATAATTATATATATATATATATATATATATACAGACAGGGGCATAAAAAATTAATCTCCTAGCAAATTCTCAATAACTTAAATAAAACTTCAAATATTTATACTATTTTCGGAGGAGGAATTTCTGCGTATATCCTGCAATTTGGTGAAAATATATTCTGTGGTAAAGAAATTACAGCGTTTCTACGAGAAAAGTGCTAAAATCAATTTTAACAAGGCTTTTTTTAAATGTGAGTAGTTCCATCTTAGGAAATTAGCGACCCTGAAAAGGATAGTTTACTTATATGGCGGAGTATAAGTATACACTACCTATTTAGCTGCTCAAATAGAAGATGTTTAAAATTCGTTCTTCTCTTAAAATTATTCCAAAATTTTTAAGAAAAGTTTTCGTACTTTTGTTTAAATAAGACTTGTTATAATTGATTTTGAAATTTTTCCAGTAAAAATGTCATATTTTTGTTGCTACTAAATATATTTTCACCAAATTTGCAGGATATGTGCAGAACGTCCTCCTCTAGCAATTCTGAAAATTTTGTAAAATTATTTTGAGTTTTGTCGAAGTTATTAAGACTTTCGATCTAAAAAAACCTTGTTAAAATTGATTTAGCACTTTTTTCTTAAAAACGTTGTAATTTGGTTACTACTTAATAGATTTTCACTAAAATGGCTGTTTATATGCATAAATTTCTCTTCTAAAAGCGCCAAAAATTTGGTATAGATAGTTTGATTTTTGTTGAAGTTATTGAGATTTCGCTAGGGGATTATTTTTTTGCCCCAGTCTGTATATATATATATATATATATATATATAGATAGATAGATAGATAGATAGATAGATAGATAGATAGATAGATAGATAGATAGATAGATAGATAGATAGATAGATAGATAGATAGATAGATAGATAGATAGATAGATAGATAGATAGATAGATAGATAGAGATATAGATATAGATATAGATATAGATATAGATATATATATGAATATATATATATATATATATATATATATATATATATATATATATATATATATATATATATATATTTGGTTTCGCTTTTATGTTACCTAACATGACGTTGTGAGTTTCTGAATTTTAATTTAACGAGAAATTTGCTGATAATTTCTAGAGATCATGTTTTGATTAACAATTTGTTAATCAAGAAAAGACTACTTAACCTTTTATATTATTCTCTTTGTAAATTATTAACAAATATCATCGATTAAATACAGGTTGTTTGTAATATCTGAAGAATTGAGTTTATGTACTCTATGTTTGATTGTATGAAAATTGGCCTATGTTTCTTGTTTGCTTTAATTATTATTTTTGTTTGCATAGCCAATAATGTATAGGGATTAACTGATGATATGGTGTGAGACAGTTGATTGGAGATCACTTCGTATCCTGCCCTAGTTAAACTAGGATTCAAGGGATGATGATGATGATGATGATGTATAATCAATGATGCTAATTGTGTAGTTATAATAAATTGGTTGATCGAATTATAAACGTTTACTGGTTTTATTTACTTTTGTTTGTCTGGCACATATCTGTAAGCTTATTCTCTGGTAGTAGGCTAGATTTTATAGATGCAGATTTTGGAGTCTCAAATCCGCACACACATCCGCGGCGTAAATTCCGTTATTCACTTGCTGTTCTCTTTCTCTAGTGAACACATGCGTACGTGCATTGTTTGTAATGCTAAGCTTACATAAGAAGATAGGTTAGTATCTTTTTATGTATCACATGGTGTGCTGTCAGATATATTGCCTTTCATGTGTACTTTTTCTTTATTTGTGTCTGTGCTTGTTGTGCACATATGGTGTTGCTACTTGACTGTGTGATCGAATCTGCACTCCTGTGTACCTGTATGTCAGAGTGTACTAGTGTGTGTGGGCTTAGCTGTGCTTGTATGTCAGAGTTTACTAGTGTGTGTGGGCCTAGCTATGCCTCCTTCATAGAGAGATAACAAATGAGGCTTAGGCTGAGCCGGTGGTTTGTTCGCAAGTTGTTCGACAGCGGATCAGTAGGTGCAGGATTAAAATTCAGTGTTCTTTCCACCGCTGACATGCTTTCGAGCCGGTAATTAACGTCCTGTCAAGAGATAAAGCACTGACGCTAAACTCTCCTCTGTTTTCGCTTTCATCGAGCGAGCCAATTCTCGAACCATGAACTAGGCTATATATTCGCAGTCGAAAGACTGACCCGATGAACCAAGCGAATCATGTTTTTATGCATGTTTTGTGTGTAATTATTGAACATCTGTTGAAATATGTCAATTTCTCTGATTTTAACAGACAGTTCAATGAACAAAAGAAGAACAGCTCTGTACATGTTAGTCATTCAAACATGGAAGTGAAGGGCGCAAAAACGGGTAATAGTTTCTTGCTAAAGCTGGGTTTAACGTGTATATTTCAATGTCTGAAGAAATAACAGCAAGAAATTAGTATTGCACTGGTTTGCAGTGGAATGCTACTAGCTCTGTAGAGTGGCTTGTAAATACCTGCGACTTACAATGAGTGAGCTCTCTATGGTTTTCATTGCATACTGTCTCTTTCTAATAAAACTTAATATTTGATAATGTAATAAAACTTAATATTTGATAATGTAATAACTTAATATTTGATAATGTAATAATATTGATAAAGGACATATTGTTGTTCTGTCAGTGCACAGTTAGACAGCCTGTCAATCAAACAAGAGCCACGGGATCAATTCCTCCTGTAATCTGTTGTGAATAGTGTAATGTACGTTAAACCCACCGTGACCGTTGCTCATTGTTTAGCTTAGGCTTATTTTCCACATGTAGTTTATCTAGTGGCTTGTGTTTTGTTTTTGTTAAATTATGTTATTTTATTACTGTAAATTACCCGTGTTGTGTCTGGGTTGCTGAAGAATAGACAAACCGAGGACTGCACGTGTCGTAAACGGCGACAAAGCACTAAGATCGCAACCAATGTCAGAATGGGCAATTCGTTTGGTGAGCGAATAGGTTCCAGCAATTGTTACATAATAAAAAACATCCAGAACCTAGGTAAACTGGTATTCTAGGGATGATGGTGATGATGATGATGATACGATGATGAGATGATGATGATGATGATGATGATGAAGACTGTATTAATTCAACTTTTGTTTGACTAGTATAGAAAGGAATATCAAATGAATAACTGTCTAAATACGTAGTTTAACTCTTATTATAAATCATGACTTTCATGATTTACAAAGTTAGTGTATTATTGTTAAAATGTTATCTGCTGTAGTGGAACATTATGACGATATAAATATATAATAGAGTTTTCTATTGCCTATCTTTCCCTGCTCTATTCTCGGCCTTTATTAAACTCGATTAATAATGGAATAATTTGCATAGGAAGAATGGAATAATTTGGATAGGAAATTTTATTATTGTTTTTCAAACTTATATAACTTCATTAGCGCCATCAAGTGATGGATGTAATTTATTCAATGCATTGTATTTAGATGTGAATATATGAATCTGCGATTGACTGATGATGCATTCATGATTTCTTATTCAAAATTATACACAAAATATTGTGTGAAAAAACAATTGGAATAGCGTTTTTATTTCTGTTAATAATTTGATTTTTTTATTTACATAGATTTGTTGGTGCAGATGTAAACAGGCTCCGTCCATCAATAGCATATAACAATCTTAGAATAAAATAAAATAATATAAATATAGAATAGAATATAGAATAAAAATAAATTAGTGATGTGTGCTGTGGGGACGTCCCTGCCATCATTCTATTTTCTTCTGTACACTTCATCAGTCACTAGTTTAGTATAGGATTGTTCTATTCTGCTGTGATACTACGAACAACTATGAACCTAGTCTCGTTCATATAGAAGAAATTACAACGAACACAGTGGGAGGATTACCATCATTTAATTACACTACAAGAACGTGACGTTTACGTTACATTCGCTTAACATTTATCATGATTTATGGCAGTGATTGCTGTGTTTACTATTTACAAGAAATAACAATTAGTTTACTAATAGTAATATAAAAATACATAAAAACATCAGGTTGTTCCAGCCTGTAGGCTACCAGGCTATGTCAGCCTGTAGGCTATCAGGCTGTGTCAGCCTGTAGGCTATCAGACTGTGGCAGCCTGTAGGCTATCAGGCTGTGGCAGCCTGTAGGCTACCAGGTTGTGGCAGCCTGTAGGCTACCAGGTTGTGGCAGCCTGTGGGCTATAAGGCTGTGGCAGCCTGTAGGCTATCAGGCTGTGGCAGCCTGTAGGCCATCAGGCTTTGGCTTCATTGTAGGTTTCATTATCATGGCCTCCCAATGATCTTAAGCTTTGTCAGCATGTGACAACTTTATTAATTTATATAAAATAACAGAAAATACAATTATTAAATAGTACATTGCTTAAAAAACAATAAAGACATTGAAGCTTTGATTTTACTTTCAATATCAAAAGAGGCGAAAGACACTTTAAAAAAGATTAATATAAAATTATTTTCAACAAATGTTTGAAAGCGAGAAATACAACAGTGTAAGTAGAAAGAATCGCAAAGAATGTAAATAAACTTTTGGTAAGGAAATTAGAGGTAAATTGGAGTGTTAGAGCAAAGTATATCTTGATCAAACGGAATGTATTCGAGACGATATTCAGTTGCACAACAAGATTCGTAAAAAACAAGAGATAGACAAAAATGCCATAAAATTTATATTTGCACTGTTTGGTAGGGTTAATAAAAACATTGCTTGACATCCATAAATTGACCATAGCAAATTTTAAAAAGGAATTTACATAATATATAGCCAAATTCCTAAATCATATGCTAACAATTTTAGCCTGTGAACAGATTCACAGTTGTCTTTAATCGACGCTTTTTAACGCTCCCGAAGTTCAAAATCATAAAAAGTTTTTATTCAGATTAATATCGCGTCGGGTGCTTCGGTGTCAGAAATCATTGGATAAGATAGCAGGCATCAAACTTTTCGCACAGTATTTCTACAAACAACTAACACCCATCATACAGTAAAGTGTACACACTGTACCGTGTACTAAACAAGAAAGAGTTTTACTGGCTTTAACTTAAAACGAAACTGTATATTCGAGAATTCTCGTAAATCGATGAAAACTCGAACCGAGGCCTGATTGTTTTACGGCGCACACGTTAACGGTCAGGCAGAATGACATACTTGATACAGTTCTTACAGATTAAATTATTCCTAATTATTTACATTAAGATTATATACACTAGATGCAATATTTACACTAATTCAAGCACGAAACATTCAAGTCTGTCAATGCATTAAAGAAAGGATAGAAGACACATAGAATGAAGATCAATGGATAAGAGAAAGATACAAAATAAATAGCCTATATCTGAATATACTTATGCCTAATTAACTGCATCATGAGCTCTCGGTAAAGTGGCTAAGATGCTGTAGCTTTGTGCTGGACTCAGCTCAACACCAATGATGTCTTCATAATACGATATACCTTGACTACGAATTGATACTATTTTCTGACAAGTCTTTTTGGGCGATGCCAGCGGCAGGTCCTCATTAATCGAGTCCTGATTATTTCTATCAAAGACTTCCTGGATAAAGTCGACCGAGAGATGAAGACCTATCTCACAGAGCAAGGCTAGCTTTTGTCGCCCATCTTACATCTTGCCCATCTTCCCCAATCTTACGACACAGCCAATGATGATAATCTAATCGAGAGACTAGAGATCAAGATCTGGCACAGGTCCCTGATTTCAGAGTTATCATGTCCAGAGCTATGTCCCCTGAGTACTCCTGACCTCGAGATGCTATGAACTGCAGCTGAAATAAAAAACAATATACGATGAATTGATATTTATCTAGTTTTTATAAAATGGCATGTTCATGGTACATATTCTTATGGTTAGCTTTCATTCTCAATGAAGAGCACTCCAACTATCAAAAGTATAATTTAATCACAAAGATTATGCTCAAATAAAACAGTCAAATGCTCTACTATTGTATTTATCATCATCATCATCATCATCCTCATCATCATCATCATCATTACCATCATCATCACCCCTTGAATCCCTGGTTAATCAGGGTAGGGATACGAATAGACTGTCTCAAATCCTCTCTGTCCTACATCACGCCACCAGCCAATCCCCTATTTGATTTTATTTATCCGTTATACAGTACGTTCTGAATAAAAATTGGTAATAACTATTTAGGCGGAAGACAGAGAAGTGTGGAGGCGTTATATACCATGGACCTGCCAGTAGGCAGTGCACTAAGAGAGAGAATAACTATCTACCTGTATGTCTGACTGAATGGTGACGTCCAGAGTGGCATGGAACCAGGAGTTTCCCATGTCCTTGTACCTCATCCACAGTATCCGGGTGTATCCGCCCCGGATCTCCACCAGCTTGAGGGTGTTGATGTGGAAGCCGTACATGTGGTAGTAGAAGTCCATACAGGCGGCCCCGGAGTAAGAGTTTATCCGTGGAACCGATATCCTACAATCAATCAAACAATAGAAAAATCAATCAGTTAATCATTCATTCACTACTTCATCCACAATCAATCAAACAATAGAAAATCAATCAGTCAATCATTCATTCATTAATTAATCCAACAATCAATCAAACAATAGAAAATTAATCAATTAAAATGCTAAAAAAGCTAAGGTTAACGTCAGTTCCCTCACTCGAAAGCGATGTCAGTGACGGGCGAGCCCAGGATTTGAACCCCGCACATACTGTTCCGCGGTCGAATAACATACCGATATCGCCACTGGCTCCAGCCAGTACTTAAGCCAGTTAATCATTCAAACAATCGGGAAATCTATCATTCATTCATTCATTAAATAATAAAATCATTTAAATAATCAATCAATCTCATCAAACTACATATATAACGATCAACCGATCGATAACCCAGTCAATTAATCGATCAACGTTCAATCAATTATTCAATCAATCTTTAAATCAGACAATCTGTTTAGGAATGCCCTCATTTAGATAAAGATGAAACGATATCTTACTTTGTCTTCGCTACAACGCTTGTTGTAGTCCTTGACCTTATTTTATACTAAGTAAGTAATCTAATGATTTTATTATACTAATTAATTAATCGAGCTAATGAATGAGTGCACACCAATCTAAACAAACACTTAGACGCATTCCTTATATCAAACTAATAAAAGTATTCTGAACATTTATCTGTAGTGATGCGTGCTGTGTGAACGTCCCTGATATCATCCTTGGATGAGGAAACGGATGTTAAATCTTTATTATTATTATTATTATTATTATTATTTGAAAATTCAGGATGTAAAATGTTTCGCGCAATTAGTAAAGATAAAAGAAATGAATTAAATAAAATTAGTCAGATAAAAGCCTGGTGTCGTACCTGGCTTCATCGTTAGGCCGCATGTCTGAGGCTTCAATGTAGATGTAGTAAGATCCGCTGTAAGCTCCGGAGGGTCCCGTGAAATCTGAAGGCGTCTTTCCAGTCTCCACCCTGAAGTCGGCCTGATCCGTCCTGTCTTGAATCATTCCACACAGTTGATCTGAACTTTGACCCGGCTCAAATGAGCATTGAAAGAGAGTCTGAGATGAACCGCTTGACTGCGTGTTATCTGTTAGAAATAAGCATTGTGCTGAATTAGTGAGTGAGTGAGTGAGTGAGTGAGTGAGTGAGTGAGTCAGTGAGTCAGTGCCATATGAGTAATCCAAATACGATAGATTGAATAAGTACTTATTTAATAAAAATTATTAATTATTATATATTAATAGTATTTCTGTATTACATATATAAATAAGTATATTAATTAAGACAATATAAGATGTTGACTCTCACTTGTATTAATTTAATAATTGGCCTGATTAGAATCTAAGCTGTTCGAAATTAAATATGTTTTTGATAATCATTTCATGAGTCTATTAACACCATTTTCATTCGACTTTATATATATGAAATGCAATAATTGGTAGGTGCGTTGAATTGTGCAGCTTTTTGCTCTGTTAAGAACCACTAGATCAATAAAATTTTATTAAGAGCATGTTATAAGTAAAGATCTATAGGGCCATTCAATTATTAATTTAACCATAAAAAGCTTCTTACCGCAAATTTTATTCTTACTAAGTTGAACAATATCCGGCGTATTTGACGTCTGAGCGAAATCGGCGAAATCCTTCGCGTAGATAACTCCATCATCGGACCCAGCAATCCTTGACGCCTCGGTAGCATTCACGGTAGGTCCCACGGCGATCACTATAAACTTTATTCCAGCTCTTCTTGCCGCATCCGCTTCCGCCAAAGTCCTATCTCTCTCCACCGTCGATCCGGCGTTCGTGATGAGCACACAGACCCTAGGCACAAATGTTGTCGAGCCGCCTTTGTAGTCGTATCTAGCGTCAGCGAGTGTTCGAGTTCTGATCAGATTCAGACCACTGGCCGTGTTGGTGTCGTGCTGCATCAGCCTCCAGGCGAGAGGCTGAACCACGAATAGACCCTCCGTGTAGAAGGGGTCGTTGAGGCCGACCACTTGAGTGGCTGTGACGGTGAACCTGGCCAGAGCTACTCTCAGGTCAGTGCCGCTGGACTGGAGCTGTGTGACGATGTTGTGGATGAGAGTGACGACTCGACGCTGATCCGCTAGCTCCAGGTTGTTGGATGTGTCCATCAGGAAGGCGAGATCCAGACTTCTACAGTCTGCGTAATCAGACATTATTTAGATTTTATTTAGACTCCTGTAATTATCTACGAGTTATTATAATTATCTATTACATTAGAAATTATAATTATTTATTATTATTAGTAATTGTAATCATCTATTTGATTTAGATTTTATTCAGGCTCCTGTAATTATCTACGAGTTATTTTATTTAGATTTAATTCAGGTTCATGCAGTCTGCAAATTCCTACACTATAAATAAGGTTCTTCAGCTACTAAAGTGCTGTAGTTGTGCATTTCTTTCTGCCGTAGAGTGCATGCTGAGTGCAAACATGTAAAATATATATAAATAAAATAAATATGTAGAAGTTTATATTATTTAGCAAATATGTAAAATGTAAATATGTAAATATGTAAAATGCCTAGTTGATAGATTGCAGAGTATTGCGTCTTCTTAATTGAAATTAATTCTAAGAATATTTAGTGCAGACAACAACTAGTACTTTAGTATTACTGCTAGTACGTTAATGCTAACATTACTAGTAATTGGCCTAGTTTAAATTTAAATATTATGGGGTTAAATTTAAACATTAAAAGTGTGGTGTTAACTATTTTTGAAAGTAATCATACACGAGGCCTTGTACTAAACGCCTGAAATGCATAACACGCTTAGAGTTCGGTTACATGTGGAGACGCGATCGCTTACCACTGTTTGTGCCGCCTGGTAGTTCATTTGCAGCTTTCACCGTTGTCGTTGGCTTCGTTGTTGTTGTTGTTGTTGTTGTTTTTGTTGTCGTCTCGACGCGCGCGGCAAGTGTGGACTGCACCAGATTATTGGATTCTATCAAAATACAAACAACAATATATCAGAAATCAATAGAAACATGGGTGCATAGTATAATTACAGTTAAAAGCTAATGTTAACGTCAGTTTTCTCACTCGAAAGCGATGTCAGTGACGGGCGAGCACAGGATTTGAACCCCGCACATACTGATCCGCGGTCGAATATCTTACCGACATGATGTCGGTAATATTATGCTAATATTACCGACATCATCATCTATAATAAGTGATATTATAGATATATATGTAAATAAGAATATATATATATATATATATACATATATATATATATATATATACATATATATATATATATAGATATAGTATATATATATATATAATATATATATACATATATAATATATATATATATATATATCTATATTATATATTAATATATATATATATATAATTAATTTAACT
Source organism: Enchytraeus crypticus (assembly GCA_905160935.1). Taxonomy (NCBI): domain Eukaryota; kingdom Metazoa; phylum Annelida; class Clitellata; order Enchytraeida; family Enchytraeidae; genus Enchytraeus; species Enchytraeus crypticus. The sequence continues at coordinate 120,124 of CAJHZI010000745.1, read as the reverse complement.
TTCATTAATAGGCTAAACGCCATACTTAACGTCTATTTCTATAATATTAATATTTAAGGGAGAAAATGTCAGACCAAATCAGGCTAACATAGGAAATAGCATTCCATCGCTTTCTTTTATCCCAACAGTCTTTTAACAAAATTAAATGAGATTTTTATGTCCTTTCCAATTCAAAACCCGCAAGCGGTTTTTATTTGATCTATTTTCAAGTTAATTATGACTAAATTAGGACAAGAGAAAATGTAGTAATGTGTACCTAGCTGAATGCGAGCCTGAAAGCCTCTTTGTGCCGTCACGTACTGGCCCGAGTAGTTAGTCCTGAATATGACCAGCAGTTCATTCGACTCACTCCAAATCGTTACGCTGGGCCTCTGGTAGGCACAGAATCTGTAGTAACAAGTACATCACGTTTCTTTATAGCAGACATGAGGATACAACACAAATCAACACAAAATACAGTTGCACAGTGCACAAGCGTTAATTAAGTGTTGGTAACTGACTTGATGGTTAAGGTGTTGTTGGTTCAATTCAGTTTCAGTTAATTTTTAGTTTCAGTTCAGTCAGTGCTGCATACAGGATGTATGAATACAATATCTAGCACAACTCTGATAAATACTGGCGGTACAACGTATTAAGATAGATATATGACACCGTTGAACCTAACAAATATAATCGTTCCAGAAATCAACTACGTGTGAGGAACAGAGCTTTAAATCTTCATCGTATTGTATTCTTTAGCTTACCATATCTATGCATAGTATCAGATATTATGCATCATTTTGCGCACGTACTATAACCACCATTCTTATCCTAACAATCTTTTATCAAACTGTATAATTCACATTTGTACATTTTAAATAACCCTTTGACATCTTTGGCTGATGCAGAGGAAGGCCGAGATTAGGGATGTTAGATGATTCAAAGAGGAAAGCGAAAGACAGAGAAGAGTAGAGGAAGAGTAGAGGAGTTATATACCATGAACCTGCCAGTAGACAGTGCGATAAGAGAGACAGAGAGAGAGTGAGTGAGAGAGAGATAGAGAGAGATCTTTGATATCTTTAGTAGGCCTACGAAAAAGTAAAAAAAAGTAAACACGCATTATAGTGAAATGATCAACTGTGTGCGTTGATGTCTATCACTTTTTAATACCACATGTTTAAACCGTTAGGCAATTTAGACCATTTTTCGTATAACCAGTCCAGTGAATGTCCGAGATTAATTACGTATGGTAATTTCAATAACTGCGTGCACAGCATTATATTTTTGACAGTTTAAAAAATACTATTTATTACCAGCCAAAATTTGTTTTAGTTTAATTTCATCGTCGACGGTATCACTCAAAAGGCACATAGAGTTTATTACAAACAACAACTTGTCACAACTTACCTAGCTCCCTCGTACTCCATGTTGCTCTTGTACTTCACCTCCACCCAGTGAACGCAGGCCAAATCTGAATAATAGACTCCAAAATCTCCCACAAAATCCAGCCTGAGCTTCTGTCCGGGTGATGCCTACAAATATGATTATGTAATAATAATAATAAATAATAATAAAAGTTTAATGTCCGTTTCCTCGTCCAAGGATGATGGCAGGGATGTCCCCACAGCACACATCATTACAGATCTATTAATGTACAGCATATTATGCCGTGCTTAATTAAATTAAAACTTTTATTACTTTTAAATAATTATATTACAATGGTCGCTGTAGTATGTTCTCATCCTATTCCACAGAAGTCATCGATGGAGCTCAGAACTTCGTAAAATTAGTGTTTATTTAGTTTTTATTTACTTAAATTAGTCGCACTGTATACAGTAAATATTCAGCCGGAGATAAAAATATAAAAATATAAAAATGTGCACTTAATGGGAATTAAAAGCTAATAAATACAAACAGATGCCCCGATCTCATAACTGTTTAATAAATATTCATATATAACTGTAAATTTAAAATAAATTTTAATAAACACCACTAATGTGGCTTATTTAAAAGTATTAAGTTTTAGTTGCTACTCGTACAAATAGTTGCTTCTGGATAGTGACATGATGGTAAGTAGAGTACTGCACCTTGATAAGCCAGCTGCACTCCTGATAGCTGTTGTAGTACTGAGGAATGTCATAACCAGGTGATTTGATCACAAGATCTTGACGTTCTGATATCTGAAATGTTCCTCCGCAGACAGCTGCGTTAAGCAAATCACAATCAATCAGTTAATTAGTTAAATCGCTTTCGAGTGAGGAAACTGACGTTAACATTAGCTTTACCAGCTTTTTACCAGCTTAGACTAAAAACTAATAGGAAGCAACTTTTTGTTACCAGCTTGATTATTCGGACTATGTTTAGTATAATGTAAGCAACCAGGGGCGGATCCAGGAATTTTTTAAGGGGGAAGCCCGAAATATTTTTTGAGAGTGTACATTTTTTCCTTTCTTCGGGACATTTGACGCAACCAGACAAATTTCTGTGGGGGGAAGCTCAAACTTTAATTGTTCACTACTGCGCGTTCGGCGGCTCATAGAGTGAGTGTATTCCCGTATCTTACCCCCCCCCCCCCCGCTCATATCCGTCAGGGGAAAACCTAAAATCCTACATTTGTTTGGAAAAGTAGGTTAATTTTTACACCTCTGAAGAAACTCTGAGGATCTCGACGAACTGCAAAACTGACCTAATTTTGGCGGTGGGAGGGGGGCTTAATCCCCTTCGAGCCAAGGCTATTTGCACCACTGCTGCGGGACAGAGTTCATATTTTTTACTTACACCCTTTTTTCCTCTAATGCAGTGGTTATGCATTGGTTCAAGTGAAAATTGAGAGCTAGTGAAACGGTCAAATTGTTTTGGACCCCCTTCCATAATACAGTGCTCCTAGTATATCCTAGAAAAAAATCGAGCCATTGGAACTGAGTTCCCTGTCGTATCCCCCCGGGCCCCCTTAACCACTGCTATTACTAACATATTTTCACATCGAAATTGCCATAGAAACAATGAAAATATAGTTTAAAAATTTTTGTCGGCGGACCTAAGGTGGGGCCCGGGCCCCCTGGGCCCCCCTGGATCCGCCACTGCAAGCAACGTAACCAGCGTGAAAAATAATTATATTTAATTGCACGCAGACAAGAAGATGATTTCAATATTTATTAAAATCCTCATTCAAGATAAATTATTAAAAATAGAAATATTATTAATTAAATTAAATATTAAATATTAGAAATTATTCAGAATATTCTATGATTTACGTTAAGAAGGTGTAAAAACTGGACCCGTAGTTTCACAATTACTCTATTCTTTAAAAACTTTATTTGGTTTCAAAATTCGAATTTTAATTCTGCACAAGGGCCCCTAATCATCTAGCTGTATATTGCCTATCGGTATTATAGAGCTGATAACTAGAATTATTACAGATAAGCATTATACTAATTTATTATGCTGTGGATAATCAGTTCTTTACTTAGGACTGATTATCTGGATTTTGGAATTTGAGCTGTTTTTGGACCTTCTTTTTGCTCGCTGGCTTGATTTTGTCTCAATAGTGCTCGATGTTGTCATTGATGACTGTAGCACTGTAATTGTTATTATTATTATTATTATTATTATTATTATTATGCTTATCTGTATTTTGCTTTTAATAAATGAGTGTCTCTACCATTCTTTGCCGGAGCCACTTGTTCACAAAACTGTCCAGCGAATCCATCAGGACATTTGCAGGAGTCGCATTGGTTGGGATTCTGGTAACCGCCTCTCTCGCAACTTCTTGACAGAGCTTGCTTGCAGTAATCTGAAATATAAATTAATCAATCGATAGATCGATTATAAATCAATTAATCGATAGACCGGGTTATAAATCAATCGGTGGATAAATCCAATGTAATAGTATAGAGAAAGTCTATAATGTGAATGAGATTACATTAAAATGACAACAACAATATATATATATATATATATATATATATATATATATATATATATATATATATATAGGCCTATATATTGATCTATACTATATTATTATTATATTTATTTATACTATATTCTTACTGTATTGATTTATACTATGTTGATTAATTTAAGTACTCAAATTCTTACTTTGACAATAGGCCATGTTGATCATTTTGATATCACCATAGGATAGACCAGTTCTCTGGCCCATGTTCATCTGGTACAGCGGATTGTAGGCCACCATTGTAGGCTGGCCGTTCCATGAAGCCGACAGCTGCAGTGATTAAAAAATTGCCGTTATTTATACGAACTGTAGAAATAAAAATGTAATTCGTATTTATATTAAGTCATTTTCTTATATGTATCAAGTGCTTATCACGTACAAGATCTTAATATAAGGAGGTGGAAAGTGAAATATGGGCAAATATAATTTAATATTATATTTATATTAAGATAATAGTCGTTGTCGTTAGTGCAATGGTAGCTGACGAGTAGGAGATCAGGGTTCGAGTTACAACAGGGCCGATCTCGCTGATTCGCCGTCAGTACAACTGAGTACATTATGATGAGGCTAAACTGAGCTGTAATACGATAAGTCTATGTTAATGTTCATATTTAAACAGGAGCTTCTCCTCCCCTCCTTGACCTATGAAGCAATACGTAATTTAGTGGGTTACGGTACTATAGTACCTCCTAAGTTTGATTTTCAGGTACACCCGGAGAATTTCTAGACGCAAAGTGCGTCATCGTTTATACGGCGAAGACGCTCCTGCATTTAAGTGTTATTATTTTTGGCTTGTCGACAAATAACACCATCAGTAATAGTAGCCGCAGTAATGACTACGATTACTTATTATTATTTTTTTTATTCAATAATAGCATTAGATATTTTAATTATAGCAATTATAGTTTTAGTGGTGCTTTAAAACTTTTTATGAACAATATTATATTATTAACGTTTACTTATAAAGACATCATCATCATCATCAACATTATCGTAATCATCATCTTCTTCTTCAATTGAATCCCAGTTTAACAAGGGTTGGAACTTAGAAAATTTTGTAGCAATTCCTGGAACCTAGTCGCCCACCAGCCGAATGCCCTTTCTGACTTTGGTTTGACTCTTAATGCAATATCGCCTTTTACGACTCGTATAGTTCACCTTCGGTCTATTCTTCAACAACCCGAACACTACACGGGTAAAAGTTTACTAATCAAGTATTTTACTGCATTGTTTTTCATACATACCGGAGAGTAGTGCATGACGGAGCTGTAGTCGTAGGGTTGACCCCTGGTGTCGATGTCAGTGTTCTTCTGGAACTGAGAGGCGTAGCTAGCGACGATGTTGCTCGTCTCCAGCCTAATGTACTGGTCGCGATCAGGTCGAGTGTGCTCGTGCCACAGCCCCAGAGCGTGACCTATCTCGTGGGGCGGTATCCCAAACTAGAATCAAACAATCAGTGAATCGATTAATCAGTGAATCGATCAACTAATCTGACAAGCTTTATCTTATTGAGAGATAGATTAATACAGAGTGAGAGTGAGTGAAAGGGAGAGAGAGATCGAGCGAGCGAGAGAAACAGAGAGACTGAGAAACAGAGAGACGGAGAGACAGAGAGAGAGAGAGAGGGAGAGGGAGAGGGAGAGAGAGGGAGAGAGAGCTTTTGCGTCTTACAAGTATCGTCGTACAATTCATTCTAACTTTTCTTATATAAAAACTCCTTTAGTGTATTAATATTAAGCTAGACGAGGCTGTTGTAGTAAACACAGAGGACAGTGACCTCTTTCTAGAAAGGTTCTGTTGAGAGATAAGATCTGTCATATCACTTGACTTATGTGCGCACATTCATTGCTCCATTGTCAATAGTCTGGAAGTTCAATCGTGACTTCAAAACTGTGTGACGTATCTCAACCCATATCATTTACTAAGCTCAGGCGACTATAAGTCATTGAAACACCCAATGGCAAGGCCACTATCCATACTCTTATATATTTAATTCAAATACGTTAGGTCTGCGGCGCGACTGCGCTAATTTCAGTTAATTGATAAATAGATAATGATTGATAGTGTTAATAGATAGATAGATAGATAGATAGATAGATAGATAGATATATTTTATTTTCACGAAATCACAAAGACATAATACAATATGAAAAGGCGACGTGAAAAAAGGACATACAGGCCCAACGGCTCTGACGTTATCACCCACTACATGTAAATAAGAATTTTATTTCGGCTCACCTAAAAATAGAAGGCCCTGCTGTCGGTCCACGAAGGGGGGTCAAGTGGAATTACACAATAGAAATTTAACATAAGAATTTATCCCTTTATCTCATTAAGAGCTGGATGTCAGAGCTGCAAATGACCCAAGAGACAGTCAATCACTCAGACCTCTGAGCATCAAAGTTGAGCCTATATTACTACCTATGTATGACTATGCCTAGCACCACAGTAGTCATATAACATTACAACTTTCTTATAAATACCATTTATTTACTCGGTTTTATTTACTAAAATAAATCAGATATATATTATTTAAGCTTTAATGTCCATGATCATATAATATATCGTTTACATGTAGATTTGATATATCATATTGATATATCATATAGCTTTTTTCATACATTTTGAATTCCCAATAATAGCTCTGCATGCTTCTGTTGTATTATAGCTGGGCAATATAACATGCTGTAGGTTATCATATTTTATGAGTTATTATTCATTCTCGACATGGTTGTATGATTCATTATTAACTACTCAAAGAAAGTCTTTCTTCGCTTCGGGCCCAGTTCAAACAAACTTTGTCAACTTTTAACTCTGTTCTGCCGTGACTTCTTTACGATAGACTTTTATCCTGTTCTCTAATGCGACATAAGCATGTTTTGCTAAGAACTAAAGCGCAGTATAAAATAGCCGATCTTGAATATAAATCATTTGATAGTTCGTATATAATAATAATAATAATAATAATAATAATAATAAAGGTTTAACGTCCGCTTCCTCATCCAGGGATGGTGTCAGGGACGTCCCCACAGCACGCATTGCTAAAGATCAATTCACCTATTGCTTTAGTTTATCTAATAAAATGCGTTTCAAAACAGATATTTCCTAGTTTTAATAACAACGCAGAATTTGTGCATCTAGATACACATCTAACAGACCTGGTTAAGACAGCTCGGGGCTAGGTTCAACTGTTGGGCACCATTACCAGACCTTCCAACAAAAGAATAGCACCTGCGAGTAAGCAACATTATCAGGTGATTAGTACAGATATTGTTTTAAGTTTTGTTACGATCCCTCATATTAACAAAGCTATATGTTCCATGTTTTTAAATTAAGTCAGTTTCAGCTTACAAAATGAAAACGTCAAACCAAAAGGTAAAATGTCGGCTTTCTTTAAGTTAAACGAGCCTATTATACACAAAGAAGTGCACTACTACAAGTACATTTAATACATTCATATCTATAGAAATTGTGGTGTTAATAGAGACTCGCGTTATTCCACAATTTTGACCTAAAGAATGTTCTAGTACTAACGGTTTTTAACTAGGCAGCTCTAAAATCATTAGCATTAGAAAGCTTAGAATTAAAACTAAACTATGAAACTAACTTTAGTGCCTGCGTTCATTAGAAAATACATATTATGAAACTGTGACAATGAAATTTTATCTTGCACTGTATGTCGATACAATGGATGCAATATTTACTTAAGTTGTGGGTGATCGTTCAAAAAGATTACGAATATAGACACCGACGAGCCATGAGAATGTATAAGGATTAAACGAAATCTGATGACCTCGCAATTTTTTACATAAATCTTAAGAAATTGGATCAGCTGCAAAACCCAGAGTCTTGCAGATTAGGTCGACTATTAGTGGTCGATCCTTAGACACGTTGATCTCTCGTGGGTTCGAATCCCGGGCGAGCAGGTTAGATTTTAAACTGTTGGACATTCTCGGGACTGGTAAATAGATGAGAGACCAAAATTGTCTAACGGTTACAAATGTGATATTAGAAGCAATAAATATCATCAGGAATTTTAGAATGTCACAATAGCGTAGGGTAACATCATAAAGTTTTAAATGACAGATCATGAGGTGAATTGAACCCTCGTGGGTTCAAATCCCAGCCGCGCTGATCTGAGAGTAAAATCCAGACATTCACTCGACTGGTTATACGGAAAACGGACTAAATTGCCTAACGAATTTAACATGTGTTATTAAAAGTGAGAGATATCAAAATAGTTGATCGTTTCACTATAACGTAGTTGATCGTTTCACTGCGCTTTGTTAGTAATTTATTTCGCCTTGATTATATTAGTCTTTTGTAGATGCTGAAAGTTGGCTTACTTTTCATCTCTGCTATTGTCGCTGGTGACTAGTATCTGGCTGTCTGGTATAACTGTACTGGGACTCAGCTCAGTAAACCTAACACAAGTGTTGTCTGCCCAGTGTTGAAACCCGTTCCTTATGAACTGTTGCTGATTAGCGTCTACAACATTTCAGTCATTAGATTTATACTTCATCATCATCATCATCACTTTTAATCATCTTCCCTTTAATCCCAGTTTAACTAGGGTCGGGATACGAATAGAATGTCTCGAATCCTTTCTGTCCTACACCATACCATCCATCATTATATTATTATTATATTTTAGAATTAATTATAGAAATTTCATAAGAATGTTAATCAAATAGCTATAAATCAAGCATTACATCTTTAGTCACCAAACAACCAAGCAATTAATCAGCTAACCTATATGTATTCGAATTTTATGGAGCTATGAATTTTATAGATTTCACGAAATTGGCTTCATTGAATAGCCTCTCTCTCTCTCTCTCTCTCTCTCTCTCTCTCTCTCTTTCTATAATATATATATATATATATATATATATATATATATATATATATATATATATACTGTATATATATTAGCATCATCATAATTATATAAACAACATACTGCTACATATTTACTTTGTTTTTAATCATTTTTATAATCCATAATACATACCATGACCTCCGTCGAATTTGTAGTAAATGGGCAGCAGCCACTTCTGAGTGGGAAACCTCATAAAGTTCACCAGACCACCTCTCTTCTTTCTAGAGAGTTCTGGATCTTCCACGGTAACATTTTCCACTTCCTCTTCGCCTTCGCCAAGTCGGACGTCCGTTCCGGAAGCACCTCCAGTTTTGGTGGAATCATCTGAACTGTCCGTATCTGCAGTCAGCTGAGAGAGCAAGGAATCGATTTGTTCCTCCGTGAGAATGATGTCTCCGTCGATGGTGGAAAGGGTGTTAGCGCTGGACTGATCTGCCGGTATGTCGCTCATCTGCAAGAATACATAGACAAACTATTTCAGATCTGCTTGTGGTTAGTGCACCCATTGCTAGGTAGAGTCAATTTTAAAGCAACCATTCAAACTTGATATCAAACGTAAAACGGTGGTAAATAAAGTAATCGATGACGTTTATATTTAGGTCTATAATTTTAGTAATTTATCTCTATTTTAGGTTAGTTGTTTTAAAGTATTTGACAAGGCAAGTTATGAGATTCTGTTAATTGCTTTTCTTCACTTGAGAAATTATGAAGTATTGTATGGAAGATCTTCACGCAAAATGCCCTTTATCTGTACACTTACATGTATAACTTAAGTAAGAGATCTAATTGGCCTGAATATTCTCTTTGTTATAGTTTTACTGCGGCAGTATTGGCAATACCCTTCCGCAGCTGCCGTGAGGTTGAAAATGAAATGCCGATATGAACCCTAAAGTCTCTTTTATTCGCATTCCAGGAATATAAAACTGAAAAGTTACGGATTGCACTTTTTATTAAAACGGGTATGAATAAATAACAACCCAGATTTACGCTAATAAGAACAATTTTGTTGGTTTCAGTTCTGAAGAGAACTTGTCCGCTGTATATTTTTCTTTCAGTTTATTTTATTGGTTTAACAAATCAGGTTCACCTAACAATGTAAGCCAAACAATTTAACTGCATTACTCAAATAAATGAGCAGATAAACTTTACTTAAATACTCATATTACCGTAAGTTAAGCAGTGATGAAGGTCGTGTGAAAAATTCAATATGTAAAATGTCCAACAACAAGTGCCATCCAGCCTTTCACTGAGTGCAAATCAATGACTTAGTTTAACAAAGGCCGAACTCAAAGGATTTATACGTCTCCGATCAATTTTGCGATTGTCTTCCTTTCGTTTCCTCTTCAAATTTCGTGCACTCGGTATGGACTTAGTCCTTTAGATGGGTCGTTGTTTTCTTAAGTTACTGCGACTTCGTGATCGAAGCTTGACGCCAAACCTTTGTGAACTAGGAGTGTATTTACTGTGTGAATTGTTGTTGTGAATACTTGATGATTTATGGGTGGATGAATATGCCTGCTTATATACCCTCTATTTTCACTGACCGCAGCTTTGTTAACCGTCGTCAAATGTTCGACATTAAATGATTAATGGTTGTGTTAAGTTAAATGAATAATCCAGTTTACGAAACGATGATATTCAAAAAGATAAACTGTAACATTAGTAGCGTTAGTTGTCTTGTAAAGCGTTAAGTATGAATCGTATGATATTTTATAGCATGAGAAGTAAATAATTGGTAGTTTATTTTACAACTATCTCGTTGCATATTATCCTGCAACGAGAAATTAATTAATCCTATTAGATTGCTAATGATTGATAAAGATTGTTAATCATTGCTAATGATATTAGATCCTAAATTTTATAAAACTATATTAAAATTCTCTTAACATTATGCATATCAGACTTTTTATTGTTCAATTATTGAATTTCTTTATATAAATATCAAAACTTTTATCCGTTTAATTGTGTGATTCGTTGCTACACTGTATATTGATACCAGGAATAAATGTTACTACTTGATACCAGCAGAAAGAACTGTTACGTTGAGAGAAAGTTAAAGGAGGTATCTTGAGATCGTGGGACCATGACGATTGTAAACATAAAGAATAAAGAACAGGATCGCTAGAGAGAGTTGTATGATTCATTAAATGGGCTCTCTACTGTCTTTGATGAGAATAAAGAAAATAAAATGTTAGTGAAAGGAAGAGACCAGTTCATTCATTGTCAGGCGCAGTTCAAATGTTCTCACATACACAGAGATATACAAACAGATATACACACATGGATAGACATATACATGTAGATATACACACGAAGATATAGTCTACACATAGATATACAACATAATATCAGAAATAGCAGTCACGCATGCACGCTCGAGTTGAAGAAACATATGCAATTGCAATGCGTAATGGACATCCTATATTCTTATTGAATATTTTGATCGTTTAATTCGTATACAAATCTAGGACAAAAATATCACATAAATGTGCATACTGCATATATACTAAATAGATAGAAAAACTCAAAAGAGTATATTAAATACCGAATTCAAAATTTATGAATTGCAGTTACGCACTCTTCCTTCTAAAGCAAAGCTGTTCAAGAGTCAAGTCCTTCAGGAGTAAAGTCATTCTATAAATTAAGCTGTCATCAATGAGGTTACCACTTAATGAATAGGTTTATGTTTATTTTGTTCACATGTCACACAGCGCAGCAGTCAACATATTTCGAATAACATAAAGGTGCTTAAGTAAAACGCAAAGACAGTCACTCTAATACATGCAAAGCAGGCCATCAATGAGGGAGCATAAGACCCTATCTAGTTGACCACCTGGAATATCAAAAACAATTTGAAATAAACGACAACCTACCGCAAGGAAAGGCGAGAACTTGAGTTGACTGAACATGCGCAGTTTCTGCAGCTTTTCTGCCTGTATCTTACACTTCTCTGGTGACATCCCATGACATCTAAGCCACGCCTCCATATCTCCATTGGGCGGAGTCCACACGGTGCTGTTGTCTGCTGTCACGTTTCTGTCGTCATCTTGCTGTACAATCGTTGCGTTGTTGTCAACACTCTCGTTGACTTCACCACCACTGACTGGAGCTGCTCCCAAATGAGCGACCTGAATAAATATAAATTCCTTTATCATTGTAGGATATTGGTAGTATACAAAAGTAAAGTCTATAGAAAAATAATTACTCGGTTCAAACTATTCGGGACAATTTTGATGAAAAGTTATTACCTAAACATAATGATTAAAAATATCAGAGTGCAAATATTGTTCTGCTTAATTAAGCTGCCATCATAGTTAAGTAAAGAATTATGTAATTAGTAATTATCGTACTATAATAGAACCCCCCCCCCCCCTCTGTCTTTCTATCTCTCGACAGAATGTGATTGACAAATGATAATCTTGGAATGGGTTGCCGAGCCAGGTATATACCCGAATAAAACTCATTTCGTGAGTTATCTTGCTCATAGGCTATTTTGAGACACTTGATTTTAGGGCATCAGACGCTTGAATCATAAGAGAATTAGAGGCTGATCTCACCTAGAAAACCTACGTGAATATAAATGGTAAAACACCTAATGGTATTCATACATGACTACGTTGAAACGGTGGATTACTCAGACCTAGTAGGCATCTGGGTGTGAATTGTTCACTACTGCGCAAAAAAACCTTTTACTATTGAACCATCTGCCAGTCGATGAATATACCAGAGCCATATAAAACTTTCTTCAGGCTAGTGCAATTACTAGCACTACAGTTAACTTGAGTATTCCCTGTGAACTATTTCTGCGCCAGTCCAAGCGAGAACAATGGATATTAGCCCAATTAGAGTGCAACAAAATGTCGTGAGACAATTATAGTGCGACAAAATGACGTCTTTGCATATTGCCCGCGACTGTGTCTGATCTGTTCTTTTTAAGAAACAATGGCGAAGATTGTTTTGACTGAAACTGCTTTGATGCCGTAATGATGGTTAGCAAATACGTGTACACATGTATCATCAAGTGTAGCAAGTTCATTGTGTCATCTATATGCGTATGATGATCAACTGGCTTTAGACTATTGTTTATTATTGTTTACTATTTTGTTTATTATTAATTATATTATAATTATTACAATTAATTATTATAATTATAATTATTATAATTATAATTATTATAATTATAATTAATATATATAATTATTATTACTTTTAAGTGGTATGAGTTCAAGAAGGATAAGAGAGTGAAGAGCAGTCTGCCTACGATGATATTGCCTTAATTCTTTTACTGCGGAATCGAGTAGTTGGTGTGACAGTGCCAGGTGTTAAGTTATTAGATAATTCCTTTTTTGGACAGTATCAGAAAGTACTTTTATTCTAATATCGGACAGTGTTGAGATTGGAGATTATTTTATTATGCAAGTATTGAGTGATATTTTATATCAGATTAACGTGAGCCTATCCAAGAGAACTTCTCACGTATATTGTATTAAAGTTTTGTATTAAATAATCATGCAATAAAAACATCGGAAGGAAATCTTTGTATTAATGTATCAAAGCAATATTTCGTACGCAGGCATTAGCACTTTATAAGATGGTGTCATATATAAAACTCGTACGAGAGTGTGGAGCAAGCTTTTGTATGAACGTATCGAGCTATACTTTGAATGAGAGTGTAATATTTAAGATAATGAAAATAGGCGTAAGAAGCAGATTTGATGTTGGCATTGTTACGACACGTATATTTTGTGAATGACTATCGGTACAGAGTTACTGTCTGTACATATTAGAACCAGTGGATCGTGAATCTAAAGACAAATTCACGATCTACAAAAAGTTACAGCGTCATAGATGTGACCGCGTAATAGTTCAAGGTCAGTGTTGGAAATTAAAGTGTCTCAACTTTGCGCAAAACTCGATATAAGCAATTCCTTAATATGCATTATCTTCAAATATGAGATCTATAATTGTGCTACCCCATGATTATCCGTGTTGAGGATATCCAAAGCTAAATCGACATTTTATTGTACTATTGAATAATATGTAATATTATGTCAATTTTCATGTAAATGTCTAAAGACATGTACATGAAAATTTAAAATTTACTAAAATATCAGTTTTTCTTTTTAAAAAATTACATAATTTAAAAGTTTAGCACTGCATCTAACATCATAAAACATCAATTGATATCTAAAAACTGAATAGCTGAGAACTGATGAAATATGAAGAAGAAAAACAACAATCACATTTCACTATTTCACTTTTTGTCAGCAAATGTCAAACTGTAGTTTTCTAAACTGTATCTTTCATTTTGATATTTTATTTCACCACCGTTTATTCTGTTCAAGCTTGACTAGCATTGCTTTTGTTAGCAAAAACATCATGGTGGTCTCATTAAATCGTCATTGGTTTAGCTCTAAGACACGATTCTCTGGGCTTTGAACGTTTTTCAGTCCAGTTTTCGAATTAATGAAGCGACCAGCACAGCAAATAATAGCAACACTTTATCGGCCTTGACAACTACTGAACAAAGCAAAAAAACTGCTAGAACCTTTCTAAATGATTAGTCATAAGATTTTTTTATAATAATTTATATGTATTCATGGATGGACCGTAGGCTATTATATTGCAGTCTTTAAATAAAAGCGTGACCTTTGAGTAAAGTTATACTTTAACCTAATGTCAAAGTCTTTTAGAAGTTCTTGACTTCATCAAGCGGACACAGTCTCTCTTGTAGAAAAGCTTGACTGAGGTCATTTCCATCAGTTCAGTAACCATTCAAACCAATAATCTCTCTCTTAATGTACTGCCTACTGGCAGGATTATGGTATATAACGCCTCCACTTTCTCTGTCCTCCGCTTTACTATTCATTTCCACATAGAGGACATGAAGAGCAATAATGAGAAATGCAAACCAATAGTAAGAATTAATATTAATAAACAATCATCACCATCATCACCTTCAATTAAATCCCAGTTTAACCAGGGTCGGGATACGGATAGACGAATAAATATAGAAACAAAATCTTCAGATAATGTTCGTGATTTAGGAAGAGAATCAGAGAGAGAGAGAGAGAGAGAGAGAGAGAGAGAGAGAGGGAGAGAGAGAAAGAGAGAGAGATGTGAGGATAGATAAATGAATGTCTGAAGTGAAAGACAGGCTCCTGGTAAATATGACAACCCTATATAAAACATTCACACAGCGTGTGATCGAGTGCTGCGGGTATCAAACTTAATCCAACCGACAAAAAGAAGATCTTTTGTTAAAGACTTTCATTGTATAGCGCGCACTTTCATGTGAGGCGATGAGAGTGAGTGGGTCTTAACGTACTACTGTTTATCTCTTCTCTCCTTTGCTTTAAATGATAACAAATCAGCTGATTATTTTCTTTCTCTAGTCTCTCTCGCATTTTCTTCTCAAAACCTCTGTCACAACCTAAAAAAGCTAAAGTAAAGCTAAGGTTAACGTCAGTTTCCTCGCTCGAAAGCCATGTCAGTTAAGGGCGAGCACAGGATTTGAACCCCGCACATACTGATCCGCGGACGAGTATCTTACCGACTTCGCCACTGGCTCCAGCCAGTGTCAACAGAATATAAAAATAAAAGAAGCACATGGCTCATTCTCAATCATCCACTATCATCCTTTATGTGATAGGATCAAATTCTTGGTAATTGGAGTGCTCTAACTGAACGCTATAACAGCCTTTAAATAGGATTTATATATACCTTAGACCTGCCACTTATTAGAACACTATGAGAGGACAATGGGATGTATTTAGACTATTATATAAGTAGTATATGTTGCTATTGAAACCGTATCTTAAGTTTTACAATATTGTAGGGCAGATCTTCAAGTAATAGCAAATACGAAGTCGCTTAAATACCTTTATCTCGATATAGTGCGGCGTACGATTAAACAAATACTTGATAGAATTCTTATTTAAACAAATCGCTACAAATCTTGTATAATCCAATAGCAAAGACGTAAAAGACATGACACCCCCATTCAATATATGCCACACCTAAGTCTAGGGAGAGTATGACGTTGAATATGAAGTAGTAGAGGCGGGTATAATTCTAATTTTATAATGCTAGCTTGCTATCCCTTGTTGTCGTGAGTTGTTGAAGAATAGACCAACCGCAGACTGCATGTGTAGTAAAAGGCGAACAAAGCACTCAGATCCAAACCAACGCCAGAAAGGGCGTTCGGATGGCGCCTGGGCCCAAAAATTGCTGCAAAATTTTAGTTAAACAGGGATTCAAAGGTATATGATGATGATGTTGAAGATGATGATGATGACGATGATGATGATGATGATGATGATGATGATGGCGATGATGATGATGATGCAATGCTCATTTGCTCACTATAAAGAGGATTTGAGGGTTAGAACTTTAGGTGGGTCATCTCTGATAGTATTGATGAGATAGGAAACCGACTTTGAACTAACTTACTTCATCTCCATAGTAATGCAACACATTTAAATTGTCTTTTATCTGATTTCAGTTGTAAGATAATTCTCTTTTAATTTCTCTTTTATTTTTTATCTCTTCTCTCTGTTAACTGAGAACATTAAATAGTGGATTTTTAGCAACAAATATAATTCGATTTTTTCTAATATTTTGTCTTCGATTAGACAAAAATACGAATAAAAATACTTAAATTTCAGAGTTTATTTTATATATGAAAGCTGTAAAGCTGCAAAGACGATGTTAACGAAAGTTTCATCTCTCGTCTAGTTTCATATCAGTGACGGGCGAGCCCAGGATTGAATCAACACCTGCTGATCCGCTATCTGATATCTTATCGACATCGCCACGGGCTCCAACCGGTAATATAGTAACTTTAACATTAGTAACGTATGCTAGTCAACTATTTTAGTTAGCTCAATAAAAGCTTACCTTCGTCATGATAGATAAGAAAGCCAGCATGTAGCAAAGTTGTCTCCTATCCAAGGAATAAGTTGAACCCATGTTGAAAATAAACTTCATGATTGCGGAAAATAACCGAACACAATTCTGCAGGACTTCAATTGACTCGGTATGGAAGATTAAAGCTTCAAATAAACCTTTGTAATTAGAGGCTAATCAAAGCAGCACTCTGAGAACTATAATACTGAACGTAATGAGAAACACCCTTATTTCAATTCAAATTTTACTACTTCACTCTCTGCAAAGCACCAATCACTAATGACTTAGGGGTTGCTTTCTATGCAGATACAGTATCTTGCGATCTTTCAAATCAAATGGGAAAAAGTAGAATTAGTCCTTTCCAATATTCAATTTTCTGCTTACGTTGTGATAATCTGCTAGATGTTACCACTTCTAGTTGAGTTGCCTGCACTGTCAATTCTCCTAACTTATCTCTCGTTATATAGGGTTTCCACAATAGTTTCTCTCTGTCAGTGATCTGTGTTTCAGCTACTCATGGCTTAGCCTTTAAGTTCAAAGTTTCCTGACGTTCTTACCTATGACTCTGCTATCTATGTCTCACCTAACCCTGCCTCAAGGCGATCAGCTGTTTTATCTTTGAATTGAATTTCAACGCTGCTTTTATACCATCCCGCGAGGCGTGGTAAATGAATCATGAGGCATGAGTAGCTTCGTAGACAAGAAAAGTGAACTTCAAAGCTCCATAGCAGAGCGCGTTTGAGAGTTTCAAAAGACCTCCACATTTCACATATTCATAATACAAAATTCTATTAGATTAACATAAATCTAATTTTACTATAAGTTTTAGAATTAAAAATTATAAAAGCACACAAGCTTAATTAACGTCTGTTTCGTAACGCAGGGATACTTTAAGAGATAGTTAGACTGGGAATTGAACTCGTGGTATACTGCTTGTCAGACACCTGTGCTACGAACTTCGCTGCCCAACCGGTATGCTTTGAAAATCTGTGAATGCTATGAATGCTATAATGCTATTCCTAATCAAAAGGAGAGACCAAGATATAATCATCAATATGAATGCAAATATTACTTCTTGGTTATTCTTTAGATCAACTTTAAAATGAGATCCATCAAAGCTATTGTCCTGAGAGATACTAACAGGCAATTTCAGCCTGAATTAAGCTTTTTAAGTTAAAGTTTAGGTGCTTATAAAAATAAACAAGAGAAATGTGATTAAGGAACTTTAATAAAAATGACTATTTGTAACAGTCATTTTAAGTTATAATGAAAAATAAATGCAAAGCGAAGATAAAAGATATTGAAAATTTTGTTATAATTTGTTTGTTTTGTTTTGTTATTATTATTATTATTATTATTACTGATCAATAAAATAATATTGGAGGTCACAGAATTAATAGGCGCTGTAAGACTAATCGATTTTAGCTAGCAAACTATTAAAAAAGATAACGATAATATGTATAAAATAGAAAAAGATAGTATTTAGGTACTAAATACTTTAGCAAAATTTTAGGGCTATGACTATACATGTATATGGTCAACAGTGAAGATAAAAATATCCATTCTAAGTAAATATTAAAATAAAATCTTTGTTTGAGAGATTGATTCGCCATCATTATTAACGAAATATTGATTGATACATTAATATTAATAATTGAAAAGAAAATGAAATTATTAATATTTTCTATAATTAATTGTTAAACAAAATGTAACTCTCAAAGAGAATAGCAGAGTTTATAAACAGCTTTAAGTTTTTATTTATCCAAGATGATTTATATTTAACACTCTGCCAAAATCAGTCAGAAAATTGTGCTGACTGCTGTATATTGGATTATGCAAATGTGCTTATAAAGCTTCTGCACTGGTCTATGCTGCATATACATGTAGTATTGTGTTGAAATGGGAAAGACCTATAACAATGTCTAGGAAATGTGCACATTTTGGACATAACGATCGGGTAAAATACTCCTTAAAACTAAAGAGATGGTTGATTTAATAGAAAAGAAAATTAATCACTACGAAGCTACAGTCTATGCAGTTGAGAATCATTCTATAGAATCTCTACAACCAGCAAAGACATCTCTGCGGAAATCCCAACCGAACTCTTTGCTATTAATATCTACAATTCTACACGTTCTTGATCACTTATATAGAGATGAATAAATCAGGAGGTTTGTTATAGGCAATATATTGCAGCATATGAATCGACTCACTGACAAGCCTCATATTATGACTTGGTGAATTATCATTATACATGTATATCTTCAAGGATATAAATGCGTTATTCATTTGGGTCTTGTTAGAGGCGTTTTGTGACAGTTCATAAAATCATTCATAAGTGATATACTTATACTAATTTCCCGTTTTCGAGTCATGAAATTTGAGAATATTTATAAACGTTGGAATATAATTCTTCTTGTACATTTTATCGCAATCTGGGCGGGCCCGCAATAATAGGGGAGGTGGGGGGACACATGTTTGAGATATCGAGCCTCTTTTTAGCATATTTTTTGACGATTTTGGGGCTTTCTTGCTATGGAAGCATAAAACTGTCGTCTCTTTGTTTTAGAAGGAAAATATGTAAACGAGCAAAATAAAATTAGATGCTAGCGAAAGATTTCAGGTTCTTTTAAGAACATGTCCATTGTTGCCCCACCTTTTAAATGTGTACATGATTCTGACTGAACCCAAAATATACAGTGACATACACAAACAAAGCCGTCAAAGAGTTCACAAGTAACCTATCTAGTTGACCACTCCATCGGTGATGGAGGAAGCAACGGTGCGGATTCAGCACCATGCAGATATATGAGGGTTAAAATGCCTCTACCTACTTCTAGTTATAACTAACATCTACATTAGCATTAACACGGGCATTAACGCAGGCATTAACACTGGCATTAACATGGGCATTAACATGGACATTAACATGGACATTAACATGGGCATTAACATGGGCATTAACATGGGCTAAGCTGGGACTGAATTCCTCTAATACATAAAACTGACACTTTATAACATCAATATACAATTAGAAACAAGTGACTACCTCGGTAGTAGGCTAGGCTACTAGTTGCATATTTTATTTGTAGAGAATATTAATAGACCATCGATGGATTGATGGAAAACCTGTTGTGACTGAATCAATCAGCTGCTCATTGAGTGCTCACTCTCTCTCTCTCTCTCCCTCTCTATCTCTCTCTCTCTCTTTCTCTCTATCTCTCCTCTCTCTCTCTCTGTCTCTCTTTCTCTCTCTCTCTCTCTTTGTCTCTTTCTCTCTTTCTCTCTTTCTCTCTCTCTCTCTCTCTCACTCTGTCTCTCTCTGTCTCTCTCTCTCCTCTCTCTCTCTCACTTCACACATTCTCTCTCTCTCTCACTTCACACATTCTCTCTCTCTCTCTCTCTCTTACTCTTTCTCTCTCTCCCTCTCTCTCTCTCTGTTTCTCTCTAATGCTCCATTAAACGGCGAGCCAAGGGTGTATATTTTTAATTGTTGTTTTCTTTCACACACTTCAAGAGCTTTCTATCGAACTACTACTTTATTCCATCACGAAAGCTATATATTTTACACACAATCCTATCATCCAGCTTTTAAATATGGACACACATTGGCCGAGGTGGCTCACCTTTCGAGGTAGAGACTTAGTTATTATTAATTATAAGCTCTACGGCTGTGGGCCTTTAGTTCATGCGCTCTAACTGCTTATTATGTATGAAAATTGTGATATGCGTATGATAAATGAAATAAATAATTAAAAAGCTGTAACCGATTGACTTTTTACGAAACAATACAATAATTATTTAATAATTTTCGCATTTGGATCTGCAAAATGGCTGAAGTGGCAGCTTTATGAACAATTAGAGACAGTTAACATTTCCTTGAACTGGCAATGATCTTGAAGCAAACACGCATCACACTAGTGTTGCTGCTTTTGTTACATTTTAGATTTTATGCACTAACCGGACCAAAAATACTAGTCTGGCGCGTTTTGGCTTTCTACAACAATAATAATGACAATGAAATTAAGTAACAACTGGGGCATCATAGCGGTCAGTGGAGTTTGTATCACTAGCAACAGCAATAACATATAAATAAGATTTATAGCATAGACTTTCATTGATAGTTATTAATTCTTAATGCTACACACATCGCTATAGTACCCGTGAGAGTGCCTGCTCTAGTCCTAATCTAACTCTAAAAAACTCTGTTTGATCTGTTTTCAATACTTTCAATACTTTCAGACTTACCTTTTCCCACCGTAGACATAATCAATCTACCCTGACCATTTTTGATCACCGGACTGGCCTTCGTTTAGGGCAGTACTTCTCTTCAGCACATTTCTTTTGCAGATTGATCTGGGTGAATTGATCTGTAGTGATGTGTGCTGTAAGGACGTCCCTGACATCGTCCCTTGATAAGGAAACGGACGTTAAACCTTAATTATTATTATTAGCGGAGATATAAAAGGCAGTATGGAATTTCTTCATTATACTTCCGGTTCATCATGGAAAGAGCCCAAAGAAACCTATAATCTGCTGCTTGGAAACATCTGAGTATGCGTACCATCGACGACAGCCGATCTCTGGTGCAGCGGTATTTAATAATGCTTTATACATGTAATTCTTCTCTATTGTAATATAAATTGAGCTTTGATGGAATATTTCAAATCTATTAACATTTGACGACCATTCTCTTTCCTAGTGCACCGCCTACTGGCAGGTACATGGTATTTAGCGTCACCACTCTTCTCTGTCTTACACTTTCCTTTTCATGTCCACATATGAGTGGATCTTTAAATCATCTAGCATTCCTAATCTCGGTATGCCTCGGCTTCCGACGACCACTATCCCATCCGAAATTCATTCGAGAAAGTTAACTTTGAAATATTAATATAATAATAATAATAAAGGTTTAACGTCCTTTCCTCATACAAAGATGATTTCAGGGACGTAATATGATGTAGGCCTATTTTTACTTGCAAGACAAAATGACAATAAAATTACATAATTACAATTCGTGTATATGTGCCATTTAATTTTAATCTCAGGCCCATATCCAAGTCTCTATAACAGCTGGATTTTAATTAAAACTAGCAAACATGTGCAATGATTAAAACGGGGCTACATTTTGAGACCAGATCGACGTTTCTCATAAAGCAGTATTTTGTAATAATCAGGCAATAGAGTTTTTTGAAGTTTATTGTACAAAATTCATGATATTATTGAGTACTTTATGAGTTTTAACAGCCGACGAATAACCTGTAATTGATCACAAAAACCTCTAATAGGCTTATTTAATTCAGAGTTTCTCTAGTCTTATATTTTTATTAGGATTAATTGATTGATTAACTGACTAAGCGACTGAATGATTGAGGTATTAATTTATTCATTCATTCCTTCAATTAATCATCCTGTACAGTCATTGAATTGATGTAAATTATTAAAACACTGCGTGAAAAATTCTATGAAGGACTTAAATTTTTCAAAGCTTTCTAGGTACTTGTGTTATATTTTCGCCATTTTAAATTCCTCCATTAATTAAGTATGACGCACTAGCGCAATCGAGTCTATAGGGCTTCGTTGAAGGTGTGAATAATTTAATTAAAACAAAGAAATCGTGAGAGATTGAGTTCGTGGTGGGAGTATTTTAATTGAACATTGGTCTGAGCTAACTCGTGCCTGTATAAGTTGAATAATTTGTAGAGTACAAACGCCTAGAATACAAATAACAATAACAATACAAAAGAGGCTACCGTAAAGGAGTCATAGCTCTGTTCGGTAATACCACAATTATAATTAGTAGCTATAGCAGAGTCTACTTGAGTCTGAAATACAAAATGTTTCTATTACATTACCACTTACATTAAAACCATTAGTAGCCATACAATTAAATATTTTTTAAATTAGGAAATGGCCAGACACTGGCAAGTGAAAACTCAAAATAAACTACGATGGGTGGTGAGCTAATCTACAATTGTGCTAATTTACGTGGTTGAAATTTCCTGGGTAATATAAAAAATCAAGACTTGTTGGTCAACTGGAGCTTTTGTAAATATTTGTCAGGAGAAATAGTTTACACTATGCTTCATTAAATCTATTTAAAATGTAAAAAGTAAACTGTATATTTGTTATCATTTGCTTCTAAAAGTAGCTCGGAGTCATTATAATAGTTTATAGTATTTTGTAGTTTCCCCGTGTTGTTTTCGGTTTGTTTGAAGAATTGACCAACTGGTGACTGCATGTGTCGTAGAAGGCGACTAAAGCACTAAGATCCATACCAACGTCAGAAAGGGCATTCGGTTGATGAGCGCCTAGTCTCCAGAAATTGCTACAAAAATTTAAATGAATGGAAAAGTCTCAAATAAGTGATTGGAAAAGTCTCAGATAAGGGATTGGCTGGTGGTGTGTTGTAGGACAGAGACGATTTGAGACAGTCTATTTATATCCCGACCCTATTTAAACTGGATTTCAATGGAGGATGATGAGGATGATGATAATATTTTATAGTTATTTTAAAATGAAGTAACTTAAATAATTATTCGCAATTGTGCAATAAGCGATGCAAATCTTTCAAATTACTCTTCCTATTCTTCATACTCAACTCTCAGATGTATATGCTAGGTTGTAGGAGTATAAGAAATGAGCCACCAAGTGACCTTACAGTGCTATCAAGGAAACACTCTTCACGAGTGCGCTATTTCTAAGAGCTATTGGGTCATGATCTATATGTTTGTCATAGCGATTCATCAGTAACTCTGACTTATAATCCATTAAATATGAAATTTTATGCTTCATTTAATTGCGGGTGTCACGACTTCGTATATCCGGGTAAAGATAATTTAACTGCAGTTTAATCCTACTAGATTGATTTAACCATCTCTCTTTCTCTCTCTCTCTCTCTATTTCTCTCTTAGTGTACTGCCTATTGGCAGGGTCATGGAATATAACGCCTTCACACTTCTCTGTCTTACGCTTTGCTCTTTATGTCCACATACGAGTGGATCATTAAGTCATCTAACATTCCTAATCTCCGTCTGTCTCTGCCTCTATTTCCTTCCATTCTGCATTTTATGACCACTTTTAATAGACTTCCCCACCCCCCAGAATGTGTCCTATCTAGCTCTTCTTCCTATTTCTTAATGCATTAATCAACTGCCTGATTTAATCATATGGTGTATGAAATAAATAGGATTTGCCTAGAAATAATTTCCCAGTAAAATGACAGCATCCAAAATCGGGATTTTTATTTATTTCACATTTAAATGGACCAAAATGGTTATATTTTAAACTGATAGGAATAAAACTGAAAAATTAACTTTTAAATATCATATCTACTCTTATTGTATAATAAGAATTAATCTTTGAGTTTACTAAGTAAATAAGCTATCAATGAAATTAAAGATAAACAATCGTGATAAAGGGTCATAGGGCAGCAATGCTTTACGTCTAAAGAAATTTTTTTTAACAACAATGCCATTTTACAATAATGCAAGTTTACAATAGCTTAATCTCTCAAAGCGATTCATAATATTAGCAGTCGTCTTGTTAAGCATTTTAAAAATTTCATTTAATTGTTACAAATTTAAAGTTGAATTCAACGTCAGTTTATAGTCTAGAAAAGATCAACAATGAGTACTTGCGTGATAGCAACTCTGTACAACTTATGTAAAGCTTACTAAAAGAATAACTTGACGTAAAAGCATAACTTTCTTGATATAATTATCGGATGCTAAAAGAGGTATACAAAAATATTGCGCCAGTAAATCATCTTTAAAATACTTGACGGGATTTAAGGTATTTCCTGAATTTTGATGATGTCTGCTTTATACAACTTGGGTGTGAGTAGATGATCCTAAGTAAAACTTTTAAACTCTTGTATTTAAGATTGAAACATAAACTCATCAGGAAATAATATTAAATAATTAATATAAACACCACAAATGTAGGCCTATTTCCCCTATTAGCGGCGGCCTGGGATTCGTACTGCTGCCTCCTACATATCAGACAAATCTGCTGTCCACTCGACCGGTTAATTAACGACACCGAGAATAAAATTGATTTATTCTGGGGCGGTTAGTTCTTTTATTTCTTAAATTCACTTTGGTTTTTGATTGACCTCTAGAAGTCGGCATTTTTCATAACAAAATTCATTAACCATTTAGAGTTTATTATCCTATAAATAATAGTATTATTTAAGGATAGCAGAATAACAAACCAGGGGCAATGTTTGCAAATTATCGTGTAGTCTAAATACTAGTTTTAGATATTTTAATATGGGCTGCCAAAACGTTTGTTGGCGAACTCTTTATTCAGTAGGCCTAATTAGTGGAGCCATGAACAGGAATTAAATCTTGGATGTGAACTCCAACACTCTGCTGTATAAACATGCGTGTGTATTCATTGAGGCATATCCGAAATGTGATACAGTTATTACTGCAGGCAAACAAAACACAATGAAGCGAGGTTTGTTTGATAAGCGCGTAGCATTCGTTTGCTTTTCAAGACTTGATCTAAACAAAGATATCGCCTCCAGTACCTCTCAGGTAAAATAGTAGGCCTATGCCTGTGTCGGAATTAATAGTTGTTTATGGCATCTTTAGATTTAGGATTGATTCATGATTGAGACATTTGAATTTAGACCTACCAACGACGGCATGCATTGTAGGAGGATGCAAATTCCTAAAAATGACGGAATATGACGATGAAAACATTAAAATAGTCTTGATTCAGCATTGTGTTTTTAAAGGAAATTAGATACATGTAAAGAATTGAAACAGAACTAAAGCAAGAGTCTTTTCAGCTTATAGCGCTTTGGGGCATTTTATGTGCTACAAATTGCTGGTTTTACATTTTCTTTAAAAAGAAACTGTTATCCACTTTTTATGAATTCTGGATAAGACTTAAATGTGCATTTTTTTGTATAAATTAATAATGAAATGAAAGATCTATAATCACCCTACAAGAAACACAGACAAAAATCGATGTATATGTTTGCAACAACATACCTTTTCAACCACACGAATTGTAAGACTTAAGCCGCTGAAGTTTTGATGTTTCATTGTGTACTCCAGGGCTCAAATTGAAATGTATAAAATACCGGTAGATAAAACTCATCCCGGTAGATACAGTAATATGCTGTTACCTTAATCTTTGTGACGGTAGCTCGAGTGTGTCGAGTCGTCTTGAAGTGAAGCCTTGTGCTTCTTAACCTTGACGATAAACACACTACAACCTATGTTTCATTGTATAGTCCAGGGTTCGAATTAATCTCGCATAGCTTTATATCTAAATTCAGATTTAGATTCTAGTTTAAATTTAGCTAGTGAATGGAATCCTAATTTTAAGAACTTAGTAGTGACACCTAGTGCGTAAATTAGTCTTTGTGTCGGTAGCTCGAATGTGTCATGTCTTCTTGAAGAGAAGCATAAACAGTAAAATCTAAATGGACTTCATCCTTTAATAGAGTCATCTGGAATAGATGACTCTATTAAACTGGTGATGATTAATTTCGACATAAAACAAAAGCTAAATCTAAGGAGCAATGTTTAATGTCTGTTTCAGTATTACAAGAGATACTACCAGCGACGGCCCTGCTGGGTTTCAAAGCAAAGTCCTCTTTCTTTAGCAGGCAAACGTGCTATCCATTTGGTCATTCATCTGTACTTGCATGACTCAATAGCGCGGTGGTTAGAGGTGTCAAGTAGTATCACGACAAATCCTGATTTGAATTGGACTCTCGTGGGTTCGACTTCCATCCGCGCTGATCTGAGAGTAAAATCTAGGACATTCACAGAACTGATTGTCTGAAAAATGGACTAAATAAGTATTAAAAGTGACAGATTTCAACATAGCTGATCATTTCACTACAGACCTATACTGTGTAAGTTGAACAATTACTTTCGAGTTTCGAGTGAAGAAACTGACGTTAACCTTAGCTTTATAAATTTTAAATTCCCGTATCAATTTAATTAACACTATAGCTACTTTTTGACATCCTGCCTTTTCAAGCTTTATACCGTTTTTACTAATAAGCCACACGGGTTTTATTAAATCATTTCGCTATGAATGTGCCATAGAATCGATGACCGCAGAGACCTGACCTTCGAATTGTTTACACTGAACCACTGACCTCTTACTGCGCACTGACGAAGTTCATCGGTCAGCAATTTGAAGAAACACTAACTGATCTCTCTCTCTCTCTCTTTCTTTCTCCCTCTCTCTCTCTCTCTCTCTCTCATAGAGCACTGCTTACTGGCGGGTCATTGATAAGCCAAATGCTAATTAATCAGCGCAATAAAGTAAGATGCTATACAAAATGCGAATTTTACGTCCTTTTTGCCTAAAGATGATAAACAGGTCGTTTTTATTAAATTACAATCGATATATGTGCATTGCATAAGATCTCTGTGTGCAAGAACTGCTGCTGTAATGGTCAAGTATAATGCTATAGTATAAGAATGTCTTAATAGCGTAGTGGTAATGTCATGAAGTTTTAAATAAGTTTTAAATGACACATGCTGAGGTGTATTGAACCCTCATGGGTTCGAATCTCAGCCGCGCTGATCTGAGAGTAAAATGGTTTAAATTGCCTAACGGTTTAAACATGTGGTATTAATTTAAAAGTGATAGATATCAAATTATCAACATAGTTGATTATTTCACTATAATGCGTGTTTATCCTTAATACTATTTGCAGCACACACTTTAACATAGCTTCGTTAATCTTCATACTAGAAGGCCCATATTGCAAAAATTGTATAATTTTTACAACATTTATTAAAACCATGTCATATTATGTAATGACAAAACACTTCTAGTATTATGATCTAATGACCTAATTGACCTCATTATATGACTTTGTACTAGAAAGACAAATTGCCATAACTTCGTTAACGGCCAGTAACTCAATTAATACGCTAAGTGCAATCTTTAATTTCTTTTAGTGCTCAACAAAATGTTTTGACATATTTCAGATTTCAGACCTATATTATCATGAGCAAATCAATTTATTAATTTAATTACATTCTTATATTCATTTACGATTAAATGTATAGGCCTACCTGTTTATGTTATTTATGTATCTTTTTTATTCAGTTTATATCTGAATATATAGTATTGCTTAATCCGAGTTTACTGAGACATTTCACTTTAAAATTGATTTCATCGGTCAAAGGGATGATAACCATTTAATGGTTACTATATACATCACTAAGGTGTATTGAATGTCTAAATAGCGTAGAATGTCTAAATAGCGTATGGGTAACGTCATGAAGTTTTAAATGACAAATCCTGAGGTGATTTGAATCCTCGTGGGTTCGAATCCCGGCCGCGCTGATCTGAGAGTAAAATCTCGGACATTCACTGGACTGGTTATACGGAAAATGGTCTAAATTGCCTAACGGAATAAACATGTGGTTTTAAAAGTGATAGATATCAACATAGTTGATTATTCACTATAATGCGTGTTTACTTTACTTTAAGGTCTACCCATATGCTGCTTGCCCTGACGTCCCTCACATCATCCTTGTATGAGAAAACAGACGTTAAACCATTATTATTATTATTCTTGCAAGCTTGAGACTGAAAATTTTATTCTATCTATTGTCGTATGCAGACATGCAACAGTTATCAATGGATCAATCAGTCAATCAATTAATCAATCAATCAATTAATTAATTAATTAATCAAGCAATCAATAAATAAATAAATAAATAAAATAATTAATTTAATTAATCAATTAATTTGTTAATTAATCAATCAGTCGGCCTCTCAGTCAATCTATCATGCAATCAAATAATAGATCAATCATTCAATCTAATATTAAATCAATCAATCCAGATTTAACGTTCATCTACTCACCAGAAGTGGCACATCATAAGACTCTGTGATAAATCTAACTAGCATAATTTTAATTTAAACATAGTTTCAAGCCTAAACCGTCCCGTTTTTCATGTTTGACGTCCCTGACATCATCCTTAAGGAAACGGAAATTAAACCTTTATTATTATTATTATTATTATTACTACTATTATTATTATTATTATTAAACTGCATGTCAGCTACGAAGGAACCACCGGATTTTAACCCTGCATCTATTTGATTCACAGTCGGCCAACTTACCAACATGCTATGAGATCAGCCCCTATTATTACAGTTTCATTTCAAATTGAAACTCTTACGATTAATATATTTTATTATTGTAATTGATTTAATTGCCAATTATTACAGCTCCCCTATACTTTTCATTTGCATAATCATAAACCTGTGGAATTTTGTTGAGTTCAACAAAATTCCAAATTCAGGTCATTTCGTTTGACTTTTGCTCAAATGATAATAAAACACAAGTTGTTAACCCTTTGTGTGGGCCTACGTAGCGAACATCGTCTTGTAGGAAGTGAGTATTACTTAACTACTCGCCGTTGCATATCATAATTCATAAATGTTAGAGCATATCTGATTTAATTGATGTACTTAATAATGCCAAGGAATACCAATAAATTGCGCACCCATGTGAATTGTCATATACGCATAAAACTAAGTGGCACTCCATAAATCGGGTCAAATTCATTTAATGACGTAACTACAGTAAATATTGCGAAAGTTCAGTATTTTGTAAACTAAAAATCAGCCGTCAATGCTTGACCCTATGTTACTTTACGTTGTTATGTGAAAGCTGTAAAACGTGCACGATGATAATGGTGTTTAACTAAGAGATACCAAATTATATGACAGGTCAGGATTGTAAAATATTCCATCCTCCAATATTGACAGTAAATGACCTCCACCTGTATTTCAAAGTCTCATTACGCAGGCGCCCACTTCAGATATTGAATGAAGATGAGGGAAAACTAAAAATGAAGCATTGTTTCGGGGTTGACCATCATTGTTCAAAATCGACTGTATCTGTGAACGAATGTCATCCCCAGCACTCTGGAAAGTCGCTCCGTAATATATAATCGCTCCATAATACATAATAAATATATCAAAATAAGGGTATTTACTTTATTTATATTACTTCAATTAATTAAATTATTTATTCTATATTACTACTTATAACGATCTGCGTCGAATTGTCAAAATAGTTTTTTTACCAGAACAGAGTCAGGATTCAGATATTCTTGCTTTTAAGACGCTTATTTGTTGCTCTATAATTATTTATTTTAAAGTCTTTGCACTGGCTAAAGATTAAAGAGCGTATCATTTACAAAACAGCTTCGTTAACCTATAAGTCCATCACCATCCCTGGACAAACTTGTATGTCTCACTTGATTAAAGTGATGCAGCTTGCTATTACTCGGTCTTCTAAGTTAATTACTCTTGTGAGACCTAGCTTACCTTCGCGCTCTAAGCTATCTAATTGATCTTTCCAGCATGCTGCACCGCAGATCTGGAATTCTCTTCCATCCAATCTTCGGAAACCTTCATTTGAATCACATCGGCCTTTGTTTTCCTATGAGCAGTTCCATAAGCTGTTGAAGACCTATCTTTTCCATCTTTCTTTTCAATCCAGTGTCCATGAGCAGCGACCTGCGCATAAACCTCCTTTTCTTTAACTCCCTTTACTTTGGACTGAATTCCTGGATTTTGGAATTTGCACCGTCTTTGGACATTCGTTTTGCTCGCTGGCTTGATTTTGTCTCAATAGTGCTCGATGTTGTCATTGATGACTGTAGCACTCTAATTGTTGTTATTATGTTATTATTATTGTTTTCGTTATTTTCTCTCCATTGTTATTAATAATCGTTGCTTTCTGATGGATCATCGAATGTAACTGGTGCAAACCTAAGCATCCAACATACCGGGGAATTTTTCATTCAAAGCATGTCCACACTCGGTCTTCCCTGGTGGTTGCCCGTCCAAATACTAACCGCGTCTGACGTAGCGTAACTTCGCTTATTGATACGCTGTTAGACAAAGTGCAATAAATTCCACCGCTTTAATTCAACGGGAGTCGCATACATAGGTCTAAAATTTATAAACCTTTGATACATTTTAAGAAACTAACAGTCAAATTTTCTCTTTTCTACTAAAACATGCGCTATGTAACTAAGATTGATTTTACATATGTTGTAGTTTTTAGCTGTTTTCATCTGATTACTTACAGTAGGTCTTAGCAATAGACATTCCACGTTTATGCTGATGGTGCAATCATCTATTGCAACATAACAAAACATGGGATATAGTAATTGGTCTATTAATCTAGATTGTATTGCATAACATTAGATCGAGATATCATTAATTTGCATTCATTAGGCTTTAATCATTAACCTAGGTTGTCTGGCCTAATCGTAAAACAAGATCAACAAACTTCAATATTTTGTTATTCGTAATTGGTTGCTTTCACTTCACGTTTCATATCTCTACAAAATAACCTTCATGAAAACTTGTTAGCATAACAATAAGGCGGCATAATCATAACGAGGACTAGATGTTGTAAAACACTGTGGTGTCAATTTATGTCATTAATTTATTGATTATACTATTGACCTCTTACTGTTACAAACAACCTGAGAACCCCTTAGAGCTTCGATAGACATACTTACGATTTAATCCACTATGTACAGTGCATATATACATGTATATATATATAAGGTTAACTCTTAGTGATGCTATACATTACTTGTACAAGTGAAACGTAAGGAGTACGCATATGTACGTATAAGTAAAGAGTAGAATATGTAAACATAAATACGTCTAAGAGATTACGTGTAATAGTTAAGCTTAAATCTTCATGAAATATTTATGAAGAAGTAACAATTTCTTAAGTTATCTCTTAAGTTACGCGTAGTTATTGGTGAGTCAATTCTTGTGTACCTAGGGGGAGTAGTCATCTTATGTAATAATTACTGGAGACAATTGATTAATGGAAATAGGATGAAATGCTGAATAGGACACATTCTAAGGGAGGGTTAGTTTACTAAAAGGGGTCATATAAAATAGAATGTAAGGAAAAGAGAAACAGAGGCAGACCCAGATTAGGAATTTTAGAAGATTCTTTAAGTTCCACTCATATGTGCTTAAACATGAAGAGGAAAATTTAAGGCAGAGAAGAGTGGACGCGTTTTATACCATGGACCTGCCAGTAGGCAGTGCAGTGAGAAAGAAAGAGAGAGAGATAGAGAAAGAGAATTTCTAAAAAGTCAAATAAGGCTTTCTCAGTCTTTGTTATCGCCTCTTACGACACAAGCAGGTAATGGTTGGTCTATTCTTCAGTGTCCCGGACAAATACGGGAATATATAGATTTAAAAAATAAAACACGTGAGTATTATATACATTGTTTAAAAAAATTTAATGCCAACTTGAAATGCTTTAAACACTTTTTTATTCTGACATTTAATCAATAAATTCAATATATCATAAAACCAACTAATTTGTGCAACTATAGTGAGCAACTTTCATGTACATGCATAGTAATTTATTGTTACCTTAATCTTTGTGACGGTAGCTCGACTGTATCGAGTCGCCTTGCAGAGAAGCCTTGTGCTTCTGAACCTTGACGTTAAACCAACTACAACCTACCTACCAACTAATTTTGATGTCTTGATGTTTGAATGAACTGTGGATTTATCAGTTTAGCTATCAGTAACTTACTATTACATTTATGTTTGTGACGGTAGCTCGAGTGTGTCGAGTCGTCTTTAAGAGAAGCCTTGTGCTTCTGAACCTTGACGTTAAACACACTACAACCTACCTACTAATTTTATCGAGCCGACGACTTATTTGTACCTTTCACGATAGGATATCCTCTGCGCCTTTGTCTTTGAGAAGTTTTTCACTTTAATCCGTTGAAAAGTCGTAGGCGTCATCAGACTCTGTCGAAAGTGAATAGCTTCTTTATGAAACCTTCACTTCTGCATGACTCAGTGGTCATATGCACTTCTATTGATGTTAATATAACCAATTGTTTGTGTCGCGACTTAGGTGCAATGTGTCAATTTGTGGCATAAATCATGTCCCGTATGGGCTGGGGATCAAAACCAGTGTAGGTTACTCTTTTATTCACTTTTCACAGAACCTATATAATGTTTAGTACACTAACGTTAGATGTCTATAAAATGTGCTTTGTGTTTTATTTACTGCAGAGATTTTCTGTTAATTATTTAATTTTTGTATTTTAAATTACTGTACACTAGAGTAAAACAATATATCATAGAGATCATCTCGATTCTGAAAATATGCTGTCTAAATTTCAGCAAGCGCACGCGATGTCGCATAGAAAACTGAAAAGGATTGAGAGGAATAGAGATCTGGAGTGTTGTATATGTTTATCAGAGTATAATATCCCTAAACAGCTTCCATGCCAGCATACATTCTGTCTTGAATGTATCACAAAACTCTGCAAGCACAGGGAAGCGATCCCGTGCCCTCTGTGTAAGAAACAATTCACTCTACCACCAGGTGGAGCTGTGATGTTACCCAGCAATGCACTAATAATGAGATTGATAGTGGAAAGCAGTCTCGATATGGAAAAAAGCTTTTCATGCAGATGTTATCCGTGCATGAGTGTGGAAGTGGACGCTAGAGCGTGTTCCTACTGTTTGGACTGCCAGCGATTCCTCTGTCGCAGATGTAAGATAACCCATGAGCGGCACAGCTGTGTAAAATGTCACAAAATTGTAAAAGTGGAAGAACAGGAGACGGATTCTGAGTTGATGAGTTATATATTGAATTTATGCAGTAGGCATAGCAGCAGAGAAGTTGATTTATATTGCTGCGATTGTAAAATATTAGTATGCGCTTCATGCCAGGCCGCCAAGCATAGAAGACATTTCTGTAGGACATCTCTGGATT
The DNA here is from genome assembly GCA_905160935.1 of Enchytraeus crypticus. NCBI lineage: Eukaryota > Metazoa > Annelida > Clitellata > Enchytraeida > Enchytraeidae > Enchytraeus > Enchytraeus crypticus. The sequence goes on along the minus strand of CAJHZI010000745.1, from coordinate 86,608 downwards.
TTGTGAGCGAATTGAAACTTAAATTTGCTAGAGAGAGCGAATGCATAGAGCAGATGTGTTCAGAAACTGGTGAGAAACTGAGAATACTTGAAAAAGAAAAGCAAGATTTACTAAGTCAGATATCTACATCAGCGTTAGCTGTGAAGAAAAGAACAAATGACATAAGAGAGAAGCTGGAAGCATATGAAACAAGATTACTACAACAACTGTCTAACGTGGAATCAAAGCGTCTGGAAGAGATGGAAAGGGTTCGAGTGGATGAAGAACAGCACTTCTCAGCCCTGGAAAGATTTAGTTCATACCAGAGAATCTTACTGGAGGGACCAGGAAACGGGATGATAAGAGCTGTTGAAGATTTGCCCAGACTGAGTGAGAAGTTAAAGAGGTCAAGCAGGAGGTCTCGAGATCTTGGCTCAGTTATCGTGAGATTCCTGGAGTCAAAGAGCGCTTCGCAAGAGGATATCGACATGCTATTGGGAAAAATATCATACAGAGGTAGGAGACGAATTAAATTCGTCCATTTATAAATAGATTTGTTTAACATCTAATATAAGATTATCCTAGAAATTTAGCAGAAGTCGATTATGTTGATTAGTCTGATGTCAGATTCTATCAAAACTTCCCTCTATCACACTTAAAAGACTTCCGACTTATATCTTTCCTAATCTAGCACGATTTGATTTTTACGACAATTAGCGACTATTTTATTTACCCTTTGTCACGCTTTAGTTTGCTACCGTCAACTGCAAATGGATCTCAATGTAAAAATATTCAACAAAGATGGATTTTTATTTGTGTGCCTAGCTTATATAACGCGCAAATACTGTGTAAAATTACGCAATTCTACAGCAATTACTGAACTGCTAGTAAATGTCAGTTAAGAAATATGTTACTTGGGAATACAAATTACAAGTTAACTAATATATTAAGACATGCTTAGTATGACTACTTATGCTGCATCAGTCTAATCCTGTCGTTCATAACTTTTCAATAACAAAATAATATTTTTTAAAAAACTTTTTCAATAACTAATTAACTTTATAGTATTTAAATGATTCATTTTCAGTTGTCAAGCAACCGCATATCCATTTCAATTCTACAGTCCGAAGCATTCAGCACAACGAAGCAATCAGTGGAGTAACTGTGGTGGATTCTGAAATTTTTGTGACACGTTATCATCAGCCTCGTATTGACGTATATGACTCCAACAGTCTTAAAGAGTCGCGTAATTTCAATGTCTCCCAAATGAAATCGCCCATAGGTCTCGCCGGCTGCTCCTACAACAAAGCTCTGTATATCAGTGACCTTGATCTCAACTGCATCCACAGAGTCAACCTCGCTGACGACTCCACCACTCGCTGGTCACGGAGAGAGAACCACTCGCCTCGAGGTCTCTCAGTGACAGCAGAGCACACGCTGCTCGTAACTGAGCGCATCGTTATTAGGAAGTTGCGAGAGTTTGGGATAGTTGAATACACGAGTGAGGGTCAACTACTGCGCGAGATAAGAATCGATGAGAGCATCGAGGAGGCGTGGCCTACAGTACAGCTGAACTGTGCTCAGTTCATCGTAGCTCTCGAAACTTCTTCCCTTCACAGAGTCTCCCTCGTCGACTCTCAGGGCCAAATCACACATTTCTACGGAGGAGAGAAGGGAGAAGGTGAAGGTCAACTGAACATGCCTCATTCTCTAGCGTTGGATTACAAGAGGAATCATATATTTGTAGCTGATAGCTATAATAATAGAGTATTACTGCTGGATACGGATCTCAATTATTTAGGTCAGTTTCCACGTGACCTTCAGTATCCTTCTCGTCTTTATTTTGACTCCGGGACTGATCGATTGATCCTGGGAGAAAGCACTGGACGCCTCGTCATCATCGATCCTTCTTAGTAGAGTAAGTGATTTCATTGCACCGCAACCAATAAACCAACCATCACTAGAATTTAGAGACTAAATCGTTTAGCTTTGCTAACAGTGCAGATGTAACTGGTTAGGCCTGAGGTTTAAGTGAGCTTAGATTCATTTTGAATACCTCTCAGATTTTGTAGTTTATTTTAAATTAAATAAAATAGACTAATTTTGCTTTGTAATGTTTGTCTTGTAATATCTGTTACATACTGTATATATATAGTGTATAGGGACTTCTCTTCAAGACGTCAGTTGTACTGGAGTACCCTAAAACCTGAGTGTCTGAGATTTTACTCTCTGATCAGCTCTACTGAGAATTGATCCCAGGACCTCTGCAACAGCCATTTAAACCTCATGACATTACCTAACGATCTTATACACTCAGCCATTGAGACATTAATGTCGACAGATAAATGAAGTCATTGATTGCTTGTTGAAGTGATAGATAAAGATAAGACCCTCGTCTCTATATTTTACTCCCACTTCTATTACTCACCAGTGCACACAGAGTCTGCTGGTCTTCAAGGCCAAACAGAGCCGGTCTTTGTGCACTTAACGTGACGTTGTGACACTTTTAGCGGTCTGTCTTACAATAAAACTTTTTCATCACTAATCCCTTACACAACTTGTGAGAACAACCGTAGGCGCCAAGTTATCACGAAGGATTTGAGTTCTTTGTTTCGTTGTAGGGAAGTCTGTTGTCATTTCACCAAATTTATTTGTAGTCATATACAGCATTTACTTCTTCATTAACGCAGGATTTACTAAATTGGAAATGCATTATCTCTAATCAGCAATTGTTGCTTAAATAATCTCATAAACAAGCTTTATCGTTTTGATTGCGGTTAGGGTGTAATTTAAATAACATATTGTGTCTCATTAAACTTATTAGGTCCATAGTTTAAAAAAATAAAGCTCTTGTTAACGTCAGTTTCCTCTCTCGAAAGTGATGTCAGTGATAGGCGTGCCCAGGATTTGAACCCCGCACATACTGCTCCGCGGTCGAGTATCACACCGACATCAACCTGTGATGATAACTAGTTCTTTAAGTTAGACACTTAAAGAACTACAGTAGCTAAAAGGTACTATTCAAAACATGGATAGTAAAAATTAGCAAAATCAAACAGTTATGCGCTGTTCACAGTGACAATTCTGCTATATTTTGCAGAGCACGTTTATATCAGACCTCAAGCTTACAGAAGGGTTGCTATACTCTCTCTCTCTATCTCTCTCGATTAAGTTCTGCCAGGTGGCAGATCCAAGGCACATATTCCTACTCAAAGGTTGCTGCTGCTTTCACACTCCATAAAGAGCACTCCATGGATTAACAAGGTGATCATTTCACACATGGCGATGCCTTATTCACACATTAATGTAGATTATAGCTTGGGGGTAATATGATTTCTGAAGTGATTTTCCCGTTGCTTTCCTCAGTTCTTGCTCAGTACTATCACATCTTGTGATACGTGCAGTTTATGGTTTATTTATTCATCGAGGTCCTGGTCTCAACATAATACATGTATATACTCTATACTAATTGTATTATATACTTATTAGTCATTGACGTTTACTCTATGCTAATATTCAACTACATTACCGATTGAATTTATTCTCTAAATATTTTCACCTTTAAATAAACATGACGGTCTCTACCGAATTCTTAGAAACAGTGGTAAATCCCATTCTTGAAGTTGTCTGTTACCGTTATGGTGTACACTAAAAATTTATTGCAGTAAATTTTATGAAATAGGTTAGGCAATTTCGTCAGTCACTGACTGGGTTTGGTTATATAGCAAGAATGGAATAATCTTCAGCTTTGGGAAACAAAATGAACCGTTAAATTTAGATTTAAAAGTAAAAAAGTAAACACTCATTATAATTTTCTTGATTTTGTCTCAATAGTGCTCGATGTTGCCATTGATGACTGTAGCACTCTAAATGTTGTTATGTTATGTTATTACTTGCATACTATGTCACATTACGGGCAAGCTTTCCCACAAAGTTGATGCCTCCAGGAGTCTTCGTCTAAAGGGCAATATTCCACCGATTACTTTTCCACATGACCTTCTTCTTCCACAGAGACTTCTGCCACATAACCTTCTTCCACCGATTACTTTTCCACATAACCTTCTTCTTCTGCAGAGACTTCTGCCACAGACCAACTTCCAGGCTGATACGCCATTTTAGCCTCCGCTGTCATCTCTTTAGGCTTTTAAATTGTCATAAGTCTTACCTCACATTATTATTAGTATTATGTATTACCTCACAGAGCTAAGGCCCTTTTGTGGTAACCCTCTTCTGATTATTTGTTTAGTTTCGAATTAACTGTGCTGTATTTGTTCCGTATTATAACAAGGAAAACAAATAAACGGTTGAATGAATGAAAAAAGTCACTTTTATTGGATTTGTGAAGTGAGCGCAAAGGCAGTTGACTTTCTTCACTTGCATTGTATTACTTTTATTGCGAAGTATTGTTTCCTTCTGGTTGGATTTGGTGAGTTTGGTAAGTGATCTACAGTGAAGGAATAGTCCCTTTAACTACATAATTCATTTGTTAATCACAACCTTGCTTATTGTTTTTCACATGTTTATTGATATAAATCGATCGAAACGTAACACAACTGAGACACAAAAATTAAACTGTTAGTCCTAGTTCTTCACAGAACTATTACTATTACTTAACGTAATATACAAAATAAATAGGAGCTATATTACAGCAGCTTATTAACTATAATCTTGTATGTACGAACATATCGAAAATATCACAACATACAAAATAAAAATTGTTACATCGGTAAACTTTTACATAGGCTCTTAATGTGTACATGATAGAATTTCAAGAAATACTTACTTTCTTATCTCATACTATAGCTAGAAACTTATCTAAAGTATTTTGTATGAAAACATCCCAGCACATTTTCTTTAACTCAGTTAAATACACCACAGGAGACGCTTATAGGGCTGTGTATTCAGCTGTTGCCAACGTAAAACAAACAAGCATAATTTAGCTTTTATAGAGGCGTCATTACCAGTGTAACGTACTCGATGTCGAATATGTATACATGTATTGCACTATTTAACACTTTGAATAAACTAAATAAATAAACATTTTAAAATAACTAAAAGTTTAAAAGGCAATGCAATATTACAACCGAATATGTTGAATATATAGTCTTTAACAAGCAATTGAGCTTCCATGCCCAGTATTGTAGTACTGAATTACACCATTATACTGTATAATAGGTCGGTAATACACCTTTCAAAGAAGAAAGTGAAGGCGAGTGCCCAAAATTAGCAAAATTCAACGGTTTCTTTGCAAAAAGCAGCATTTCCTTCCAACAAAATTCGTCAGATTTTCACAACAAAATTCGCAAGTCTTTTATAGCAAATTTAGAAGTCTTTTAAAAACAAATTTAAGAAGATTTTTAGTAATTTTAAAAAATCTTTCATAACCAAATTAAGAAGTTCTTTTTAACCAAATCTAGATATCCTTTGTAAAAATTCAGAAGTCTTAAAAATAAAATTCACAAGTCTTTTATAATAAAATAAGGAAGCTATATAACAACATTTACATGAATTTTAAGAAATTCAGAAGTTTTTGATAAGAGAGCTAAGCAATGTTTCATAATAGCATTCAGCAGTTTTTCATAAGAACTTTAAGTAGTTTTTGATAAGAACACTCAGATTGGTTTGGGATTGAAGATCTCTGTCAAACGGTCGTTGTTTGGACTCGACCATCATGATATCTAAGTTCTCCTAAGTAATAGTTCGTGTAGTCGCCTCTTACCATACGAGCAGTTTTCATAATTGTGCATATATAGCGTTCATCAAACGTCATGGATGACGTCCCTGACATCATCCCTGGATGAGGAAACGGACGTTAAACCTTTATTATTATTATCAAGATGTTCTTAAAGGCCGAGTTGGCGTTCGTCAATTAAACATACAGAGATAAGTTAAATGAGGCCACATGCTCTAGACTAACACTTGGGCTTAAACAGCCATATTTCAACAATAACAGCAACAATATGACGCGACCTAGTCCTCTGCTAAATAGTGTAGAGACAGCTTTACACAGAATATAATTTATTAACAGGATTAAGTATTTTTTATCCACTTTGTACCAGTCAGAAATGAAAGTATAATTAAGAAAGAACAAATCATTTTAAACAATAGACGGCAGACGATAGCGTCATTCAAAAAGTATTTTGAGAATAATCTCAAACTAAAATTGTTAACAATCAATCAAGAGAACGTGAAAATAAATAGATTTCGTATAAAAAGCTAGATTTACGAATATTGAAATTGAAATTGAAATGAAATTCATTTCATGAGGCACAATACATCAGAAGTTAACAGATCAACAACGACGACTGAAAATCATACATAAATTCGCACTATGCATTTCACTTCAATTATATAACTGATATAATTTAAGTAGATAATCTATACATTTAATTAATCTATAATAAAATTTATTGTCAACTAACATTATATTGTGGAATTATCTAAGTAATTATTATGTAATTATTAACAGCTATATATTGTCGTCGATAGCAATGGAAACAAAAATTAACAACAGCTATGAAGTACTTACATGTACGATGACTAACTCCAACAGTTTTTAGTACAAAAGCTAAATAACTTTACTTTGAGGTAATACAATTAAATAACTTCAGTTTGAGGTAATAACATTTTACAAGTAGGCCTATATACTACTATGGCTGTATTAATTAAACCGAAACTAAGCAAACCAGTGAGTTTAATATTTTAGCAGCGTTGACTATATTAAGCATAAATTAAACCTTTTTAAAAATAATAGTTACATAAAGCAAACAGTGAGTTCAAGATTTAAATTGAACGAATAACAAATAAAGGATAACTAAACAACTTTTAACAAACAATTAAGTTTACTAAGCAATTTTTAAGCTTTTAACAGAAACAAGGTGAATTTAAAATCATAAGCAATGTCACTATCATCTAAATGAAAGAAACTTTAAAAATTAATATCACTGATTTATAGCAAATAGTAATTACAACCAATATTACTAAGTAATAAATAACACACGATTTAGGACATTAGGACATCAATATTGCATGTATATCAATCAATAGCAGAGCTGCGAGTAAAGCACTATTCAAGTCCTGAGCTGAAATGGACGAGGTTGGGACATCCTCCATGGAACCAGTGAGGTTGGGACATCCTCCATGGAACCAGTGAGATTGGGACATCCTCCATGGAACCAGTGAGGGAAGAGTTTGATGTGCCTAACAAGGTGGCTGATCATTACTGTTTTTATTCAGCAAAAATTTAATACATTTTAATATACAAGGGTTATGCCCCTAGGCTCCTGAAATTGCTATAAAAATTTAAACGAATGGAAAAGTCTCAAGTAGGGGATTGACTGATGATATGATGTAGAACAGAGAGGATTTGAGGCAGTCTATTCGTATCCTGTCCCTAGTTAAACTGGGATTCAATGGAAGATGATGATGAAAAATATACAACGGTTAAATTTTCATGAAGCTCGCCTGTCGTAAGTGTTTTGTATTATATCAGTATAATTTTATATTATTTTGGGGCAGGATTTAACCCACTCGGTTTAGCTGCGCGTTAATTGAACGAAGTTAAGCTACACCCGGTTATCGCACCCGGATAGTACCTTGTGGTGACCACCTTCTTAGACCGAGTTTTGACTGTTTTGAATGAAAATATCTAGAGGGTATGGGAAGGTTATTCTTAAATCCGTGCCGGTTGCAATCTATACGACCACAACAGGTACGATTACCAATAACCACGAGAGAAAGGAGGAAATAATGAAAACAACAACAACAACAACTACCAAGAAAGGAAAATATGTAAACACATGCGGTTGTCATGTGTGTAAACATACGACCAATAAATATCGGAAAATTTTATAATCTAGTGCGACCTGTCATCAAGAATTAGCCTACCTCTAATGTCATCGTTCCGTTTTAGTTATCACAATCTTGCTGCTGTTATCAATAGTCTACCATTCTTCTGTACAATAGTAAATCTTTACTTATCAATGAGGCGTACGTTACTCCAGCTGCATTTTTGACATAAAATTGTAATTAATTTAAAATTGGTTCCTTCAGGATAATAAAATTAAACGAATGTCTTTCTTATATCTTAAAGAAATTAAGTTGCATCACCGAAGTGAAGAGTAAAGCAAATCAGCATAGCTGATTCCACAGAAAGAGTGCCTAACACACATTTTGTTCCTTTGATCCTAAAAACATCGTTATTAAAACTAAGTTGAGTAATGGGAATTCTGCAGTTACTAAATTTCAAGTACTAACGTATGACGAATCATTAAATAGATATAATACATAATTGAGAAAGAATGATGAAAAGAAACAATGATGAAAAGATGGCGAGATCTATAAGCATTTTCCAGTTGTCAGTTGTATCTTATCCAATCCAATATCCCCGGAGAATTCGTTACCTCTGCGTCCAATAATCATCAACTGAAACAAACAAGAAAGAAGCATTTTCTGTTTTGTATTCATTTTATATTTTATTCGAGCTAAATATGAAGGTAATCATCACAAAGATTATATGTTAGATTGATTAGAAAAATACATTCTGCGCATCTTCCATCAGATTAGTAATTATCTCTGATAACAATCTCTCTCTCTCTCTCTCTCTCTCTCTCTCTTTCTCACTCTCTCTCTCTCTCACTCACTCACTCTTCTCTTTCTCTCTCTATCACTCTCTCTTGTCCTTCTCTCTCTCTCTCTCTCTCTCTCTCCTCTCTCTCTCACTCCTGCTCTCAACCACTGAAGGCACCTACCCTAAGCCCTGGCTTGTAGGAGACATCGATGAAGCCTCGGTACCACCTATTGCCCTTGTCTCCATACCTCGACCAGATCAGCGTGCGGGTGCTCCCGTCAATGCTGACAAACTCGAGTGCGTTAGTGTGGAAGCCGTACATATGGTAGTAGAAATCTACACACAGGTCACCCGTGTACTGGGGAAATGATGGGAAGTACAGCCTGGATAAAAACAATATACAAAATTACAAAAATTCAAAATACAAAATTAATTGATTGATTGTTACTATAAAAGCATAATTCACAGTCGAGAAAGTTAGTGAATTAATTCGCTATCAAAAATACATTTTGTTATGAAATTAATGACATAGCTCGATGTTGTCATTGACAATATTTGCACTCTAATTTTTGTTTTACGTTATTAAAATTTTTGCAAGTAATACATATCGTAATTAATATCCATAATTTTTTCTAAAAATAAGTACTAAATTGTTGAGACGAATGCACTTTTCGCCGAAATTCTTTCACGAGAATGAAATATTAATTTTCAAAAGTAAACTGAGAAGCCATACCAGTTCTTACAGTGCAATACATCAATTTATTGCTTTATCAATATAAAAACCTAGTTCTTGTTTGAATGCAATGACAAGACAATTAAGTTCTGTGAGATAGTTTCCCATTGTATTCTCAGTTTCAGAGTTTTACGACTCTTAAGAAATTTACTGGCACAACTCGCGATTATTAAATCGTGAAAATATAAATAAAGGCGCCTGAATCGACGAGTTAGAATCAAAACTAAATGTTACAGCTTATATTTTAATACAGAAAGGTAAAAAAAGGTATCTAGTGACGAAGAGATCAGGTGTTTTATCTGCACATCAAGCTGCGCTGCTGGATCTGCGGCTGAAGCAAAAGCCAGCAGGAATCTCGTTGAATACAACGATTTATGCTATAAATATGTATTTGTACCCATAGACTTTGAGACCCTGGGACTCATAAATTCTGCAGGCACAGACTTCATCGATTTGAAAGGCAGGGGGACTACTGCTGTTACTGGAGATGTACGTTAGAAATCTTTCCGGTTGCAACGTTTGTCAATGGCTCGGCAGCGATACAATGCAGTTTGTTTCCGTGGTACTTTTAGCGACATGGATTCGAGAGTGGATTGGAGAGTAAGAGTAAAGAGAATCCCATCGTTAGGGAGTTATAACTTAATAATACCCTAAAATACCTAACAAATAATTATCTAAAAATAATAATCCAAAAATGACCTAATTTGTTAAGAGCACGTTATTACATACTATTAAAGCAATTGTTTCTATATTTTGATATAGTTACTGCATGGTTAGTTACATACCAGTTACTTACCAGTAAATTAATGTTACGTGACCGTATCTCGAGACGGTAGCTCGAGTGTGTCGAGTTGTCTTGAAGAGAAGCCTTGGCTTCTGACTTTGACGTTAAACACACTAAAACCTACCTACCATTCTATATTTCGACTCAAAACTTGATCAAAAAAATACTCGTAAAATGTAAGAAAAGATGAAAGCTTTTATTTATTACATACCTTGCTTCATCGTTCGGCATCCTGGGGTTGCTGGTTTCAATGAAGATATAGTAATACTGATCATAGGCGTAGTCTGGCCCCGTGGGGTCAGAAGGGGTGGGGCCTGTGAACACTGTCCAATCAAATTGATCCGTCGTGTCTTGGCTCAGTCCACATAACGGATCGGCCACGCCCACCTCAAAGGAACAGTAGAACAGGCGATTTCCTGGACCTGACTGAATTAGTCTTGCCGTTGTTGTTGTTGGTGTAGTTGTTGTTGTTGTTGTGGGCGATGTTGTTGTCGATGATGTTGTTGCTGTTGTAGATGAAGGTTGAAAATCTCGTGATACGCTGCCGTCTTCATTAACTAAATAAGTGCGAAAATTAAAATTAAAATTTTATCAAGTTTAGAAGTCGATAATAACTTCATGATTTTTATGTTTTCATTCTTTGCGGTAATATGTAATAGTTACGTACAGAATTTTATTGAATAGATTTACTGTAAAGGTGCCTGTACTACAGAAATCTCCGTGACTATGATAAATGCCCGTAAAAGAGATCGTCAAGTTGTCTTGACGATCCTTTCATCGACTGCCATTGATTTCACATTATAGACATCTTAACAAAATATTTTTATATATTTATTTAGTAAATAATTCTCATGTTATCTTGCAATTCGGATTTTATAAATAGGAAAACTCACATATTTCTCGTTAACACGAGGTTCAAAATGCTTCAGGATATTAACATGTGCTGTACATTACACTAATTGGTTTCATATAAAAATTTATGATCTTATCTAAGTTAGCGCTAAAATATTATTAAAAATACAATATAATACAAATATTAATAATATTATTCCAAATAAATATTAAAATATATTAACTACTATTATTATGCCTACTACACAACACTACAACACTTAAGCCAGGCTAAAATGTTAGAAGGATGTCATTTTAACGGTTTTACCTATTTGAATGAGAGCTTTGAAGCCCCTCTGAGCTCTATAGAAGTCTATGGATACGTTACTTCTGAAGACCAACATCATCTCGTTGGACTGACTCGTCACCACGGCTGAGGGTCTCTCGTAGCAACAAAACCTGTACACAGGTAGCGCCACTTATCACTTTTTAGAATTTATCTCTTGATAAGCATCGCCAAACTGTAAATGTGTAATATAAATGCTTGAAAAAATGGTACTAAAATTTATTCTGCTTTCATATAATTTAAAGCACTCTTCTCCATTTTCGGCATTGGAGAGATCAAATTTTATAATAATTTTAATGGAAATGGTGAGTAACATTAAAATACCCCTATCACATAGTACCGTTTTGAGTGAAATAATATAAACCATCTTAGAATAAAGATACGTCATTTGATGGGAAGTTCCTTGATGCACAACTTCTTGAGTATAAAGAAATACGTCATTGCAGCCGTTATTAACATTTAGCTGAATCCCGATTTTAATACTTTTCGGCAGTCTTCGATCTTTCAAAAAAATTGTTAGTTTTACAGCGACAAGAAATTTCTTTAGCAATTTTCTTCTCAGTGGTCTAACAAATAGACCTTATAGAGCAGTTGAAAAGTTTAGGCCTATGCTAGCAAGCCTACCGGCTGGCGGGCTAATTTGTTAACACAACTGCATTACAAGCAAGAGGCCATGAGTTTAAAATCAACATCGGATCTTCTTGTGATATCGAAACAGACGCTCAATTTAGTATTAACTTCAAATTGTAATTAATAAGAAAAATTCATATGACCGGAATTTAGTTGAATTTACTTTGGACTGATTTTCTGGATTTTGGAATTTGCACCGTTTTTGGACCTTCCTTTTGCTCGCTGGCTTGATTTTGTCTCAAAAGTACTCGATGTTGTGACTGATGACAGTAGCACTGTAATTGTTGATGTTGTTGTTGAACAATTAAATATTAAGATAGAAAATAACGTGGATACAGTGGAAGGAACTGACCTTGCCCCCTGTAGACTGAGATCAGCCTTGTATTTGACCTCCAGCCAGTGATAGCACGAGTCGTAGTCGCAGTATATGGCGAACTCGTCTTGAAATACTAATTGAATTCTCTTGCCTATGGGAGCCTGTTGGTAGCATTGGACACAACTAATATTATAATATTAATATTATATTCATTTCTCTATTCGTCATAAACGGACAGGATCAAGATACATCACACATACATAAACACACCCACACACACATACACATATACACATACGATCTTAGAATAATAAAATGTTAAAGTAACTTCATTATAAAAAACTTAAATAGAGTTCCCACTAATTCCAGCACTAGCATTTAATGATTCTTAAATTAAATACGTTCTTCTAATAATAATATTAATATATCATCATCATAATCATCTTCCCTTAAATCCCAGTTTTAACCAGGGTCGCGATAAATAATATATAAATATATAAATAATATATAAAAAATAATAATATATGCTAATAATATATATATATATATAATATTATATATATATATATATATATAATATTATATATATATATATATATATATATATATATATATATATATAGAATATATTATATATATATTATATATTTAATATATTAATATTATATATTAATATTATATATATAGAATATATTATATATATATATATATATATTATATATTTAATATATTAATATTATATATTAATATTATAATTTTAATATATAATATTTTAATATATTTTATATAAAAATTTGCGTATTTTTAACTTTTCTGCATTGAATCAGTGGTACATACTGCATCGGTTACAATATTCCACTGCGCTTCTTTAGATACATATTTCAATGTTCCTGACGTCCCTGATATCATTCTTGTTTGAGGAAACGGACGTTAAACCTTTTTTATTAGTATTATTATTAATGTCTGGTCTGGTCATCATAACATTTATAAGTGTTCATGATCGCAGGCTTTTACGGTTATCATTACATTTGTGAAATAAGTGTGTCCTTTTTCTTTCAGTGTCTCTCTCTCTCTCTCTCTTTCTCTCACTCTCTCTCTCTCTCTCTCTCTCTCACACACACACACTGTCTCTATGTCTATCTCTCTATCTCTATCTCTCTATCTCTCTATCTCTCTATCTCTCTCTCTCTCTCTCTATCTCTATCTCTCTATCTCTCTATCTCTCTCTCTCTCTCTCTCTCCCTCTCTCTCTCTCTCTCTCTCTCTGAATACACCTATTTAGTGCTGAATCAGAGAAATTTTAGAACAAATCGTCAAAACGGCACCCGACCTGCAGGAGCCAAATTAATATATTCACAAAAATGATATGAAAAACTAACTGAGAAATCATTTTTGGGTGAGTGAGACAGAAACAAACAAAGAGAGAGAGAGAGAGAGAGAGAGCTAGAAAGAAAGAGAGAGAGAGAAAGACTAAAGGAGAAAATTAGTAGGTCATAGATATGTTATTAATTATGTAACTTCTACAGAAGGAATATATACCTTGAGCCACCAGTTGCAGGACTGTTTGGAGCTGTAATACTGAAGGTTTTCATAGCCTGGAGATGTTATAGTGTAGTTGACGCCTAGAGGCAATTGAACCTCACCTCCGCATTGAGCTGCAGCATAAAATATTAAAGAAAATATTAACACCAGCCTTTATTCATTTACCTATGGACAACAACGACAAGAACTACAACAAAAACAATATGATTATGGTGCTAATGATGTCCATGACAATATCGAGCACTGTGGAACCAAATAAAAGCCGATGAGCAGAGCGAGATACTTTACTAAACTGTACCGTTTTCAGATGGCGCCACAGACTGACAGAAGTCTCCACCGAATCCATCAGGACAGATACACCTGCTACACCGGTTAGGATCCTGATAACCTCCGTGCTGACAGGACTGAGCTGTGGGTGTGCTGCACACATCTACAATAAATCATCAGTCAATGAATCGATCCGTCAATCAGTCAATAAATAAATAAATACATCAAACAATCAATTAATCAATTAATTATTCAAACAATCAATAATTCAATCTCTCAGTCCAGTAATAAATTAATAAATCAGTCAAGTAATGAACCATGAAGTCAATCAATCATTATTGATCAATATTTCTATTAAACAAGATTTCTTTCAATCAATCAGTCATGCAATTAATCAATCAAACAAAAAATCAATCGTTCAGTAGTGTAGGATCAAGAATCATAACGTATGAAGGTAAAATCTCGACTTTCTTCCTGTACATGCAGAGCACAAAAAAGAAAAAGAAAAAATAAAGAAAATTGCATCTAAAACACTATTCAGATAAATAAAATGAAACAAAACTAAAAGTGAAACAACTGCCGATCTTAACTAATAACATAATTTAATTAACATTTAATTTGTCACGAGAATTAAATTTATCGATATTGCTGAGAATACAGTCTTCTCAGCATTCTTGTGACTAGGAAAAGGACGTTAAATTTCTATCATCCACCCTACCTCTGCAGTATGCTCTGTTTATCATCTTGATGTCACCGTACGATAGACCCGTCCTCTGCCCCATGTTCTTCTGATAAAACGGTTCCTTGGCCACCATCGTGTACTTTCCGTTCACTGACACCCCGTCCTTGACAAATACAAATAATAACTATATTTCTAATAATTATTATAATAAAGGTTTAACGTTCGTTTCCTCATCCAAAGATGATGTCAGGGACGTCAATCTAAGTAACTCAATTTCTAAAAAAATTTAAAATAATTCGCGTATATCGATATTTTTGATTGTTTCATGTTTCTTCGATATTTTTCTACTTATTTCGATAGTTACTTTAAACATTTTAGCATCCTCACGACATCTATCAGCTGAGATGTTAACTACTGTTCAATATTAAACTTATCGGATTATAAGAGGGGAGAGGAAGGAGATTAAATCGCTTAAATTTCTAATTTCGCTATATTTCTAAATACCTCGGTTAATCCTTCTCTTTTATCTTGCTTTATAGCTTTACAACCCAGGGCCCTTTGCAGACCAGGGCATTAAAAAAAAAAAATAAAGATTTAACGTTCGTTTCCTCATACAAGGATGATGTCAGTGACGTAAATGAGAACTAGAGAAGAACTCACGAGGGCGGAGTAGTGCATGACAGAGCCCAGGTCGTAGGGCACGCCCTGACTGTCCATGTCTATGTAGTTATAGAACTGTGAGGCGTAGGCTGGGACGATGTTTTCCCACAGAACGTCGATCCACTGGTCCCTGTCCGTCCTCATCTGAGTGTGCCAGAGTCCCAGGGTGTGCCCTATCTCGTGCACCGGGGTGCCAAACTTAATCATCAATCAATCAATACAATCAAGAAATCAATCAATACGATCAAGAAATCAATTAATACGATCAAGAAATCAATCAATACGATCAAGAAATCAATCAATACGATCAAGAAATCAATCAATAATTAATCAACGACTCAAGCAATCAACCACTAAAAAATGATGGAAATCTGGATGGGAAAAGGTTAGAGGAAGACCGAGACTTAGGATGCTAGATGATTTGATATCTAATTCATGTGTTCTATGAAGAGAAGGGCAGAGGATAGAAATATAAAGAAAGTTATGTGCCATGGACATGCCAATATGCAAAGTGCAATAACTACTTTATATCACACTGTATCACACTGTATGAAACAACAGAAAAGCATTAACCAAAATAGTGCCGTTATATTGCTACAATCAGAATATTTCTGTACAAAATATCTTGAAGTCCATATAAGCATGTGAATGAAATTACTTACCCGATACATACAGGAAGATTGGAGATTAATTTGTTGAGGCACGTACGGTACTTTTCCAACGTATGAGTAACAGCTGAAGTTAAACAAATTAATATGATATTAATTTGTAATATAAATTCGATATTTAGAGAAAATTTGAGCATCTACAAAACCTCTAAAAGAAACTTTATTTTAGAAAATTTTAATTAAACTTTAGTACACAATGTACTAAATAGTACCTCATGTATATATATGACCTAATTTAAGTTTTAGGGATTTATAATCCATCGTCACTAATAACTGCCCGAAAATTTTAGCGTTTATTATTATTTTTATCAATGATAATTTAGATTTACCCGCATGCTGTATATACTCACATCTGAATCGAGTCAATACATGACAACGCCAGAATCTTTGATTAAATTCAAGATGATTTGTCGAGTTGAGGCTCCAGCCGAAAATCGCACTTTCATAAATTTAAATAGTTTTGTAAATAGTAATTAACTGGAGGCTACTAACCCACTTCCGCCGGAAGTCAGAATTACGTGGTTGTCATTGACGACCTGATTGAGAGGGACTTCAGTGAACCTTACACACGTGTTGTCCATCCAGTGCTGGAAAGCGTTACGTATCGTCGTCTGATCAGTACTGGCTGCAGTGTGACAATAGTGCAACAATCATGAGTGCAATAAGTGTGACAGTAGTGCAAAAATCACGAATGTAATAAGTGTGACAAGTAATGCAAACAATCATGAAAATCTGAATTCAAATCATGGGCTCGCCCGTCACTGACATCGATTTCGAATGAGGAAACTGACGTTAAAATTAGCTTTACCAGCTTTAAATATCTATTGGTCTTTCTGTTTCCTGTAGGTCCGAGCAATGAAGCATTTGTTCGTCATTATTTATCCAAAATTGAACTTTAATTGCCTGTAGATTGGTACTTTTTATTTATTTTATGAAGTTTGCAATAAAGTATATACATATTAATTATAAATGTTGTAATTAATTTTAATATGTTATTAATGTTATAAATAACGCTATTATAAGTAATATTAATATGTTACTAATGTTATAAATAATGTTAATGCTATTAATGTTATAAATAATGCTAATAATTATGTTATTAATGTTACAAATTATGTTAATATGTTATTCAGAACGTACAATGCGATCCGTCGAACTTGTAAACTATGGGAAGGCTCCACTTGCTGCTCGGAGAGTTGGAAAAGTTTATTAGACTTCTCTTTCGACGTCGTTTTTCTCTTCCGGAGCCAGGTGATGACGTAGTTGATGACGTATTGCCCCGGATTCCTGACATAACGAGGAGGTTTTCCATACGAGCAATGATCCCGGTCAGCTGATCCTTAGTGAACAGGATACATCCATCTAGTGTGGAGTCTAGCGCCAAACCAGGGGGTGCGTCCTGCGCCAACATTCCGCGTGGCTATGAAGTAAAATAATAACAGAAATAAAGGTGTCACTTAACGTATTCGTAGTTGCCATTGATTAATAAATACTGCGTCAACGTTAGTAATAACTGTATCTTGCCAGAGAGCTTCCAGATTGAGAGACTTGACTGGAAGACATTATTGCGAAACTACTTTAAACGTTCGCTGGAAATCCATTAATTAATTTTTAGTTAATAATTTTTAGTTGATTGATTGAGTGTATGCTTGCGTGGAATTTATTTTTCGGCGCTATTTTTGTGTTTACTTGTATGATTGTATTGTAGTTTGTTTCTCGTATTGATACCTGAATGGTGAAATAAAAGCTATATATATATATATATATATATATATATATATATATATATATATATATATATATATATATATATATACAGCTAAAAAGCTAAAGCTAAGGTTAACGTCAATTTCCTCACTTAAATGCTATGTCAGTGACGGGCGAGCCCAGGATTTGAACCCCGCACCATTTGATCCGCGGTCGAGTATCTTACCGACTTCGCCACTGGCTCCGGCAAGTATATATATATATACACACACACATATATATATATATATACATATATATATTATATATATATATTAGGCTATATATATATATATATATATATATATATCTATATAGGCTATATATATATATATATATATATATTATATATATATATATATATATATATATATACATTCGTTTATTGTAATTATATCCGGAAAAACCAACACAACTATGAAGTTATTAGACAAGCAATATTAACAATTTAATACACCGCAATTCAACCCGTCAATGACCAGTGTCGTATCAGACGAAATTACTGATATAGCTGATGTCAAAGGCCTAACCATAACTCACTTGTCACATTAGTTTTTCACAAATTTGATTATTGCAATGCTAATTAATGAATCTGGCTAATTATACAAACATGAACCGATATTCGAAAACCTGACCTCTTTTGCTGATCAGCCATTAGGAACAACTTCAAGACCATCTCTCAGTTAAACAACTACACGAGGGCACATTGAATTCAGAACTTCAGCCTAAATATTCATCTTTTTTCAACTGAAAGTAACTTCTCAATCCAAATTTGAGTACGCGTTTGCGAAAGGTAAACATATCACGAACAAATAGAAATTGCCTATTGTAATATTTTATGGTATTGTTGTTCTGTTAACTTTTTCTTACATATTCAAGCCTTTCAATGTCATTTCCCATTCATGCGCAGTTTCCGCTGAATAGAACTGTCGTTATTGCTATAATAATATCAATTCAATTGATCGATTCTGCAGAACCCACTGCCACACATGACTGAAGTTAATTAACATGCTTACGCCAGCGATGCCTCGCCGAAGCTTTAAAAGCTGGTCATCAAACAATCTAAGCTACCAACCAAACAGCTTTTACTTACTTTGCATTAAAATAACATTCTAGCTAGCATAGCAACAAGTAGAATGTTACTGTCGTTCCTTGCAATATCGAGCACTATTGTGACAAATCCAATCCGACGAGCAAACAGAAGGTCCAAAATGGTGCAAGTTCCAAAATCCAGTGAACCAATACAAGTATAAGAACAAGAACTTGAAGAAATAGGCTAAATAAGAAGCAAGAATTATTTAAAAGTTTTCGTGATGATGAACGAAGAGCACATCGTTAGTGTAGGCGTTGTCCCTGGAGCAAGCCTGCGCAACGCTGCGAACGAGGGGAGGTGGTCCACAGCTGAACACCCCCAAATGACATTAGTCGATGGATGCTCCTTCATGACGACTTTCAGGACTTCTGGGAAGTCAGGTCGACCAAAGTGAGTGTTGGACCTCAAACCAGTGAACAGCCTCCTGTCTGAGATCTTCTGGAAGTGGCGCTCACATATGTACAGCATGGTGGTGCGGAAGTCAAACTTTTCCTTGAACTGTGTGATGAAGGTGTTAACCACCACAATGTTGGAATAATCTTTCTGCTCCAACTCTCTGATGATGTCTGTCATCCACTCGAAGTGGCGCTGGGTGCGAGTCATCCAGATGAAGTAGACCTTTTTACACATCATGTCCCGATTGCCTCTCTCCGACCTGTGAGCAATATCCTTGAGGATAGAAGCGAATGGAATGACTCCAATGCCTCCACCAATCAATATGGACACCTCGCATTTACTCCAGTCCTGATGTCCTAATCCATAGGGACCGTCCAGATACACCTTGAGCAGGGGTTTCTTGACCAGCTGACGGGGATCGTAAAGCTTTCGAATATTTTTCGTCCAGGGACCCACGGCCCTGACATGTATGCTGAGGTGGTTCTCATGGGGCGCCGAGGTTAGGGTGAGGGGGTGGTACTCACTGCCGCTGTGAGCCAGACAGGCTAGGCGCACCCACTGCCCTGAGCGGTACTTGAAGTTAGGAGGCTTCCTTAGCTCCAGGTATGTCACGTCCGGGGAGGTAGAAGTGCGCTCAGAATTATTTTAATTTAGCAAGAATTTCAAAGAATAAACAATAATTTTTAAACAATAAGCAATAATTTTTAAAGCATGAACTTACATGTATAAGAATAAATTGCTACCAAGAAGTTTATATATTTCGCCGAAACCGTATGTTTAATGGAGTATGCTATCAAATTCTGGGTACTTCTAATAAAGTCCGTGGAATACTTGACAAAATCCACGTTTGGAATGATTGCAATTTATTAGCAGAGTTTATAATGACCCCATTGCAACATGCTGATGAAATAGATTTTCAACGTAAATTAAATTGCCATCCACTTTGCGAGTGTTGTGCTCAAGAAAACTTATGAATAGATACTAAACTGCCTACAAATCGAAAACAGCAAGTGTTTCTGGGAGGCCTGCTACATTAGATAATGAGAAAGGTAGAAGAAAGTAATCGTCATAACTGTTATCTAGCGTTTTAATGATTCGACACTGAGAGCAAAGTAAGTTGATCGGATATTTAATCGTTAAGAAAAGCCATGAACCAAAAACCCATTTCAATTATTTAAACTGTTCAACTGTACCTACATCAGTCCAGAGCAAATTCATTGAACGATCAATAGTAATGTAGACTCATTAGGGAGAAGTGTTTTATTGTCGTCTAAACTTAATAGCACTAATAAAACGTAGGGTATTGAGTCATCGGTCTTATTTGTATGGGAGCATGAAGAACTAGACAGATGCATGAGAGCTAATACAGCGTTTCCTGTGTAACTTATAAATTAAGTCCTATCAGACAAATCTCGTTTGATAGCTTTGATCAGTAAGTCCAGAGCTCAATATATATATATATATATATATATATATATATATATATATATATATATATATATATATATATATATATATATAGCCTACTATACGCTGACACAATACATTTTAACTAAGAGTATGAGTTAAAATGCTGCAGAAGATAAATATCTTCCTTGACTTATTTTTATAATCTACTCTTTAAATGAGACTGGTTAAGCCAATGTTAACAAGAAACATCACCAATTCGAAATTAGTTAAAACATTCACCCCCCATCATCAAATCTATATTTTTAATATCGTAAAATCCGTAGCAAAATGTAATACTTTCGATCCGGTCCACTTTTTCTTATTAACTAATCTACTTCTTTAAACCTTCGTCAAAATATTTACCGTCACGCAAGCTCAGAAGTGCACACAACACAATCCCTACCAGTTGTGGTCCAGCAAAGCTCAAACAACGAAATCAACATATATTAGCATGACGTCCCTGACATTGCCTTATGGCGAGGAACCGGACGTTAAATTCTTATTGATTTATTTGCTTGATTGCACATAGCTACAGGTTAGAATTCTAACTTACGTCGCTTGGCGGCTGAACTTTAATGAGACTAGCAATCATATTCTTCAGTTCCTGTAGCTTCTGCTTCTGAACTTCGCAATCTTCTGGAGGCATCCCGTGACACTTGAGGTACTCGTCTAGGCTCTGAGGTCCTCCGGGTTTCCAGGACCAGCCAGGCTGAGGTCCGGATCCTTCCTTAGCCCCTCCAGTGTCCCTTCTCACACGTTCTCCAGCTGAGCGGTGCACACTTCTAGCCTGCGAATAACATAAAATAACATATAATAACATAAAATAATATAAAATAACAAAAAATAGCATAAGATAATATAAGATGACAGAAAATAACATAAAATAAAATACCTTAAAATAACATGAAATAACTTAAAATAACTTAAAATAACTTAAAATAACTTAAAATAACTTAAAATAACATAAAATAACTTAAAATAACATAAAATAACATAAAATAAAATGAAATAAAATATATTAACATAAAATAACATGAAATAACATAAAGTAACTTAAAATAACTTAAAATAACATAAAATAAAATGAAATAAAATAAAATAACATAAAATAACATAAAATAACATAAAATAACATAAAATAACACAAGATAACATAAAATAACATAAAATTACAATCTACCAATTTAGAATTAACTATCAATTGAATAACAATTTAGAATTTACACTGAGAGTATAATCTCGGACATTTACAGGACTGGTTATAAGGAAAATGAATTAAATTACCTAACGGTTTAAACATGTGTGGTATTAAAAGTGATAGATATCAACATAATTGATTATTCACTATAATGCGTGTTTACTTTTTATGTGTGTGTATGTGTGTATGCATTTGTGTGTGTATGTGAGTGCGTGTGTGCGTTGTGTGCGTGCGTGCGAAAGAGAGAGAGAGAGAGAGAGAGAGAGAGAGAGAGAGTGAGAAATATGTTTATTAGATCGAAACACAGCACATACCACACAAAATGAAAACAATAACACGAAAATAGTCAAAAATTGAATAGAAAGCAAAATAAAAATAGCATCAATAAAACAAATTAAGTAGAGGCAAAAGCAATAGGCCATCAAAGAGAACGAGAATCGTTCTGTCGAGTTGAACACCTATTTATCCAGAGTTATTAGACTAACAGAAACATGCAATAAAATAATAAAGCAAATTGGCGTAAACTTTTACCATTTAGATAAATTGGAATTAAATAGCTTGGTTGAACAGCACAAATAGTGCGTAAGGAATATTCTTGCCAACTATTTATTAAACGGTTTTCATATTTGTTAATGAATGATGACAGAATACATATATTTCGAATTGGAGGTGGAATTTCATTCCAACTAGTGCAAGCCGTATTAACGTAAGTTTTGAAAAATGAGATATCTAATTTTTTATATAAATAACTAGATCCACTTAATCTAGTAGGGTAATTAGAATAATTGAGGTCGAACATTTTAACTAAAATATTAGATGCTGAGGCTCTATTGTAGAGACATTTGTGGATTAGTTTGGCAGAACAAAGTTTGTGTAACAACCGAATAGGTAAAGTATTGTAAGACGCATACAGGTCTTTAACTGGGCTAAAACGATTTGGCCTTGCAAAAGTCTTAAAGATCTATTGCGTGCGTGTGTGTGCGTGTGTATGTGTGTGTGTGTGTGTGTGTGTGTGTGTGTGTGTGTGTGTGTGTGTGTGTGTGTGTGTGTGTCTACAGTTCTACTGAGAAAGCATATTTAATAAATATGTGTTTAATGCAGACAGTCACAGGTTACGATGACTCGTTAATTACGTTATGGTCTAAGAGACTTTTTATCTGCTTTGGACCGTCTAACATGTAACTGTCAGTAAATATTTTATGTCAACTTTCCCTTCGTCTCTTTCATAGCTAAACCTTCCTAATGAGTCAGACTTTAATGCACTCTAAGATCGACCGCATTGACAGCCTACTGAACTGTATCTTGCAAATCGGATAGACTTTTTAAGAATGGTAAATAATTATAGTAGTAATAGTAGGCCTATTGGTTTTATATTGGTTATAGTTTTTTAATATTAGAGTTTAGATGCATGTTAGATGACAATTAATATTTCTGTACAGTTGCAAATAAATGAATATACACACGCATATACAGACTGCGTCAAAATGCTCTCCCCCGTAAGGAAATTTTTCCAAAACTTTCTTTAACGTCCGTATCTCATCGTCTGGCAACAATATGGAGAATTTCTACAAGAGGCGATAGTCGTTGGGACGATGACATTGAAGAATGAATAACTATTGGAGGTAAATTGCTGAAAGATGTGGTTTGACGTCATTGACATTGCCTTATGGCGAGGAACCGGACGTTAAATTCTTATTAATTGATTGATTGATCAAGGTATACATGCTAGTAGTGAAGCAGGATGGAAGGGCTGAATGTCACAGCATTGAGTGCACTAGAATAGGAAGGGAGACAACATCTCAATTTTCTGATATATATCACTAAAAATATACTATTTATAAGAATGGATGATAATAAAATTACATTGTTAAATGTTAATATTAAATAAAATGTTTGATTACAAACACTTCATGCATGCGTAGCCTATTCCTGAACAATTGTTTCTTAGATTGCTTTTAGATATTCAGGCGGATTCAAATAGAAAGCATTGCCTCCTATGAGATCTTGCTATTTGTGAAACCCAATCTATGAACTAAAATATCATTCTACTGTCTGTGAACAATGAATCAAGGATTTGTCGGCCTTGATAAATTAATCATGGCAGGAGATAAAAGAGATAAAATAGGATCTCTTCGATGTGTGTTTATTATAATAACATGGTTATGGCATCTAAAGCGCTTTTCTACTACAAAATATCCTATTAACGAAACTTTTATTTCATTCTGAATTCTGTTGCAAACTGACATGCTGTATAAACTTTCGTTTGTTTGTAGTAGTCTGCAGAGTTTTAGATAAGCTACAGCTTTGTGCCGAGTTTTCTTGAGTAAATCCGAGTTTATTGCAGGTTCACGAATGCGTGACCGACAGTTGAAGACGTGATATAACGGTCAGCTATTTGTTATAGTTTTATTTTATCACTATAAAAGGTCAACTGAAATAAAATATTCTTACAAATTCAGAATCTAGAGGTTAAGAATATTAAAGCGGATTCGTCTTGCGCACAAAGGACATATTTTATCATATTTAATATTTGTAAAAGTTAATATTTTAAGCAAGATTTCATATTTGATGCATGGAATTGTCACTTTGTCACACGAAAATAAAAATGCGAATAATAAAAAATATTCTTTAAACTAAGGAAATATTTAAAATATTCAATAAATCAAGGAAATTCTATAACACGTGAGGATGGCACACAAAGATAAAAATGCGAATAATAAAAAATATTCAATAAATTCCGAAACCTCGACAATGCACCCAAGATTTTTTCTAGGACCACTACACATAGTATTTTGACTGTGAGCCATTGTTTATCCGTTAATTTATCTAACGTATATTTGCGCAATGATAGCATTTTTATCAGAAATAATTCTTTAAATATTCAGTCATTTAATTAAACATTATTAAAGTTAAATATTACTATTATTCTTATCTGTCGCTTAGAAAGGCGTTCTTGATGACATATAGTCCACATTCGTGTAAATACACAGCACGAAATTTAGACGAGGCATTTAATTGTTTAACGATAATCTTATAGTCAAATCTCAAATTCTGAAAACTTTATGAAGTTATGAGTCATACAATGTTTGTCGGAGTCTGGTATTTTATTAGCTGATCCCGATCATTTATAAAATGCGCTCAAATGTATTATTATTTGCCATAACCTAATGACGATAAGCAATAAACTTCCATTTAGTGTGCCGTTAATCCCTATTCGGGGTCAACACGGAGGGGTCTAGATAGGAAATGGAACATTAAGGTCGGCTATCCATCGGCCTGACATCACCAAGTGTACACGATAAGATTTTTATTCACCCTTCGTAAGAGAAAACTCCACTTCGTTATACGCAATCTTGAACCCGCGACCTCTCGTTCAAAAGGTGAGCTCTCCACCACTGCGCCACGAGGCATTCCAAATGAAGACTAAGCAATAAATTCTTAATTTAATAATTACGTGAATAGATTTGGATTTAACTTAAAGTCAATCAAGTCTACCTATCCGACCTGGCCCATTTCAGCTACAATTGGTATCATTTACGCTCAATCTAAATCAAGATATATCTTAATTTTAGGGCTAAGATGTTAATACGCCTGCATCTCTAATTACTATTAATTAATTATTAATTAATAAATTAATATTCATTTAATTAATAATTAATACAATTAATAACTAAATAATTAATAAATAATTAAATAATTAATAATTTGTTACTGTAGTATATATATATATATATATATATATATATATATATATATATATATATATATGCACAAGCATACCGGCATAGTCACTGGCTAGAGCCAGTGGCGATGTCGGTAAGGTATTCGACCGCGGATCAGTATGTTCGGGTTCAAATCTTGGGCTCGCCCGTCACTGACATCGCTTTCGAGTGAGGAAACTGACGCTAACATTAGATTTGGCTTTTCGCATATGTACATTGTATAGCACACGCACAAATACTTAAAATTAATCTATTGTAGATATTGTTAAAAATGAAAATGTGAAAAACATGTTATTTCCGGATGCCCTCTCATTTTATGCAAAACGACTGCTTTCAGGTCATTAAGCTTCCTCTGCACGAATTTCTTTATTTTTCTTGCGAAGCATTTTAAATAAGTTTACTAATTGTAATAAATAATACTTTTTCTCCAAGCTGTGAAATCTAATTAGCTCTGCGCATTCATCGGTGGTTTAACTTTACATTTCTGTCTGTTGTTTGCTAGAAAATATCTCGAAGAACTGCACTAAAATCAACAGTCAAAATAGAGGTCATTGACATGCTAAAGAGTCAACTGCTTTAGACCGTTACAATCTAAGACCGGGCAGCTTAGGGTTACAGTCTAAACACTGCAGTAGTCAGTTAACATTGCTCAAAGGCAACACGAGTACGTTTAACTGTGGCAACTTCATTCGTGGTTACAGTAGTATATTATCATGCCATACAATTCAAACTGTCTACCGCACGATCGTTGTCATAGACTTCTCGATAATTAATATGAGTTACTGTAATATGTAATGCTATACATAATAGTTAGTGAAAATGAAAATTATTCTTCGAGATTGCTCTGGCTCTTGCGCATACACGTTATCTATACGCCATGTAATGTTAGACCAAACTGAAACTTCGCAAGTCGTTAATTTACGTCCTTATTGTAGTAAATTGACAAGTTAGGCTATGCATGCTTTTTCAATATAAAATAAAATAAATTTAGAGGCACATTTTAATAATCCTAGCTGGAGCCAGTGGCGATGTCGGTAAGTTATTCGACCGCGGATCAGTATATGCTGGTTCAAATCCTGGGCTCGCCCGTTACTAACATCGCCTTCGAGTGAGGAAACTGAAATGAACATTAGCTTTACCAGCGTTACCAAGTAAAACTGCAATTAACCATTAAAAATCGAAATGCGAATAGCAGGATAATTTAAACAAGTTTTAGTTTCCTTGCTTATTGTATAGATAAACTGACAAATAGGATTAATACAAATATAGTTGAAAAATTGCATTAGTAAATAATAAGAATTTAACGTCCTTTTCCTCGTCATAAGGCAATGTCGGGGACGTCTCATTAAAACAATCATTCGTCTACAAATGACTGCATATGATCCAATACTATTAAAATCTTTCAAAGTTTCGTAATGATATCTAAAATACAAAGACTGTTTACAATAATAACGGCTTTCATGGGCTTAGCTGTTGAACCGCAATCTTATTCTTACTCTTAATTCTAAGTCTTAGTTCTTGTTATAAGAACTTAATGAAAGTTATGTATTACTAAAACGATATGATTTTGTATCGGGCAAAGATTTTCAAGATTTTTAGGATTTCATATATAACAAGGTTATTTAAGCAAATTTTAATACCATTAAAAATAATGCCATTAAATACCATTAAAATACGTTTCATAAATATATATAAAGCGCAATCTTAGAAGTACAATATTGCACACGCAATACACAAAGCCAATTATCAACATCTCATTACACAAGTAAAATACTATCTGTTATCGAAACCTCTTTGCTTTTGATAAAACTTCAACAAACTTGTCGTGTAATCTCATCTCGCAGTGCATTCGGTCATTCTCATTGTCGTAGTCTTATACAAACCGTTCTGACGCAGCGAAAAGATTGCGTACGATAGAATATTAAACGGAACAGTGGATGGTCTAAAAAGCATTTTCTGATGCGCAGTTTTATTCGACGTTTTGTGTTAATCATTTTAAACTCGTCTCGACTTACATAATAGCAACTTACTCTGAGAATAAAGATAGAGCCCACGCATAATGTTATCAAAGAATATAATTATGTATAGCCACGCTGTTGACCTATCTGAGTATAATTTATGTATCAACTAGGTTTCCTTCATCTGCAATGTCTGGGAGTGATGTAGTAGTAAGTCTAGGTAGCTCAGTGAGTAGAGTGTTTGGTTAAGTCGTCAATTCTGAAGGGCCGATTCTGAGATGAAATGAAAATCCGTGAGTTCTATTCCGGATCGATCTTATATATGATCTTAATTCACCAAAATACATGGCAGTAAGGACAGAACAAGAAGTGAAAAATAATGAACGAATAGAATAACAGAAATGACGGATTCACCATTAAAGAGTCTACAAGTAGATAAATTTCAACTCGAAATCGTCGCATCAATAATCTAATTAGGGCAATTTACCTTCAAAATCCCAACTTTATAACTTATTTTACTAAAAGAGATATCATTCTGCATTGCATATTTATTTTTAATATTAACATAACCTATAGAATCAGACTTATCTAAATCTAGCTTACTAGCCAAGCATCATCAACAGGATCGATGGACTATCAAAATCTCCGTCATGCTCAGGATCGGTGATAATCCAATATTTGGAAATTCACTAGGTTAGCTATTTAAACCTTTGCAGTTAAAGCGATAAATAGCGTAATAAAATACTTAAAACGTGCGCTTAGTTGTTCAAACTAAGGAAAATCATATAGACATTGGTGTCTTTTAAGTCAATGTAAAGAAAACTATCCACTAATTAACTAAAAACTATTTATCTGATTTTTAATTTATCTGTATATTTATTAGTTAATTAATAACTAATAAATATACAGTTCTGTAAATACTCTTAAATTATTTAAAGGACCACAGTTATAATCACGACTTTCAATCTAACTAGAACCCAGGCTGGCACAATGTATCAAATGTCAAATTATAAATTTTATATTGCCTCTTTTTAGGCTAAGAAAATCTTTTGAATTTGTCATAGTGTGCTGTATTTCTAGACCCACACTTACCTAACCGAAGCCCTATTTTATATCAATACCTTCGATTCGATTCAATCGAGTAACTATTTCACCGGGGTCAATCGAAACGTATAAATTGAAATTATTACCCTTCACGTTTTTGACCCTTTGAAAATAATTGTTAGCAAGTATTCTGCCAAAAATATTCGCATCTAAGGCTTTTGTCCCTTGACAATAGAATACGTATAATATTGAATATTTTGTGCATCTTGAGACTCAGTCACAATGCAAAGAACCAGTTTTGTGGCCCCAAGCCAAAGTATAATTAAAATTTAACAATATCGTGCATTGCATTGGCTTCAAGGTCACATCAGATATCATATTTCAATTAAGTGTAGCATTTTAATTTAGACTATTTTCGACAAATGATATACATGTAACGCTGTAAAACGGTTGAGCTAATTAGTTTAATGGCTTACAAGAAAAGAAATTAATACAAATGTTTTATGCTTCTAGGATAAGACTGAATTGGCTTAATTTTAATTAGTTGGCTTAATTTTAGTCAATCTCTCTCTCTCTCTCTCTCTCTCAGTTGAACGACGTTAAGCTGCGTTACGCACAGTTAGTACTTTTTTAACCCATTCCTAACTTTGAAAGACCGAGTGTTGACAACTTAAATTGAAAAACCCAATGGTGTTGTAAGGTTATGCTTAAATCCGCGCCGGCTGCAATCGATGCGCCAACCGAAAGGCAACGATTATTAATAACCATGGAGAGGAAGGGGGAAATAAAGAAAACAATATAAACAGCAACTCAGAGAATAAACTAGAGTAAACTATGTAAACACGTGCGGTTGTTAGGTATGTAACTGTACGACCCAAAAAATTCATCTTTAATTCCGATTCCCGCTCTTCTCCAACTCCCTCCACTTCACCCCTTCTTCTCGTTATCTTCCTTGTTAAGCTATCTCATTCTTCATAATTGAATTTACAATTCAACTTAATTTTAATTCATTTTAATGCAAATTGCGAAACGTTTGAATAAATGACAATCATATAAATAAACAACTACCAATTCATCATCATCATCTTCCCTTGAATCCCAGTTTAACTAGGATCGGGATACGAATACACTGTCTCAAATCCTCTCTGTCCTACATCATATTATCAGTCAATCCCCTAGTTGAGACTTTTCCATTTGTTTAAGTAAATAACTACTAATTATTTTGATAAAATTAAAAAAAGTTGCCCAGTCAGGCCCTATGATCTTTATACATTTTTATGATCTTTATACATTTTCTTACAAATCCAAGATTCAGCCTTCTTTGAATTGAAAATTCTCACAGTTTTCTTAAATGGAATGCATCAACCGGTAAAGTAGTCTAAAAGCATGCAAGCAAAAGAATAGCAAGGTCTCCGGCATTGCGAAGTCTCAGTCGTTTAATTTATGCTTCGGCATGTTTTTGAATGGACGATATTATTCTATGTGGACCAAATAATACTGTAAATGTTTTGTTTGATTGTTAGACTGGGTTGTCGTATCTGTGTTAAACAAATAAATAGATAAAATAAAATTTTTGTAATACATCAATATTATTTATTATTATCATTTATAGACTTGCTGACTTATTCACTATATTTTAGATAGCTTTTGATTTTAGAAGTTGTAGAAATCGTTCTTATCATCTTTCATTGAATCCCAGTTTAGCTAGGGTCGGGACTTAAATTTTCCATTAGTTTAGAAAATTTTGTAGAAGTTTCTGTAACATAAGCTTTGGTTTGTCTCCTTTAACGCCACCTGCAGTCCACGTGCAGTCCACGGTTGGTCTATTCAGCAACTGGGACACAACGCGGATACTACCAACACGGGTATTACCAACATAGGAAACACGCGTGAATAGAGATTGTATTAAAATAAAAGAATTAAATTAAGGTATTCATACAGTTTGGGCTTTAGAGAACATATAACATAATAAAAATAATTATATCGTAATTCTTCATATCATTTAATTTTGACATTCTATTTCCAACGCTTTAATTAATTTTGCATTCATCATAGTAGTTGAAAGGTCAAGTTTATTGCGTGCTTAGACTTTTAAACAATGCCATAAGTTCAATTACATATAGGATTGTCTCTGGCAGTTTCCTTTATCGTGTGGAAACAGCCGTTAAATGTTGTTTTTGCAGTCTTATTGAGTTGGTTCACTGATTCTTACAAATAGTTTAGACAGCTTGTGTAAAGAGGTCTGCATTGGAAGGCCATAACAATAGTTGGGAAGAATTTAAACACGTGCATTTACATGTCGACTGTGAGGCAATAATGCAGGTCGATGTCTACTGAATGTATAGTAATGTAGAGATATAGTAAAATACAACAAATATATGTCGATGCCCACTTTAGAAGGGTGAGCTCTATAAATCGGGATGCATTAATGTAAAAGTATAAGGTGACATTCAAATTGCGCCGCTAAATGCGAGATTCTATTTGACTAATCCACGGAGCACTGTTCAATCGTAATCATCTGTGACTTAAATTCTGTATAAATACGGTCATTAGAGAAGCTTGAGTGTGGCAAAGATCTGTGTAAAGCATTGTAACTAGCATAACATAACATAACAACAATTAGAGTGCTACAGTCATCAATGACAACATCGAGCACTATTGAGACAAAAAAAAAACAATCCGGCGAGCATAAAGAAGGTCCAAAAACGGTGCAAATTCCAAAATCCAGATAATCAGTCCAAAGTCAATGCAGTTTGATATAACGCATTTTGTATAGATTGCTCAATAACGTTTTCAATGCAAATTTATACGTGCATATTTTTTATTTAGTATGTCAGAAAATCACCTAGTTAATTGATTTTTGCGGAAAGTGGGATACATTTTCATTTTAGTAATTTTGCTATATCTCTTTCTTACAAATTGTTGCTAAAATGTTAGGTCCACTGTTTAAAAATCGTTAAGTTAATCTGTATGTTCCTCTTTCCGTCATATCTTTACACAACTTTTGTCTTAAAATAGTCTAAAGTCTTTTGTCTTTTTCTTGCACTATATGGCCCGCTGATGAGCATTCTTACTTAATGTTGCATCGCAAGAAATTGTATTTCGACATTTCTATTTATTCATTCTATTTTTGGGGCATCTGACTAAAAGTATAAATTTATAATTGTGTTAGATTGGAGTTCTAAATTACTTTAAAATGTGTGAAATATATATATATATAAAGTCGTTAGAAAGTGAAACATTTCTAGACTCAAGAAATTGTTGATAATCTAACCTGACAAGCCGATGCTGCCAAGCCGAGAATTAGAGTCAGTGTTACCACTACTTCCACCAAACTCTTCGACAGCTGTCCTGAATTCTTCGCCATTATATATTGCTGCTGACTAGCTTATCAATAAATTAAATAAATTACTTAATCAGTTACCGTTTTGGGTCAAAATGTACTTCTCCTAGGCAATGAGCTAAGCGGTATCGATGTATAATACGGATTAACCTATGTCCCTATAAATGTAACCTAGACGCACTTGATGATCACTTTGCTAGGCAGTTAATTAATACTGATTTTAATAAAAACTAATATCGCACGAATTCTTCAAAGTTATATTCAGGTCCATTTATCGCTATCAACAGTTGTACTGCGGCAGTTTGAGTTGGTATAGATTTATCATATTCTCTCTGTATTTTGTAGTTTATCAATCAATCAAGCAATACTAGACTACGAGTGGTTACTGTATCAGTTTATTTTCTCAAATCGAAACACAAGTCGCAGTAAAGCCTCTGGAAAATAGTGTGTGAATTTAAAATACTTCTTTATTCGATTGTAGCTACGATGTTCCTACTGTTATACTTATGCTTATCGAAATTGTTTAAGAGAATTGTCCAGCTAGCTGTAGATTACCTAGGGTAATACTGTTCAATCAAACAAGGAACGAAAACTATCAAAACATGCGCTCATGCTATCTGCGCCGTTCGATTGAAACTTTCATTAAATACGCTTTCTCTCGATTTATTTCAGTCTTTTATATTTCAGGTCACCACCGCTGCAAGGCTTGAGGCCGAAATCGTCACGGTTAGCCCCCTCCTCTCTCCTACCTGTCTTCAATCAACCCCTCCCCCGTAGTTCCATCGCACAAGAGCTGGGCTTCCTTCAGGCTGTTAAACGAAGTTCTAGCGCCAAAATTTCAAATTGATAATATTCATGTTCGGTAAAAGTTCCTTTATAGTCTGCTTTGTTAATTAATTTGTCTGAAGGCCGTTGATTGAACATGCTAATGAAATATACTATAAATTACTATAGTATAGTAGCATAAATAAGTGTAATAATTATCATTATTATTAGGGTATTTCATTTTATTGCACATATTATTCCTTTATTATTATTGAATTGAATTTCCAATTTGTTTCTAGCGTCCAACTTCAATCATTTTTGTGTTTATTGTTTGCTATAGATCCATTCGTAATAAAAAAAATAATAATAATGATATTTTTAGACTAAACTCGGGGCGTATTTGATCTTTAAAGGTTTACTTATTACATAAAGAGAAATTATTATTCAAAGACATAGATTAAATATATTATGTCTAATATTTATTTTTATTTTTGCTTAGCCATGCGAACAGCCATGTGGAATAGGAGTGGATGGCTCAATCCACAGCTACGGAGATCGATCCCGTTGTAAGCCGTAAAAAGTAAAGCCGATGTTAGCGGGAGATCACAGGATTTGAACCCACACGTACTGCTCAGCAATGGAATATCTTACCGATATTGCCACTAGCTTGACGTCGGTAAGATATCATTTTTCTTTCGTTGTTGGATCGTTTCACAGGAGATATCTGGGCGAAGTATTTGCCTGTAAATAACGACTTATTTGCCATGTCTATCTATAGTGAAATTCTGGATTATTGAGATGAGTTTAAGATGTGTGATTCTTAATTTAGACATTCAATGCAAATGGAAGCCATTCCATCACTAACGCAATGATGCAGTTCGGGAGCTTAGTTGGTCTCTAGTGATCAAACTAAACATACAGTCTGTTTGGACTCTTTCTAGGGTCTGTCTGCTATGGTTATATTAAATTTTAATTTAATTTCAAATTGTAACTCCATTAATTCGAGGTAATAATTTTTTGTACATTTTCTTCTTTTCTAAAATTTGATTTCAGACTCCAAGTAAAAGTATTCATTGGTCTTTAATTTTTACATTAAATATTAGCTTTGTTCTGTGTTGACTTTCTTTATCTAGCGATCATGCGTGGTCGAGAATTAAGAAATACCGGATCAATAAGTCATCAGATTAAATAATCAAACTCCCTTGTCACTCTTTATACACTTTTCACTCCGCATGATGTCACAGCAATTTATATCATAATTCTTTATTTGTACGTAATCTAGATCACTAAATAGGCCTACGAGGTACTACGAAACTGATCGACACTCCGATAGTTGCATCGATTGACAAGAGGTGACAAAAGCAGCTATTGAGATGGGAAAAATTACAGCCCACAACCATTTTGTTTGAAAACCAGATCTTTATAGTGGCTGCTTTTCAACGGATTTTCTTGTCTTGGAATCAATCAGTCAATATTTACAATGTATGTGAGATCGAAAAGTGTAGGCCTATATAGTTATACTTTAAAAGCACATTAGACAATTACAAACATCTTAGCTGACTGTATACTTGATCTATTAATTTCATTATTGATCGATTGGATGTGTTGATTGTTTGATCACTTGGCTTACTGATTGATTTATTGATTGCTTAATTGACAACTTAATTGATTGATTGTATTATTGATTGATAAATTGATCTATCGATTGATTAATAAATTGATCGATCGATTGATTGATTTATTGATCTATCGATTGATTGATTTATTGATTTATTGCTATATTGATTGATACAGTGATCGATCAATCGATTGCTTTATTGATTGATTTATGAATTGATTGATTGATTGAGCCAAAATTAATAAACTTCGCCTAGCATAGTTAACTTGATGACTCTGCACCCACGCACAGGAACTGAATGGCTCCAGTTTGATGACGTCATTTCGTCGATGTTTTATGATGTGCTAATGGATAACTTTACAGCTTTCTCAACGACGTAACATTTGCTGACAGAATATTATTTACTTTACACGTAATTAATACATGATATGTTCACAAAGAGCTACCGATGAGACGATCTACAGTACCATGCGAGGACCATTGGCAAGCTTTCCGTATGGAAATATCAACACTTGCAGTCAAATGGTTAACGAATCTGTCAGCAGAGCTTAGGGACTCGGTTCTAGTTTCGGTAAGGATAGAAATTGGAAAACTAAGTTTAGATAAATCGTTAGTACTATCCCATGCATGGGCTTTTAGCGGGAGATATATTGTTCGCAGTCGTGGAATTTTATTTTAATTATGAATAAAATTATTTTTTAGTTTTTGTTTACTTTTATCAGATTCACATTTAAAGATGCCTTCATATATTCTTCAGTATATGAAGGCATAGCTTAGGAAGGTATAGGGGACCCACCTCGTCAAAAGCAGAATCCCCCAAGAATAATGGTATATCAAAGGAATGTCATAGACGATTTAAAGATCCACTCGTATGTGGACGTGAAGAGGAAAACGTAAGATAGAGATGACTGGAGGCGTTTTATACCATGGACCTGCCAGTTGGCAGTGCACTAAGAGAGAGAGAGAGAGAGAGAGAGAGAGCGAGAGAGAGAGAGTGAGACTATTCAGTATAAAATTTAATATTCTAATCACCTCCTACATGCGGTAGAATGCAAGACTTCAGATTTAGCATTTCTGCATTGGTATGTCTATGACGGATGTTACTAGTTGTTCCTTAATGTTAATGAGATGGAACAACTTTTAATAAAAATTATTAGAATTGTACCTGAAACAACAAACGGAAATACGCAAAGTTTAGTTTCAGTGAAGTTTATTAGCAAAAGGCGAACACGATTAAACTTTCTGAGAGCTTGGTAAGCAGGAAGTGTGACAAGTGGCTAGTCGATACTTTAGTATAGGCTGATTATTAATTATTACTCATAACAACAGAATGCTGGACCTTTGTGAGCCTCTCCGATAAAAAATAATGACCATCATCATCATCATCATCATCATCATCATCATCATCATTATCATCAATATCATCACCATCATCTTCCCCTTAAGCCCAGTTTAACTAGGATCGGGATACGAATGGACCTTTTTTCACTCTTCTCTGTCTCATATCAAATCAAAATCTCTTATATTTGTTTTAAAAAATTGTAGCAATTTCTGGAGCCTAGGTGAGTACCTGGGCTCCAGAAATTGCTACAAAATTTTCTAAAAATAATGAATTTTCACCAACCGAATGCACTTTCTGACGTTGGTTTGGATCTTACGTTTCTATGACACGTGCAGTCATAGGTTGGTCTATTCTTCAAACAACCCGGATACAGCACTGGGAAAAGAACAAAGCTGGACCAAATCAATTTTATTTGTATGACAGTTCAAGTTAACTCTTTATGTCTCAATGATTACATATCTAGGAATAATTATTTATCCCGCAATGTTTAAAACTACGCAGTTACTGTAACACTGGCCTCTAATAAAGACGAACTGTTTGGGTTTCTTCTAAATCGCAGTCTATTGTTAGTAAACCGCTCGTGGTCATGTTCTCTCATATATTATTGATTAGCCCATAATCACGACTCAATTTCAACATGTGATGATAATTCAGAGACCCGGTCAATAATTAAAATTCATTTATCTGCTATTCTGATTATGCTTTAGGTTAGGAATTGCTTTTGATGTCTCACAGTTATTGCAAATTGAAAAGGAGATGATCTCGTTAACGGTTTTACTGGCTGGTATATGAATTCGCTGTCTGTTAGTTCCGCACCCTAAATATGTCTCCTGCGTTCATAATATTTATTTTATATTTTATTTAAATGATTCAATCATTTTACACAATAGAGCTAGAAAAGTCTAACAAAATACAGCAATTCACATGAAATGAAAAGGACACAAAGGTCCGAAGACTCTAACATGTGCTCAATAATACTTTTCATTATACTGCTCTGTTACCAAGAAAGGACCTGCAATAAAACAGACAACACATTAACTTTTTAACGGTCGTTTTATCGTACTTTAGAGATTGAATTTTCACCTTGTTTTACCCGTTCTATTTGTTTTTCCGTTCGGCCGTGGCTACGCAGCGCTCGATGTTGTCATTAGCGCTAGTAGTACTCTAATGGTTGTTGTGTTGTTGCTATTGTTAATATTGCATGATGGACATGCTAACAGTAGTGCAACATTCTTGTGCGTTTAAAATTAAATATAATCATGGATTTTGTGGTGTTTTGTTACGTGAAATCTGGATGAGTCAATTTAATTAAGCCTTAAGGCATATGTTAGAAGTCGTGTTCAATAATGTTGGGCTTTACTTTCAGTTTTATTCATTCCCCAATCTTAATGCAACAGCTAGCGGCATTAGCTTGAAAAGTATTCTCGATGATTAGTGTTGGTCGTTAAATGTGTATGTGTATTATGTGAAAAGGAGAAATGTTGCACATTAGAAGAGCTGCTGCATCAGAAAGTTGAGACCCGAGTTCAAACCGAGATTAATCCACATGAATGATTCCATGAGATCAAATCACGTTGATTAAACCCCAAAGATTAATCGACATTAACTAAACCCCAAAGATTAATCGACATTAACTAAACCCCAAAGATTAATCCGCATTAAATAAATCCCAGAGATTAATCCGCATTAAATAAATCCCAGAGATTAATCCGTATTTAATAATTCCCAGAGATTAATCCGTATTTAATAATTCCCAGAGATTAATCCGTATTTAATAATTCCCAGAGAAAAATCCCCACTGAATAAACCCAGGATGACGGAAGATTATTCCTAAATCCTAAATGGCTGTAAAGTTTAATTCATTATTTAAATTTTCAATTCAGAATAATTTTGGAGAAGAGAGGTATTAAGGAATCAAAAACCGAATCATAACAAATGAAGAAGCTGTGCAAGCTCATGAATTCCGTACTAGTAGTTAGCCTACATGACTTGTAGTCATTTAGAAATAACCATTGCGAAGCAGTCATGTCGAAGTTCGAGAATTCTAAAGTATTTGGTCAACCTGTTGTGAAAGTTTTGACCCCATATGGAGTTAGTTTATCAATGGTGTTTCATCTTTTGTGATTTATTCTCGTTGATTCGTGACTATATGTACTGACATGAAATCAGTGCTACTCTCAAGTAAAGAAATGTATTACCAAAGTGCGCTTGAACTGTTTGAAGTGAGCTTAAAATTGTGGTGTTTATCAAGAATGGAAATTATGAGGATATACGAACACTGAGCCATTAAAGTCAATTTTT
Source organism: Enchytraeus crypticus (assembly GCA_905160935.1). Taxonomy (NCBI): domain Eukaryota; kingdom Metazoa; phylum Annelida; class Clitellata; order Enchytraeida; family Enchytraeidae; genus Enchytraeus; species Enchytraeus crypticus. Next base: position 48,626 of record CAJHZI010000745.1, on the reverse strand, counting down.
AAAAGAGCTCTAAAGAGGCGTGACTATAAAGAGCCTATTTTCACGTGGTATCAAAGTGATAGATATTTTCACGGATGATAATCTACTCTAATGTGTGTTTCAACTTCTCACATAATCGCAGATAGATAACTAAACCCTTTAATAATTCAGCTTCAACTAAATTAAAAATGATACAATTTTTCAATATCCCATATTTTGTACATTTAGTGGTCAGAACTGACCGCGTCATTATAGTGTGAACGGATAACACTGTTGACCTGATAACACTGTAACGTGAAAAAACATCCGCGATGGCAACCAAAGTTTGACAGGTCAAGCGTGAAGTGCTGATGTTTAATTAGTTAAGTTTATTTATTTATTCAGTGCAACTATTATCAAAAGTTTTCAGGTAAATTATACTGAATGCGACTCGTTCTGCCCCTACAGGACCAATGTTATCATGATTTTCAAATACATCATTTTGTTTCCGAAGGGATGCCCAACTCTCCATGGCACGCTATTGATACATAATATTTGTTCCCAATGCCAATACTAAGAATTAATTCACTTTGTTTGCGAAATGGAGAGGATTAGCTGGACTCAAAAGCCTACAAATGAGTAAGTTCTGGAGATAGTTGGTACAGATGATAATAGACAGTTGATAATAGTAATAATAATAATAATAATAAAGGTTTAACGTCCGTTTCCTCACACAAGGATTATGTCATGGATGATAAATGCATTAAGAAATAGGAAGAAGAGTTGGATAGGACTCAATCGAGGGTGAAAATCTACTAAAACAGGTCATAGAAGGCAGAATGTAAGCGAGATTAGGAATTTGACATGATTTAAAGATCTACTAATATGTGGACATGAAAAGAAAAGCGGAAGACAGAGAAGAGTGGAGGCGTTATATGCCATGGACCTGCCAGTTGACAATGCACTAAGAGAGAGAGAGAGAGAGAAATTTCCTTTGTAATTCATACAGCACATAGTGCAGTCAAATATAGTCTATTGAAAATTTTAACTACGAAATAAATGATCAAATTTATGTAGCCTGATTTATTAACAACAACAACACCAGCAACAATAACAACAATACGATTAGGCTGCTACAGTTTTCCTTGACAACATCGAGCACTGTGGAACCAAATCAAAATCGATGCGCAGAGTGAGAGGTCCATAAACGGAGCGAGCCAATATCAGGGTAATCAGTCCAAGGAAGGGTACTAGCGGAATATTTGCGTGTTTGTCTTAGCTTATTACTTATTAGTTTTAATAATAAAGTGCGAAAGCTGGGACTAGTGTTGAATTAAAGAAATCTTGATTCCATCAGTTCATTTGACAGTGGCTAGCTTCTTTGTAGCTTACTCGTGTTTAATTTGTTTGAATTCATAGAACGGTTCTTATTTATTTATTTTATTATTGTTAATTACTTATTTAGATACAAACTTATTTACTTATTAAATTGTTAATCTTTGCTTACTAGTCATTAATTCCTTTCATTACTTGCGCTTATCACTGCTTATTAGGAACATTGAAGCATTGACGAACCGTTAACTTCAATTGTTGTAAGAGGCGACTAAGCAAGAACTGAGAAAGGCAACAGTAAATCACCTCTATTATTATTATTATTATTATTGACAATGAAAACTTATATAGCAGTGTCATGGCCGAACTCGGTCTTCGAGACTACTTTACAGGAATAGTTCAATTGTAGTAATGAGCTAATAGCAATTACATTTCAATTAATATCTAAACTAGTAAAAATTTCTACATATGAGCGGAACTTTACGCTATCCAGCAACACTCATTCCAGACTTCATATACAAAATACTTATAATAAACATACATTCGTGTATAGTACGTTCATGTAGAAAAAGTACTATAAAAACCCATATCTAAACCCATATTTTCCCAAGTTAGAGTCTGTTAGGTAAGGTATGGATAAAGCATTGTCTTTTATGAAGAGACTAACTTGTAGGTCTATGGAGTGCTCTTGGTGCATCGTGAAAGCCTTTCAGGCTTTTGACCTTGACGCTAAATCCTTAAAAAATCTATTCGTAGAATAACTAGGTTCCCTCGTTTGTTGACCACGAAAATTTCACGAAATACAAATTAATCCGAATTTAAAAAATATTTAAACGGTTAAAGTTCTTCGCACACTGGAACGATAATTAAAGTTTAATTCACAGTGGATCGCTATTAGACCTTTTTGATCTTGCAATCAGTTACTATGCCCGCTAGTAAATTTAATCAAGGTCAAATACGTAGGGATCCTATTCACAAAACACAGTGTTCACGAATAGCGATAAAATCAATTATCAATGTTTTCTTATTAATCATATTAACCATAAATTCAAGTGCTACTTTTACGAAGCGCATTTTATTAACTTCACCCACGACTGTTAATATATTGACAACTGCTTGCAATGTGCAATGTAAAGTATTCTATAATTACAGGGCAAGTTATTCGAACCGGAAGTGCAACGCTGGTGAATAAAGAAATTTATAAACCTAAATAATAAAATAATTCAATTCTGTGAACATTTTAAAGATGCTGCGGGTTGTTTCTCTGGTGCTGTATTCGATTCAATGTAGTATAGACAAACCGACCACTGCAGTAAGAGCTGATTAAGCAAAAACCGAGAAAGACCAAGGAAAATCATTTCAGAGGCTGTATTTTGCTACATTGCAGGTTTTATTGAAGGGTGATAACCTACATGAACAAGATATTTTGTTGGGATTAAATTGTTGATCGATGGAGTGCCTTTTATGGAGGAAGTAAGCTAACTGTGAGTAGGAATATGTGCCCTAGACCTGCCACATAGCAGATTTCCCTCTCTTTCGATAATTTTGTAAATTGGAAGGTTCAAGGTAGGCCTATAAGTGCTCCAATAAGAACAATTCGTTAATTAACGAGTTAGACCTTTCAAAAAGTTATACCTAATCATAACATACAGTATATAACCTTTCGAATGAGGAAACTGACGTAAACACCAGCTTTTTTCTATTTCCCGACCTCTGTTCTCTCTCTCTCTCTCGCTCTCTCTCCCTCTCTCTAGCGTTCTCCCCAGTGGCAGGTCCAAGGTACATTTCCTCTCATATGTATGCTGCTTTTCAAGCTCTAGCACTCGATCGATCAATGGGTTAATTCCTTCGCAAACTCGTATCCACACCTTAATTTAGCCCACAAATAGATAATAAAATGGCTTCTGAGGTGTTTTTGCAGTGCTTCAGATAGTTATTGCTTCTTTTACTTTAAAACTTTGTAAACACTAAGTATTAAATATCACAAGTCCCTGGACCGCCACCTTGAGTCTGATAAGAATTGAGAGTTTTATGAGCACAGGAGACAATGCTAAAGCCTCTACAACCTCCCACACTTTAGCTTAATCAGATAATCGTGCAGTGGTCTTGGATCAATATAGGATTACGTGGCATTGAAGATACAAGGACTTGAATATCACGCTTGTTAGTCTGATGTATTTTAACTCTAGGTTACTACAAACCTATGAGTAATAGAAGTTAGAGGACGTAGGATAAGTACACAAAGTGTCTATAAAAGGTTTATAGAATCATGTTCTATTGCATTTTATGTATAGGTTGCGCATTAAAGAAATAATCCGCTATCAAAATTACGATAGCTTTGTCAATTCTCGCTATTTCGTTTTGTAATTTTACGAGCGCATAGAAGAGGAATTTTGTCAAAAGCTCACCAAATTTTATCGAAATATGTAGAATAGGACCGAAGTTATCTAAGTTTTACGACAGAAGTTTTTTTTTCAATTGACAGAACATCATAAGCTTAATTGAAGTTAAATATTGACATATTAATATTTCTCCCCGGGTCTAGAACACCCTCCTCCCATTGGCTCACTCCCAAGAGCATCCCTCCCAGGGCATCACTCCCAGGGCATCCCTCCGCTTGGCACAACTTCCGGAGCCCCCCTCTCCTTGGTCACCCGTCTCTCTGGGCACCCTCTTCCGGGGCAGGGCACCCTGCACTCTGAAGCACCCCTACCCTGCGGTCGTTGAAGGGGTTCCTCAGGGATGGGGATACCCCTCCCCCGTGTCTGGGCCATTTCACTTGCGAGGCCGAGACACCCATCCCCGGGGCACCCCTCCACCGGGCACCCCTAGTCTGGAGTACCTGGAGCACCTATCCCGATATTTCCCTAATAGATCAGATCGGTAATTGAAAACATATTTGGTTGCATGTTAACACTGGTTTGTTTATGTTGACATCGGATACATATATTTACATGTAAATGTAATGGGTCTACATTATCACTTCGTTATAATGCATGCATAGCGTTATAATGGGTGTCTGAGTTAAACTAAAAGTGGTAAGTTATTCTTTAGTTAATATCCGTATAGTAGGTTGTTAAGTAAATAATATTTTTAAAGAAAGCTTGTATTACAAATTTTATGAGGAACTAGTACATTTCAATGATATTCTATGCAGTGTTTACGTTTTCTTGTCCACTGTTTACATTTGGTGTCCCCGATGTTCTATTTATAGCTATTACCGAAAAGATCTATTAGCGAGCCGAAGCTCGCACCGCCGACCAGGGACGAGACGCCTCGAGGTCAGCAGTCAAGCAGAGGAGGGATTGACCGAGGTCAGTCCCTCCTCCACCGTAAGAGAGACTTGCGGCCACTTGTTAACGTCTCAGTGAACTGATTACGAGTGTGATAAGCTGTAAAATAGTCAGTTTAATGTTCAGCTCAGAAGCCCTAAAGGGCTTCTTCTAAAGACGACGAATGTGGCAAGCGCTAAGGTACTGTCTCTTTTATACTGCCTCAGAGGCGCTACGGTCACGTGAATGTTAAACCGATTCCACTAATTAATCGCTCATTTGAATAAACCGTCTAAACAATTAACCTAAAGTGTATCCTTAATTTTGACAATTGTGGAAATTTACTGATAAATCACTCTCATGATATTTACATCTTTAAGGGCAGTAGGCCTATTATTCAAGTTCTTATTACATTCAGCAAAATATTTTTATTGGTTGATTTATATTGTAGTTTGCTACCATCTGTTGAATAAATAATTAATGTTATCCATTAATTTTCAAGGAGATATATCAAGTTATATCGACGCAATTTCTAAGTTTTATCAACGTCCGTAAACAGCTTAAGTCCAGATATTACGACTTGTGCGACAGTACATAACAAGTGATTAGTAATCCAGACTATGTAAACAGATTATCGACGATCTTACCGAAAGAATAAACTGTAATTTAGTTCAGCAATGACCATGATAATGTATTCAGAGAAATTTAGTGGACCAATTTAAATTCTGAATGTATTTAAATTGATAAACACGTTAATTATGTATTTACATTTATATTTATTATGTATTTAAATGTATTATTCTTTTAATTTCTATTACGTATTTGAATTTAAATTAATATCCTATATTTCGAGGATATGCTACACTATTTCGATGTTCTAAGAGAAGAAGAGAAGATCTAAGAGTTATGTGAATACAAAAACCGAAACCAAGAAAGGAAACTATGTAGCACGTGCGGAATGTGATGTGTGTAACTATACGGAATAAACAAAAAATAAATAAATAGCGTGAGCACGCAAACGTGGAAGAGATACAATTTTGCTTAGCACAAAAATTTTAGGCCGGGGTGCTATAGACAGGCATTAGACCATTGACAAAAACTCTACTGTTTCTTTACTTTTGTTAACATATTTCTCAACAATTTCTTACTATTTTCAAAGTTAAGAGTTACATTTAGGTTAGGTTCATGGTTAGGGATAGGGTACGGGATAAGGTTTAATTGGAATGGAATTATAAGGGTAGCCTACATTATGGAATTATGGTTACATTAGATTGTAATTTTGTTAAATAAACTATATAGTTTTTGTCCATGATCTAATGTGTACTGAGTCGCAATGACTGTTTTATCTTAGCTCAGGGCTGTCAAAACATTCAGAAACTATTTTTTCTCATTAGCTGGCGAGTCCCGACAATGAATTTATTGCGTGATACGTAAGTTACTGAATGTATTTCATTAGATAAGTACTTGTTTTGAATTGGTCTTGGACTGCAGAAATGTTAAAGTACATACAGCTAAGTATTTGGTAAATAGGTCTTCAATAAGCATTCTGTGCTATCTGACCCAGCGTGCTGGTATGTTATACACGAAGATCTCTCTCTCTCTGTTAGTGCACTGCCTATTGGCAGGTCCGTGGTATATAACACCTCCACTCATCTCTATCTTCCGTTTTCCTCTTCACGTCCACATTGCATTGGATCTTTAAATAATCTGTAACATTCTTTTTATATACCATTATTCTTGGGGGATTCTGCTTATGATGAGGTGGGCCCTCTATGCCTTCCTCAGCTTCGTCTAACATTTACTGGGCAGGGGAGTCATTTAAAGTAAACATGAATTATAGTGAAATGATAAACTATGTTGATATCTATCACTTTTTAACACCGCATGTTTAAACCGTTAGGCAATTTAGACCATTTTCCGTATAACCAGTCCAGTGAATGTCCGATATTTTAATCTTAGATCAGCGCGGCCGGGATTCGAACCCTCGAGGGTTAAATTCACCTCTGTCGTTTAAAATTTCATGACGTTACCAATACGCTATTGAGAAATTCACCGAGAAAACAATCCTGTTTACCCATTAATAGTCAATTACAAATTAATATCTTCATATGCATGAAGATATTGACGAGACTTCAACTCACATCCTGACCTCTACTGGAGGAAGAGCCATTGAGAGAAATTGTGCTCAACTGTAGTATCTGTTTCACTGTTGCTATTTTCACATGCAGTTGTCGAGCGGTTGATTTATCAAAATGTGTTCTAATCATCCGGATTCAGCACATATTTCTCTTACTTTTGCATGTAAACTGAAATGGGAGGATAGACTGTTGAAAATGGTTTTATCTACTTTCATTCAAAATTTAACTTATTTACAAAGTGCTAGCAATTCTTAGATCTCAAAACTGACGTAGAGAACTTGAGAGAACTTTAGAGTATATATTATTAGAGGCCGATTTTGTGCGATGGTAAACGTTTTCCAATTTTGTCACAAGTCAATAGATGGAATTGAATAGAATCTTAAAACTCTCGGGAAATCTGACTCTTGTCAGAAATGATAAGGAAAGTGTAGCATTTAGGCCCTTTAGAATAATAGATATTGTTATAGATTGCACACATTTTTTCAAGTTTTCTGGGAAGAAATCCAGTCTCCAGTATGTCACGAAATATCTTTATCACCTGACGGATAAGATAATGGTTGTCAGCGCTAAAAAATTGCCTGGCTGTATACGTTCTACTAATAATTAATTGAAGAATTCCGTTAAGAAATTTCAAGTTCGAACTCTGTGTAATCGAGGCCAAATATTTTGAAGTAGGTGATATCAATGACGTTCTATCAATTAATAAAATTAAATGATCGAAGTTGGTCTACATTATTGTTGTCTAGAGTCGATTAATCTCACGTAGATATTCTACTTAATCACATGTAGTGGCCGGTACGCATGATCTACACATAACACATCACACTTTAATAGACCAACATATGTTCTAGAGGCTACAGCATATTATAATGAGACATTTAGGTAAATGATCTATTAAATATTTGTTTTAATTGACACTTTTAGGCCTAAGTAGAATGATTTAAAATAAATTGTATTTTTGGTGATATTTGATACTTACGGTTATATCTATAGGCCTACTATATTGTGTTGCAGAGATGTTTAGTTTAGGCTACGCCTTATCTATAGCACTTTCAAATTTTCAAAGAAAATTTGGTAGTCAAATTCCTTTGTACTCAACACTGCAAACTGTCGATTGTAAAGTTAATAGAATGCTGGCTGGAGCTAGAGGCGAAGTCGGTAAGATACTCGACCGCGGATAAGTAGGTGTGGGGTTTAAATCCTGGGCTCTCCCGTCACTGACAACGCTTTCGAGTGAGGAGACTGACGTTAACATTAGCTTTTTTAGCTTTTATGAACGATAAAATCTTATAATATTTTTTACCCCGAAGATTATATCAGTTCACGTCAGCCTCAGGTATTGGCTTACAAATAGGCCAATTGCTAAAATATATTTGCGATATTATAGTCTAGTCTATCATCACTGGTTGATAACTTAATTAATTATATATATCCTTTTATACATAGGTAGACAGGATTTTTTCTCAGGGAATGACGCCCCTGCCCCGTAAATGTTAGTCGAAGCTGAGGAAGGCACATGGGGCCACCTCATTACAAGCAGAATGCCTGAGAATAATGGTATATCAAAAGGAATGTTATATAGATGATTTAAAGATCCACTCGTATGTGGACGTGCAGAGGAAAACGGATGATAGAGATGACTGGAGGCGTTGTATACCATGGACCTGCCAGTAGGCAGTGCACTAAGAGAGAGAGAGAGAGAGAGATCGAGAGATCTTTTTATGCTTTTGCATATGCCTAATTGGATGAGATTAGCGACAGTGCCTACGCTGCGTATTTATTTTATTTTGACACATTGATACTAGATGCTGTCATAATCGAAGATATAACATCTTACTAGATATTGTATCGTTGTCTAAATGTTACTTGACCTTAGGCTACTTTGTTTACAAATTGATTAAAATAATGCACATTCATTAGATGACTTGCTCTTTACAACAACATTGTCAAAGGCTTTAATGTCTCTGCTCTTGCCGCTAATCTGTAGACGTTTCGCTCAGTATAAAGCCAGATGTCAAATAGAGCCGCTATTTAGGCTGAAGTATAATGTGCAATTAATTTAGATAATTATATTTAAGCTGAGTGTTTGCGTACTAATTAGAAATAAAGTTATATGTTACTACTAGTGTCATCGCTAAAGGTTACTAGACATATTGCAAAAATGGGTTGCATTTCTGTTAATTAAACTAGAGAGTGTATGGACATCTGCTCCCCTTAATTTAATTTAATACGTTTTGAGCTTTAAACTAAACCTTTCTATTCATTACATGATTTTAATGTAATTCTCAGCGATGTATTCTTTTATTCAACGACGATTTCGAGGAATTTGTGCCTACACTACCCAACAATTGTATGCGTTCTAAAGAGGCGCCCTAAACAGTTGAAGTAAATATCACGTGTCGATATTGGTAGGCCTAGCATATTTCAGCTATTCATTGACGAGTTAATTGCTATTTAATCAAAAAGTCACAGATTATACATTGACTCAAATCTAGAAATTATGCATAATATGTTAATCTTTGAGAAATACTGCGAAGTATATGACATTCTATGAGTAGATTGAGTCAATAAATTATTCGTGAAATGCACTTTTAATAGTTGTTCTCCCCAATGAATTAAATTTCAGCACATAACCTGATAAATATACTTAGGTCTATTATTGTATCGATCACTGTCTCAACAACTTCACGGAATCATTTGATCGATGGTTTATTGATTTAAAGCTTTGCTGAGGTAGCCTAAACCTTACTGATCGATTCCCCAGTGTAGTTAAACCTTACTGATCGATAGCCCAGTGTAGGAATGATGAGTTAATGTACATGTTGTATAGCCTAGTAAGAAATAATTGTCAGTCTGTATGTCAGTAGATATAACATCCACATTTATATTGTTTATTATAAACATAATGAGCAAGTTCTAACTGTCTGTCTGAAGTAACGCTGAATACAGAGCTACAGTCTAGCGCGTATAAATTTAATCGCAGCGTCATGTTTATAGGCCTAAGCTTTAAATACGCTGATAACAGCTATGTCATTTAGGAAGTATGGATTTATGGCGAGTATAAATGTAAATTTAATCGCAGCTTCATATTTATGATTACTGACTATTTGTACGATAATTGCAGTTCTGCATCGCTCGAGTATAATTTGATATAATTTCTAATTAAAACAACTCAAAATCTATAGAATAAATATTTAGATTTGATTTCTTGAGAGGCATGTACGGCACTTTGGTAGAACTTTTAGAATTCGTCTTAGGATTTAGAGCGTAGGTTCCGTTACAGGTTCAGTTAAAAGTGGCCATTTTTCTAGATGTGTGCACATTATACAATGGTATATATGTATCTAGTCTACATATATGGAGTATAGAGGCATTCCCGTGTAGCGTCCGAGTTGCTGGAAACTAGACCAACTGTGGACTGCACGTGTCGTAAAAGGCAACAAAGCACTAAGATCCAACCAACGTCAGAAAGGGCATTCGATTGGTGAGCTCCCAGGCTCCAGAAATTGCTACAAAATTTACTAATCCCGACCCTAGTTAAACTGAGATTCTAGGGAATATAATGACGACGATGATTATTATTTTTCATGTATTTTCATTGATTGTTATTTTTATTGTTTACCCATTAATATTATATGTTGCTAAATTGATTAGCCTGATTAATGTAAAAAAACATTTGATTAATTAGTATAAATTACAATGATTAATGTTTAACATTTAGTAATTAATAATTAATTAATACATAATTATTTGATTAGGCCTATTTAATTATGTTTTGATTTAGTCAGAAAATAATAAATAAAATATGGAATTAATAATTTTTGAATAATAATTCACTAACTTTCTCTCTCTCTCCATTGTTCTGCCTAGTGGCAGATCCATGGCATATATTTCTACTCATGTGAAGCTTTTCACGCCCCATAAGAGCAATCCATCGGTCAACGAGTTAATCCCTTAACAAAAGGCTAGGCCATCTTATCTACATCTTAATATAGCCTATAGCTTGGGAATAGTATGGCTTCTGAGGTGGTTTCCCGTTGAAAAAGCTCTTGCTCTTTCGCCTCTTACGGCACGTGCAGTTTGCAGAATAATAATTAATATTTAAATTATGATTTATGATAAGTAAACAAATCAATTAATCATTTGTATCTCTTTGTCTTTGGGTGATTTTGTCCTGGGGTGGTTTTGTCCTGGGGTGGTTTTGTCCTGGGGTGGTTTTGTCTTGGGGTGGTTGTGTCTTGGGGTGGTTTTATCCTGGGCTGGTTTTGTCTTGGGGTGGTTTTGTCTTGGGGTGGTTTTGTTTCGGGGTGGTTTTTATGCTGGGGTGGTTTTCTTGGGGGAGGGGTATGTTCAGGGGAATTTTGTTCTCAGAACGTGATAAAGGGGGGGGGGGGAGGGTTGTCCGGCTTTTCTGATCTATCAATATCATTGGATACTAGTATTTAGTTTGAAATCTCAGTAGATTCGTATAATGTCTCTCTAGTTACCGAAGCAGAGCTTTTTTGCTTGGCATCGCTTTAAATCTTCAAAGTATAATAATTGTATTTGTTAGTGTGGGCCTACAGTACGAAATGTTTTGTGTAGGAATGCACGGTACTAAACATTAGATACATTTACACTAATCGAGCATGAAGATCCCATTCTGATTACGTAACATAGAATCGGTAGCACAAAAACTAAACAAGAACTTCGTCGTAGGACCGGCACAGTGGCTTGTGATCTGTAGCGAGTACATCCAAGATGACTTCAGCGGTGAAGCCTGGAGTCCTCAGACGTAAGAGCATGCCAGCGATACCAGCAGGGGGTCCCATGCTCGCGAAATATGGAAACAGAAAAAGACCAGACGTGGAACAGACTGCCTCAGAGCGCGTACGTAAGGTGAGCTTCGAGCGCCTGGTGCCGGTCTCAAACCTCGGCTCACCCAGAAGAGTAGTTCCTCAGAGGCGTCACAGCACCACCCAGGCCCCTGCCTCATCGGTTTCAGCGTCTAGACCACCTCTAGCCAGTCTCACGGAGATAGCCCCGCCTCTGGAGGAGAGAGTGACAGCCTTAGATCTCATCGAAGCCTGCATAAAGGACGCTGAGGTGATGCTTCAGCCTGAACCCCTGCCGAAGGCGTCGAAGGATATGGATGAGGTTCTTAAAGATCTGCAGCGGTTCACTCACAACGAAGATGACGAACCAGATGTTGTTGCGACTGAAGTGACTGATAGTTTAAATTCAGGCGAAGTTACGGCGATTAAAGAGAATGGATGTGAAACTGGTTCAGCGCAACATCAACATCAGACGCATAATATGCAGAGCAAGAATCCTCAACCATTTAAACAAGAAGAGAAGCAATTGAGACTGCGAAAAATAAGTGCGCCCTTAAGTAATGCTCCAAATCCTAAGCAGTTGCATAGAGAAAAATGATAGGCGTGAAAAGCCTATATTGTCAGTGATAAGTTTTTATCATATATTTTATCAGATAGAGAGAGACCTATGGCGTAAGTGTTTGGCTTGTATCACCAGGGATATAATTATTTTGATTAATAGATGATAAATTATTATCTATTATCTAATTAGAATAGCATTATTTACGTCGTAACCCTAACCACAAAAGCTGTATTGCTGGTGGCTTAAACAAAATGTAACGACGTAGCTTCGACAATATCATGCGCTATGATAATATCATGCGCTATGATGATATCATGTGATATGATAATATCACGCGATATGATGATATCACGCGATATAATATCATGCGCTATGATGATATCATATGATATGATGTCATGTAATATGATATCATGCGATATGATAATATAATTCCATATGATGATATATGATGACATCGTGTGATATGATACCCAGCGATATGATGCTATCATGTGATATAATATCGAGCGATATGATATCATGCGATATGATAACATGTGATATGAAGATATCATGTGATACGATAATATCATGTTATACGATTATTATAATGTAATGTGATATGTTAACATTTTGCGATATATGATGTGATATGATACTATCAAGGGATATATCATGCATAACTTCCAGTTTGTAGCGCAACCAGACAGTCATAATTCCTTAATTATTCTAAACGCTGCTTATCTTAATTCTACGTTCTCATATATTGTTGCTTTTTAAATGCTAGTATTAGTTAGCAAAACAAAATTTGAAAATCGTTTTTACTTTAGTTTATTTATAAGATATCGTTTAGTTGAAACTCTGATCTTCATCTTTTTCTGCCATTCTGTTAATATGGTTTAGATGTCGCAGCGCATCAACAGCTTGTAGACGATTAATTTTGTTATTTTTGCAGAACGCAATAGACCTTTGCGAAACTAAAAATTCCAACCAATAGGAAGCAAGTGCCCTGACCTAGATCAATCTTCCTTTCTGGGTCAGTTCACTTCACTACATGTAACCACGGGTGCCACACAATTCTTGATATAATATAATCAAAATATGTTCTGAAATCATTAAATTTGATAACCAAATCTTTGAAAGTTGAATTGATAGTCATATAGATGTTATCTAATGTAACTGAATGAAATTTAATGTACCTTCAACGTAGCAATTAAATCTGATTTTGCAAAATTTCCGTAGCTAAATAACTCAATTTATAGGCCTATACTCTGTGCGTGTAATTTGATTTCATTCAGGTTTAATTAATTTGGTTGCTAGATAACCTTGAGATTCTTTTTCTTGTGTCTTGGGTCTTGCAATGGTCTATAGGAGAGAACATCCGAGTAAGGCTCATGTAGGCTACAGTGTTGGGAGACACCAGCGAAACAACGTTTACTCCAAAGAAACGACTTTATCGAGATTTAAAAAGGGATTTTTTTCCTTGCAATTTTGCGACACATAAAAGATGTAAATTGTGAAAAAAGAACCTATTTCTAAGCATCTAGAAATCGTACAATGTACAGCTAATCTTAGAAATAGGACAACTTACCAACATTGCTACTGACTGGAGCCAGTGCCGATGTTGGTAAGATATTCATTCAACCGCCCGCGGATCAGAATGTGCGGGGTTCATATCTTTGGCTAGACCGTCACTGACATAGCTTTCGAGTGAGGAAACTGGCGTTAAAATTAGCTTTACCAGCTTTTTTCTCTTAACTTTATTGGCAAAAAGGTGCAGAGTCTATAAGACTTTTTAACTGTAAAAAGTAAAAAGGTGTGAAAAAGTGTGCGCGTTGAATAAAAGGAGGAGCTTCAATTTTATTCCCGCTCTCTGTTCAGAATGCCTTGACACAGTGACTTATAGGTCACTTGAATTCTTCACAGAATCTAATCTTTGCCAATGACTTAGCAATTAAGTAGTTGATAACTTTTAATGCAATAAGACGATTATTAAGCACACGGTCAGGGTAACAAATCAAAGAATATTATAATTTTAATCGGGTCAACCCATTCTCAGTAAAATCATGAGAAACCCATTCAGGGCATTCTCGACACATCGCTGACGCAACAACAACAACAACAGCATTACATTAACAGTACAGTGTCATCGTTTGCTGCCAATAAAATTAAGTCAACAGATGTCGCATAGAAAACACCCAATTTACGTGCAAAGTATAATATTAGAAAATTCTTGCCTGAACACCTCGAAAGTTCCAACACTAGAAATACCATTGTACAAATAAAGAGATCAGCATAATTTTAAATCATTTAACATATTTACAACAAGCCAGTAAACTAAGTGAGGAAATCAACTTTAGTAGGGATCCAATCAAAACTGACCCATGAACATACCATGTAGGTACTAGAGTTCCATATACTATTATAGTGGAATTATAGTGAGTTATTCCAGTACCAGATTTACAATGTAATTATGTTAAAATGTTTATTAACAACAACTACAGTTTAAAACTGCTATCCCACTAATAAAAGATCCTGCTCTTCTTTTGCGGCAGACTTCAAGTTAACCTTTGGATTAGGAAAAAAATACGGCGTCAAATCTTCATAAATATATTTTTCTTATTATTATTACTGTCAATCATTACTTTTTGTTATTATTACTATCATCATAGGCATCAAATAACAGATTAACCAGTTTAGAGAGTGAAATATTAAAGATAGCTTTTTAAAACATCAGAAAGAGTATCAATATAGCAGAAAAGGTAACGCCATCTAATAGTCTACTACTGAAATCATTTTAAAAACACATTACACAAACCTTCAAATTATAGCAACATCAATCATGGATTGAAAAATTAGTCAATAGAAATGTTTTGTAATTATAATCCACAGAAACTACAAACACACGTGCAGAATTAAAAATAACAGAGGATTGACCAGCACACTATTCAAGAAAGAAAGTCATTTTCTAGACACTCAAAAATCAGTGCAAATTAACGAGCAATACAGAGCATAGAGTAAAAATCGAATCCTATATGGTTTATTTTCCAGAACACATTTTCAGAAATTTACATATTTTCTAAACCTGACATCTGTCTGGTTTATACAGCTGATGCATGTGTAGAGGCCTAGTACTAATATCAATAAAGGTTTAACGTCCGCTTCCTCATTCAAGGATGATGTCAGGGACATTTTTCTACATTAACAGATTGTTTGCACAGTTTAATAAACTGAAAACTACAATAAGGCGCACGGCGCGCCTTTTCAGCATAATATTTGTAAAATTACTTTCCTTTAACTATAACAAGTGACAAAATTGTGCATAATTCTATCGTTTACTCACAAATTTTTAAATAGCATTCTGCAAAATATTATGTTTATTCTGAACACAGAACTCAAGAACCTCTCTTACACATCAATCTGTATGTCAGTGGTGTACTTACATTTGCCCATAGTTCAATCAGGCACTTAATATAGTTTGTAAAATAACTTTGACGCACTTATACGCGTGAACTTAAGCATTCAAAGTTCACGCAGGTGTAATTAACTAGATATTCAATGATGCCTAAATTGCAATCAGTGCCATAGTTTCGTTCAAGCCCAACTAGAGCATTCTATGTATCACACCTCTTCCATCGAGATTCTACCTTAAAGCAAAACCTCGGGAAGCAGATGAAGGTCTGGCAGTTAACGTTGCGCTCAAATGCTTTGCTGAATCGCGGTTCAATGGCAATTAATTTCTCTACAGAGATGGCTTGAACACAGTGCATTTCAGTATCACGACTAACATCAAATACAAGCAACAACACGACCGATTGATTGACTTAACTAAACCATCGTATAAATAAATAACTTTCACTAAATTTAGTCTCTGTATGTCTTCATTATTGCGGCTTAAATAGGTGATAGATTCAATTACCTTTTAAACGTGATTGTAAAAGACTTATGATAGTTACATCTGCTAGTATATAATCCAAAAT
Organism: Enchytraeus crypticus; assembly: GCA_905160935.1. Lineage (NCBI taxonomy): Eukaryota > Metazoa > Annelida > Clitellata > Enchytraeida > Enchytraeidae > Enchytraeus > Enchytraeus crypticus. Next base: position 32,588 of record CAJHZI010000745.1, on the reverse strand, counting down.
ATACATAAAAACCAGCAATACATGGTGGCAATAATAATATAAGTATAAATATATACAAAAGAGAAGTTAAGAAATTGCAAAGTAAATG
>CAJHZI010000745.1:0-30000 GCA_905160935.1 Enchytraeus crypticus | reverse complement strand
TGCTATCAAAACACCTCTCAAAGATAAAGATTTAACGACAATAATTCGTAGATAAGATTACAAACAGATTATTACGGAAAAAGCATAACTGCATCCCATCATAATAATTTTACATCTAAGTTTAAAAACTAAATAATAAAGGAATTAAAATATCATATGGATGATAACGTACTATATCTCTCACAGAAGACATCAGAGTAATTTAATCTACAGAGTATCATTCCATGTGTTCACAAGAGAAATATACAAACAGAATTACATCATCCAATTCCACTCAGTCTGTGTTGGCTAAATATCCAAGTCTAATGTCTTTAAACGTATATATTCAACCGCTATTGAAAATGTTGAGTTAATCCATTATTATACAACACCGGTTCAGTTATTGTCGCCTGATTTCCTACGGCCGAGTAACTCGTTCCAGCCATCATGGCATTCCCGTTATACAGCTGCTGCTGCATCAGCTGCATCTGCTGCTGCTGAAGAAAGTGCTGCTGCTGCAGCTGCTGCTGAATACGTTGCTGATGACTGACATCTATCTGTAGCGCTGCCATGTGACTCGTCATATCCGTCAGACCGTTCTGAGAGGCCATGTTCCAGGCTGCAGCAGCCATCGGATGAGCGGCAGAGTTAACCGCGTTCGGCATAACCGCGATACCCTGCAAGCCGGCTGAACCGCCATAGCCACCGACAAGCTGCTTGAAGTCTCCCAAACTTCCACTCGGCCGTAAATCAGGTCGGTTCATGACCTGATTGTCTACGTACGTAAACTGTAGATTTCGTCCAGAGCTGCTGGGGTAGGGGCCGACGCTGGCAGTGGAGGAGTGGGCAAGGGGTTGGGAGGGGAGTGCCTGAAATGACACGCTGCTGTTAGAGGAGATGGAAGGGCTAACGATGCTGTCGTCTATCTCCCGCAAGAACTGATCAAAGGCTGCCGCTATCTCTGGGTCCATCCCATCGTCTTCTTCTGCCTGATCTAATTCTTTGTTCCCGCTAAGAGAGAAATGTTAACAGTGTTACATGCTAGGAAATATTCGCCATAATCGCAAGAACAAATCTTCTGTCTCACTGTGACTAAAGTATGTAAAAATATTTATGAGAGTATGGACAACTTTCCTAACACAAAAACATGTCACGTTCTGAATTGTGCAAGTTTATCTAGTTTTGACAATTGAAATGAAAGAGAAATACAAGAACCGAAAGCTATATATCTGTGTAGAACGAAATTTGAATAACAGTGCGTATTTGTAGAATCTACTTATATATTTCAAAATATCTTCTTTGCTAAAAATAAAAGCGACGGTTTCCATAATTTCAAGTAAGTGGAGATTTAATAGCTATATCTAGAGGCTTTCATATATTTCGCAAAATTTCTTGGTGTCAAGCACGGCGTATTTCTCTTTCTTTTGAAGCACTTCTGAGACTTCCATAAAATTACTAGAGCAAATCACTTCCATAAATTTCTTCAAACAAATCAATTCTAATATGCTTGCAAGTTATTCAGAGTAAACAGTCACAAGGAATACGCTATTACGTCACTTATTCCACCACCATGACAGGACGTCTTTCATACACTTGGCTGGCAGGCTAACTTAAAAACTTAAAATGAGCTAACTCAAAATGAGGGACCCAAATTAAATTTACGTTGAAATTTTAAAACTACGTTAAATTTGCTAAAGCAAGGTGTAGAGAAAAATATTCACGAAGACGACCCGACAGGTGCGAGGACTTACCAAGCATCCTCCCCAGTGCAGTCTTCACTGTTAGCATTTCCTCCATAGCTGTCCATGAAAGCCTTCTCCTCTGCACTGAACTCCTGCCCAAGATGATCACAGTAGATGGGATCCAACTCCAGCTACACAGCAAACAAGTACCGTATAAGTAAAATATCAGGCAAATCAAAGAGACCTTGTGTAACAACTAAATCAAAACACATCAATAAAAGCCCTTGGAAAAGTCCACCAAGTTCTTTATCTAATTAATTAAATAATACTTATCAAAGTTTCTATTGTCTCAGACGTTCCTGATTGCAACACTGAATTCAGCGGCAGCTTCGACACCACAAGAGGCACTTACATCAGACAAGCTCATAAAAGACACTTTTCAGAGATATTCATTATATTATAATTATTAATACTAATACACTATTAGTATGTTATTAGTATAGTGTGTGTGTGTGTGTGTGTGTGTGTATATATATATATATATATATATATATATATATATATATATATATATATACACATATATACACTATTATATATAAAATTATATATATTATATAATATACTATTGATAAATTATTAATATATAAATTACTAAACATTAATAGAGTAAAACTACAAAATGAACTCATACATCAATCCCGTAGTTTTGGGCACGAGATGAAGTCGTTAGAAGTCCGGTGTTAGACGCTACTGCCATCTGCTTGCTAGGACTCTTACAGTAACGTCTCAGCACTCCGTTCAACAGTAGTGCTCTAGAAATAAAGAATAGCTCTCTAGAAATAATGGCCTCAAACAATATGTCCATAAAATAAAGAATATTTTATGATTTCATTGCAAATTTAATTTGTAATTGCATATTGGTTTCAAATCGAAATAACTGCATGGCCCGTTTAACTAAATAGAAGAAATAGTTGTTCCAACAATTGGTAAGATATTACTTTTATATATTTTTATATATTTTAAAGATGGCTAACTGAGGAGTTACATAAAGTTTAATTCAGATTTAATTTTGTAATCTTATTTCATGACAAAAGACATTTGAAGTTGCTTTCTTAGAGCGGTAAATTCACTCTTGACAGATTTAACTACATTTCTGTTAATAATTTGTATGCTGATATTTTTCAAAAATAACTATTTAAAAACTAGTTTAAAATTACTAGCATTAGTTTTCATATTTTAAGATCAACCATTTTTTACGCAGTATGAAGAAACTGAAAAAGAAATTCTCAAGAAAATTGACTGTCCATTCCACAACTATAGTTTCCATAACATTCCATAATTCTACATTCCACAAAATTCTACAACTTTTAGTAGCCTATAATCAGCTGTTACATACTGAGGAGTTGAAATGTCTTGAATGGCCAACTTGGCCTCAGATAATACGTCCTGAATATCAATGTTCTTCTCCATTAGTACATTTCCAGTAAGCTACGAAAAATGCAAAAAATAAATAATTCTTAATACAAACATCTATCTATATATAGCGTGTGTTCTGATTATAAAGCACTACTAACAGGTGCGTCAATACACATGCAAACCAAGTTCATACAAGCAAACAACCCAAATTATTCATAAATGCATATGAGAAACATCCTTTCAAAATAGCTCCATATTTTACCTTTGATTAGATATATACATTTAGAATCTACATAAGTCAAACAATACTTTAACTATGAAGAATATGTGTCTGCAAGGTCTTGTATTAGGTGTTCCACTGAGTAGAAAGTAGATGAGAAAGTATATAGCAATTTAAACCAAAGATGATAACAAAATATACTGGTAACACAGTATCAAAATAATTCATTACTACAGCTAATAATAAAACAAAAATAACGGCAATGCAAAATAGTAATAATATAAATTAATATATTCAAAAAAGCAATGCAATATAGTGATAAAATAAATTAATATATTCACAAAATAACAAAAATACTAAGATCGTAAGATATTAAGTAGCGCGCACTTTGAGTAGTTGTGCTACAGCACCGAGAGCCTCGTCAGTTCTATGCTGAAGAACTTGAAGCAGAACGTCCTTGAGTAGATTGGGCAAGTTAGATATGACACTATCGACGTCCTGCAAAGAAGTAGTAAAACACACAACATAAAATTTTGAAAACTTCTGTAGAAGTTAAAGATAAAAGTAGAATAGTAATATATGGTGATATCTATAATGCCTCATCCAAATCAGATGCTTGGATAAGGCATTACAAATACTATACATGGATATTATATACGTCATCAGGCTGTATCTGAAGCACTTGTGACGTTAACAGCTGTGTAAAGCTAACGTTAACGCCAGTTTCCTCACTCACAAGCGATGTCAGTGACGGGGGGAGCCCAGGATTTGAACCCTTACTCAAACTCGCAATCTATTTAAGTGTCTAATAATCAGTCCAGTGAATGTCCGATATTCTAAAAGTCTGATCAGCCGTTTCTTCAAAAAATATTACGTAATATCAAGCTCAGGAACTGAATGATATAAAGTATTATCTTACGTGGCCAAACGCAATGTAATACTTTGCTCTTTAGAAGTTCTGATCAAAGTTCAACCGATACATTTAAGAACAGCGTTAGATTTTGGTCAAATGGAACAGTACATAAAATTATTCGCAAAAACGTAAATGTTATTTCATAAGTATTCTAGAAAAGAAAAATTTCCACTATATCGGCATAACAGTGTCAATTTCTGGACAAAATCTTCAATGGCAGCAGAATACAGCAATTGACTCTAGACATAGCTATCAAGTGCTACTTTCAGGTTGGAGCCAGTGGCGAAGTCGGTAAGAGACTCGACCACGGATCAGTATGTGCTGGGTTCAAGCCTGGGCTCGTCTGTCACTGACAATGCTTTCCAGTGAGGAAACTGACATTAACCTTAGCTTTTTCAGCTTTGCCAAACCCAAGAAATAGCAGCCCTGAAATGTATAAGATATACGGCACTCACCTTCATATTTGAAATCAACTCTCCTAGTATCAGAGAGAAGCTGCAGAGTCCCTTGCAATGTTTCTCTGGCTCATCTTTCACAGCCAGTAAACCGTTAAAGTGCTGGTAACAGCTGCGTAAACACAAAACATTGCAAAACTATATCAGCCTTTAAAAAGACAAGAAAATGTTATTTGCTTACTGATTGTACTCCACATGAATGAAGGCAAAAAAGATCTCTTCCCAGTAGTTATCTGTATCTAGAAACACCAATATCATATAATAAACCTATCGTTATTTGGGAGCCAGTGTTGATGTCGGTAAGATACTCAACCGTGAATCAGTATGTGTGTGGTTTAAATCCTGGGCTCTCCCGTCATCGACATCGCTTTCGAGCGAGGAAACTGACGTTAACATTAGCTACATTCTTTTACAAATTTTAAATTACTACTGAAGGACACCTGACATCAATCTGATATCAACGACATAAAATTCTATTAATACTATTATTCATAATATTATATTATATTATAATTATTAATATTATTCTATTAAAAGACTCACTGGTCGACCAACAGCTGCAGGAAACTGTCGGCATGGTACTGCAGGTGCTCGTAGATATATTTACAAATCCTGGCCCCAGTGTATCTGAAGTTAGACGCCTTCATCTGCAACAACATGAGGTCAAATAACATTGTAAATTATTTTATTATTCTAAAATGTCTAAAATGTTTATATTGCTAAATGCTTAGTTTCCTAAGTATTGAATGGTATATTACAATTAAGTTATATTACAATTGTTTTTCTGAACTATTATTTATAATTTTAATTTCTTAAAATAATATGTAGTTATTTTTCTGAAGGGGCCAGAGATGTTAAAAGTGCATCATCTCTTACAGAGCTCAAATGGTATGGAATTAGACATTAACAATAGCTTTAGCTCTTTAATATTTCGGATACTTAATTGAGTTCTAACAACTGACCCTTTCTACCAACACACATTTCTAGCTTCATAGATTAATTGAATTATAATTGTAACACAGTCACACTTGAAAGATTTAAAAATACTATAAAATTACATATAGGATATGGCCTAAACAGCCTCACACCAATTCCACACAAAAAAAAAGTGAACTACGTTAAATTAAAAAAAAACCAGTTAAGCAGTTTTTTAATTCAAAGTGCTTTAAGATCAGAATAGAGAGACAAATGAAAGGAAATTCAAAAATATTCTACTTAAGATATAGAATAAATATTGAAGTGCATAATGACAGCAACTATTACAGAAAAGAATAATTAAGTAAATATTCAATCAATAAATAGTTAATTTATCAGTAAATCGTTCTAGCATAAAAGTTACGAAAGGTAGAAAAGGCCTATATCAAAAAAGAAGGCTTGTACACCTACATCCTATAGACTTGTTTTCCTTTGCTATACGTGTACACTTAATCATAACTTTCTTTATTATTATTCAAACACTATGTTAAACAAAAATAATAAAACCCTAACGCTTACAACAAAAATACTAAAAATTTAATTTTTCAAAGTGACTATCCCGTGTTTCCCAGTGTTGTGTCCGGGTTGTTTAAAGAATTTGACCAACCAGTGACTGCACGTGTCGTAGAAAGCGACTAAAGCACTAAGATCCATACCAACGTCAGAAATGGCATTCGGTTGGTGAGCGCCTAAGCTCCAGTAATTGCCACAAAACTTAAACGAATGGATAAACTTCAAATGCCTTAGGAGTGGAGAAAGCCTATTCGTATCCCGACCCTGGTCGAACTGGGATTTATGGGAAGATGATGATGATTTAAAGTGCCTATCAAGTACAGTAAATAGAACTGAGTGTTCCTGAATACTTTAAGCTTCCTCTTTCATACAAGTTTACTCTCGCTAACCTGGTCGAAGAGTTCGTCTATGACAACCTGGAGCTCCTCAGGAGAAGACTCTGAGAGAGGCTGAACAAGGGGTTCAACGCTCTTGAAGTCTTCTGGATTGGACTTCAGACTGGCTATCATCTTCTGCAGCTCTGACATAAGCTTCTGCATCGGGTCCTCGTAGTAAACATAGCCATTCTGAAACACGTAAAAAACACAAATTAACTATAATAATATAGTTGAAATTGCCCTAGTTAAACTGGGATTCAAGGAAGGATGATGATGATGATGATGAATATAGTTGAAATTGCTACAAAAATTTAAACGAATGGAAGTCTCAAATAGGGAATTGACTGGTGGTGTGGTGTAGGACAGAGAAGATTTGAGAAAGTCTATTTGCATCCCAACCCTGGTTAAACTGGGATTCAAGGGAGGATGAGCGAGAGAGTTATTCAACAACCTCATCACAAATTTGCATACATACAAAGTGTACAAAAAGAGAATAAAAGTACAAGCTTACAAGAAACATAATCAATGATGCAATTAATTAAAACAAGCCCAATACCATTCAATCGGTCCCTAGTGAGAGCATTGATGATGATGATGAGGATGATGATGATGATGAACTATATTAATTATATTAGTGAAATGCTTTTCCAGGCTAAGCAAGGCTGAGACCAAATCGTTTTATATGACAATATACCTGCGTAATATCCCAACAATGATTCACAGTGAATATATCAATGGAAACAGAAATATAGCTGTAGAAATTTCTGGTTGAGAAATACTTGGCATAGAAGAAATTAAGGAAATGTATACTAATTCATCGTTGATCACAGATTATTTAAATCAATCTGCACGATAATTTTGAATGTATTAAATTATCAGTATCTCACAAAACTATAGAATCTTTAACTTGTTAAGATATTGACAAAAATTCTAAAAAATTTCCTACAAATGACTCGCAATAGTATTCATATTGATTGATAGACTGTAAAATTCTTATTGATTGATTGGCAGTAAAATCTAAAGCTGAAACTAACATCAGTTTTATAATAATCAAGAGGACATCAATATTATAACTGATGATCCAATAATTCACTTCCAAAAAATTGCAAAAATTGTACTGTCGGAAACCAAACTGATCATATAACTGGTTCAGTCAATATATTTTAATTTTTCGATAAATTAAATAGGACCCGAGTTGTGTCAGGGTTGCTGAAGAATATACCAACTGTAGACTGCATGTATCGTACAAAGTGTCAAGGCACTAAGATCCAAACCATCATCAGAAAGGGCATACAGTTAGTCTCCAGAAATTGCTACAAAATTATCTAATCCTGACCCTAGTTAAACTGGGATTTAATAGAAGGAGATGATTACTTAACAGGAAAAGAAGCGGACCATTACATACTGCACAAATGGCAATACACTAGATACCTTGTTCATATATGAAATTCCTTATACCATAGGATGATGAATTACATTTAAAGTCTACATGATATTCAATACCTACTACACAAACCTGCCCTCGCAAATATAACTGTAACCACACGAACCAGGGGTGTAGTGCACTTTTGTACATATACCTTCGAACATTAGATGACTTTAGAGAACAACACATAAACTATAGCATACATAAATATTAATGATCACTTGCCTACCTGCAAATATGGATCTTGGTATTCATCCTGCAAATACCCGTATTCAGGAACCGGTACAACCGCAAAATTGGGATCGTAATAGTAACCTTCTGCAGCAACCGGGATCATAGCTTCACACCCGTATTGTTCAATGTAGCCTTCCACTGGTTCTAAAACAACGTTCTGATTTAATGCCACAAATTCCGGTGCATCGGCGCTAAGAGTCGTGCGTGTACTAACAAATTCCTGTGCGTCTATGGATAACTTCGTTTTTGACAAGCCTGCGACAAATTCTTTCGCGTGCGCAGACAAAGATTTGCCAGGCAAGGGGGAGAATTTGAACTCAGGTGCGTCGACTGATAGGTCTGAGGATGACGGAATGGTTTGTTGACGTGGCACAAACGGTTCAGCCCCGGCAGACATGGCTGGCGACTTCTTACAAGTCTCATCTGATTCTGCAACAACGACAAAAATAGCGAATAATGACAATAATAAAGGTTTAACGTCCGTTTCCTCATACTAGGATGATGTAAGGGACGCCCCCACCCCATCACATGACACCACAAATAGATTCACCCCAAACGATCTGAAACAAACATGTGCCGAAGAGAAAGAACAAGATCCTAAACGGTACCGGTCCAGTGATAGAGAATAGTAATGTCCTTATTGAAACAAGTCAGTAAATCATGCAAGCGATTTCCATATGTTTTGTATGGCATTTCAAATTCGGTATAAATTATAAAATTCACATAAAGGCAAAAATAAATCAAACGCATTGATTTACTTGATCTAGGGATGAATTAAGACATTATTCACTTGGATTCAAGCTAAAAATTATGCAGTTCTTAATCGTATTTCTGTCGCCAGCATCTTCTTCAAAAAATTAACATTATTTTCATATTTTTTGATTACATATAGCGTACCATACAAAAACAGTCATATATATAAAATAAATAACTGACATAATAAAACCTGCTTTATCACACTCTAATTAAAAGTTTAAATTTTGAACAAGAAAATATTCTGACATGTTGACTTTCTTTAGAAGACAATGAATAAATTAAGGTTCAATAAAAACTTAACAAATTAGACTGTACCAACCTGTATCTGACATCTTTCTTTAAAATCTGATTCTTCACAATAAAATGAACAAACCCTACAAATAGAAACAAAGCAGAAATTACATAATATCTGAAGTAAGAGAATAAGCAAGAGGGTTGAAATCCAATGTAATGGAGGATTTTAAAAGAACTTAAAATAGGATTTAAAATAGAGAATTTTCTAAATATACAAGTTAAAAATAGGTTGAAAAGGTAACTATAGAGGATTTCAAAAATTACCTATTAGAAAACCGAATTCTAGAAATTCTGCAGAAATTAACTTTTTTAATAGTTTAATTCAAATTGCTTTTGGTTAGAACTTTAGCATTTTCAAATGCTAAAGTTCTTGGAGCAATTACTTGCTCCAAGCTCATACTAAGATGGAATAGTGTAACAAAGCTTAAATTGCTCAAATTCAATTAAATTCAACTAAATTCAACTCATACTCTTCCAAAGAATGCTGTTTAAAAGAGTACAACTTTGACACAATAAAGTTTCAAATAAATAGAGTGACAATATATAAACTGCATTCAGGAGTTTTCAATAATTTTCAGAATTACCAGAAAAAATAACAAAAACATAAATATCACCTTAATTATCAGAAAACGTGCAGAAAACATAAATGTCAAGCTAACATTAGGAAAAAATGAAAACTCATGACAGTCTAACTCATGTTATAAGCAATAATATGTAAGCAGATGTTCTCAATTTTTTACTATAGTTCTTATATTTTTCAAGTACAATAAATTTAATTAATTTAAATTTTTAAATTAGTAGCACACGTAATATTTCTATACAATGTAACGATACATACGCTTGGCAGAACTTTGTTATAAGAATTTGACAAAATAAAACCTCAGCTGAACCTAACTCGCGCTGTTTTCATTTAGTCGCCATTTTGCTTCGCCTGTGATAAATAAAAACAAGTGTTTACCTGTAGGAATTTTTTCAATATGCTGCCACTGCTAATAAAAATTAAGAATAAATACGTAACGGAACACTGGGTCAGGACGCACAGATGCTTGTTTAAGTTAAAAACTTAAAACGTTCGTAAAATAACATAACCGAAGTTATATGAACACAACATAACAGTACTGAGTCAGGAAGCTAGAAGATTGTTTACAAATTTTAGATTAGGATTGTAATCTCGTTTAAGACGCATGAAAAGTAACAAAAGGTAAAGAACTCGATATTCTTCTCTTAAGTAATTTATTCCTAATTTAGTAATTCTTTATTCCTTATTTAGGAATTTATTCTTTATTTAGCAATTCCTTTTTCTGTGTTCGTAACATAGAACATAATCAAGCGCTATGCTAAATCAAAATTAATGACAGACATGTGTGGTAAGCTTTCACGATTTCCAGAACCAGTATAGTTATGCTAAGTTGATACTGTATAACGTAATTTAACTTAATTTTTTCTCCTACTTTTATTTCTTAGTCCATATCTTCCATAGCTTCCTCCATCATTTCCTCAGCGTAAATATTAAATAGCAGCGGCCGAAATGCTACAACCTTGCCTTACTCCACGTCCTATTTCACCTTCTTCTGAGTAATGTTACTGCTCTTTGATTCATGAACAAATTTAAAATTAGTCTTCAATCCCTCCGGTCAATTCCTATTCTTTTCAAGATATTCATCAACGTTATCCAATCAATCCTGTCAAAGGCCTTCTTAAAGTCCACGAAGCTTACAAAAACGTCATTTTCATATTCTAAGCTTCTTTCGCAAAGAACCCCCATTACCCCTATGCTTCTCTTGTGCCGGATCCTTTCCTAAAACCAAATTGTGTCTTGCTCAGTATCATCTCTGCTTTCGACTGAATGCGATATTTATTATCATTAATAAGATCTTTGATGCATAAATATATACATGTATGGCTTAAATATAGGCGATATGGCTTTTTTGATGGTTGAATTCTCTGTCCTTTCTCAGCTCATGCTAAGTCGATTCTTACGACACGTGCAGTTTATACATGTATTTCGTCTATTCTTCAGTGGCACGGGCCCAACATTGAATATTTTACGGATACATGATTAGGAAGGATATGTTTTATATGGTGTATACAGTGGCCGATCCAGGGTACCCAGGGGGGCCCGCCCGCGATATTTTTTTCCCGATCGGTTCGAAACTTGGTTCTAAAAATAGCTCCATAGATAAGTAAATCGCATTTTCTGTTCTCACTTGCTTATCTTCAAGTTATATATGTAGACTAATATCTCTGATTGTCTGTTGTAGCAACAGCTTTAATTTCTTATTTTCACTTTATTTTCTGCCATCTGGATAGTGCTACGCGCATATCCTTGTTATTAGTTTGGCATTATGTAGTAGATCGGGGTTTAATTGCAGGCTAATGTGCTACTTTAGATTCTGTAGGCCGACAATTTACCAAGGAGAGTGCTGCATCATGTACGTGTATCTGAAAAATGGAAAAATCTTCCAACTGATTTTATAATTATTATTACATGGACTATATCGTCATGATTTTTGAGGAACCAACTTTTAAAATTAATAACAGAAAATGGCAATAAACTATCTCAAAAGAGAAGAAAAAACAGAATTTAACTTTAACTTTAGTGTGTTACTACATTGTTTAAATTTAAAGGTTAACGCTCATAGGCAATAGCGGTGTAGGAGAAACTTAAACTTAAAACATTACAAATATAGAATAGTTATCCAATGGTAAAAGGGCAGATATTCCTAGAAATTATATCCGCAGTAATTATATAAAGTAAAAATTAGCTTAGTTTAACTGAGGGGTGGCAATAGTAGGATTTTTGGATTTGAGGTTTATTTAGAAAAATGCTACAAATTAATTGTTAAGTTACTAATTGGCCTAAAGTCATAGTCAAACCAATAGTAAGGCCTACAATATTAGGCTACGTTAATCATTTCTGGTTATGATTTAAAAGATTTCAGGATTTATAGTTTTATAACTGTGAAAAATCTCAAAAAAAACCTTAAAAAATTGACAACCTGATTTTAAAAAGCAGGCATCTCCATCCCTAGAAAAAATTAAAGAAATCGCTAGAATTTGAAGTGCCTTTAGTGTTAATTGGGCGATGGATAGGCCTACAGTGCCTTTCACAGATTGACACATAGGCCTATTTCAGTCTTTTAATTATTGTAAATGAAGACTTAATTGTAAGTTAAAGTGTAAGTAGGCTACATTTTCAAGGCAATAGGTCTAGGTTAACCTTATAGGTCAAAATATTAATCTTATGGAACTATTGAAACCAAATGAGACAAAGGCGTTGGCTAAATATATATTCACTTACACTGATTTACACTACACATGTCATTCGATAAGAGTTTCACCGTCTCTGGCTCATTAGTCAACATTCAGTAATTAAATCCGGAAGTACTATCTGTTACAGAGATCTATCTTGAGCAACAAATTCAATCTATTTTTAGAACATGTTACGAACCGATCGGGAAAAGAAATATCGCGGCCCGCCCCCCACTTAGGCCCGTCGATAAAAAATTATGCTATATTTTCATGTTTCTATGAAAATTTTTGTGTGTAAATATGTTTGTAAGGGCAGTGGTTGGGGGCCCGGGAGGTGGGGGGGGGGGGTTCCAGAGAGAACTCAGTTACACTAGCTCACATTTGTTCAAATATGGGATTAGAGGCCCATATTTGGTATACTAATAGGAATAATGGAAGGGAGCCCGAAAAAATTGATAGTTTCACTAGCTCTCAATTTTCACTTTAATCACTGTAGGGCCTATGAGATTAAAAAGGTGTAAGTAAAAAATGTGATCTGTCCCGGAGCATTGGTTTAAACAGCCTTGGCTGGGAGAGGCTTAAGCCCCCCTACCGCAAAAATTAGGTCACTTTTGCAATTCGTCCAGATCCGCTGAGTTAATTTCTTCAGAGAAAAATTAACCTACTTTTGCCAAAACAAATGTAAGATTTTAGGCATTTTAATTAGGTTTTCCCCTTACTTTAGTGCGGGTACGAATGAAGGGGGGGGGGGGGGAGGGTAAGATACGGGGATACTGTCACTCTATGAGCCGAGCGCAGTATTGAAAAATTCTGAGCCTCTCCCACAGCATTTTTTCTGGTTGCGTCTCATTTCCAAAAAAAAATTCGGGGCCCCCTTAAAAATTCCTGGATCCGCCTCTAGGCGTGTATAATCGCTACTGTAATGGCCGTAATGTAGGCCTATATAAACTCATAAAAATTATTTCCATTAAAAAACTGCTCAACTTCGTAATATATTTCAATATAACAAACATCACTATTAATTCACGGGGTATGTCTAGTAGAAATATAATTTACCTGCTAGAATATAAAATCAATAAAATATTAAAAACATCACTTTTACCAAATGATAATTAATATGCCTAGATATATGAAGGACAATAAACACACTATTATGTTTAATATTATTATACAATGTCTTAATAGCGTAGGGGTAACGTCATGAAGTTTTAAATGACAGATCCTGAGGTGAATTGAACCCTCGTGGGTTCGAACCCCAGCCGCGCTGATCTGAGAGTAAAATCTCGGACACTCACTGGACTGGTTACACGGAAATTGGATTAAATTGCCTAGAGGTTTAAACATGTAGTATTGAAAGTGATAGATATCAACATTGTTGATCATTTCACTATAATGCGTGTTTAATTTTTTTTACTTTACTTCAATATTTTTTCTGGAAAGATGGCGTGAGGACAAATGATACCAACATTATTCATACATGAGAAACATCCTTTCGAAATATCTCCATACTTTACATTTCATTTGATTTGGGTTTTGCATTTTAAATTTGGTTTTTAATGTCACATGATAATGGGATGTCACTGATATCATCCTAGTATGAAACGACCAACTTCAACGATTTATCAATATTATTATTTATTTATATTAGAGAAGTCTGTCTGACTGTCTATCTGACTGTCTGTCTGACTGTCTGTCTGACTGTCTCTCTCACTGTCTCTCTCACTGTCTCTCTCACTGTCTCTCTCACTGTCTGTATGATTGTCTTGTCTATATTGATTCCTATTGCTATTTCATTTGACATTTGTGTGTAATTGATCTTATGCTTACATAGTCTCCTCTACAAGGTTATCTGATCCTCCTGATGCTTTAAACAGTGAACTTATGTGATTGATTAATCGGACCAAAATGAGCTACGAGTATCGCAAAGCATGGTGATTGCTGAATCACAGATCAATCAATCAATAAGTTCCTCGCCATAAGGCAATGTCAGGGATGTCATATGCTATATGCAATGTAACTTTATGAAATTAGATATACATGTACATCTTAGAAAACTGTAGACGTAAAAGAATAGAGATCAAGTACAGTATAATTATAGACAAAACTGGATAATCTCACTATACAGAAGCTTCAACATTAAAATAACAATCAAGCACAGATGAAATCTCAACTTTTCAAGTAGAGTTTAGTCTACTTGAAGTTAAAAACAACGTATTTTGCATAAATAAATTATTGGTAAGGTAAACCTTTTAAATAATCTCTTAACATCACAGATGAGTTTCAATATAAATAATGAGAAAAGTAATTGAGCAGGTTATGCAGAATAAAATTAGCTGTTGAAGTGTAGGCCTATTAACCGTCTTTTAAGTAAGGTACGTCCACAAGTGATATGCATAATTTTATTAATTATTAACAATAGAACTGTTAGAATTGTTAGTATTATGTAACTGTACAGAAAATGTACATATGTAGGCTACTAAATTGCTGAATTTTTTTATTTAGTGCTAAGTAAAGTTTTAAACTCTTTCAAATATACTTTTTAAAACGTTTCAGACATGCCATAGAAAGCTGAGTAAAAATCCACGATCCGCAAAGAGCTTACATTAACATAAATAGCATTAAATTATAACGTAAAAACTAAATTTAACATACTATTAACGATACACCATTACTCCTATACAGTACTGTTAATATAAACCAGTAATTTAGCATAAGATAAAAACAATTTTAAACTCTATCACACCATCTATAAACTGCGTTAAGTTAACCAAAATTGAGTCGCGATCTATCCAAATAATATACAGCCGAGAAAAAAACATTAGGGCCTACATGAATTAAATACGAAGACTATTAATAGATTTACTAGTAATATTATTTGCATATAATATTATATTAATATTAGTAATAGATTTTACTTATTTAGTTTTAAATTATAGATCCTAAGGTGAACTGAATACTCGTGAGTTCAAATCCCAGTCGCGCTGATCTGACAGTAAGTTGATCATTCCACTGTAGTGCTTGTTTACTTTTTTACAGCAGAACATTTTAGAATTGCAATACATTATACAATTTATATTGCTTGAGTAGATTTTTTTGTCTTCATGAGATGAAACGAGTTACAACAGAAAATGTAGATTTATTACTAAGACGATTCTTGCATAAAACAGATTTTCAATTGCAGGTAAAATACTAAAAGAACATTAAACGTACTGATTTGTAGTCAACGAATATACTAGAAAAATCATATTGAAAGTTTGAAACAGTACATATTCATTGTTGTCTTCAACTCACGAAACAACAATATTAAGAAACAACATTATAAAGAAGAAATGCAAGCTCTATAACTTTGATAAATTGAGATTGAGTTTGAAATCAATATTCAATTTTTCTCTATACGCCTGAAACATTTAGGAAAAACACAGAAGACTTGCAACACACGTTAAGCCGTCTACTATGAACTAATATTTTAGCTACCTAACAGCTAACAATTAACATTTACTATGTAATCGTATACTGTAGAAGGTTACGCCGTTTTGTTTCGAGAAAGGCAAAAATTATCAAGGCAATTGTATAAGCTACAAATTCGCAGCGAGAATGAACAAAGAGTTACGATTTAATGTATTTGACCAGAAATTTCTAGAAATACATCTATTATATAATATTGTTCAAAATGTTCAAAATGTTATGTTCAAAATCAAAATATAAAAATCAAACATCTTATTCATTGAATCCTGTGGCCATCAAAATGCATAGGTGTATTCAAAATATACCAAATATATTAATATTAATATATCCAAAATACACCTATTATGCAACACATTCAAAGTTTCAAATTGAAAACAAGACAAGCCGTTTATTATAAGATCACTGTAATACATCTCATCTCTGTCACCATCACCCATGATATCTCTTCAGTACATCTCATCTCTGTTACCACCATTGCGACATCTACTGTCCTAATTACTTTATTTATTTGAAAAAGAAATTAAAATTTATCGTACACTCTGGAGGTGGGAGATATTTTCACATTTTATTTTTCTCAAGAATCTCAATTTTAAATTTTTAAATTTTTATTTAGTCTCAAGAATCGCTAACACCGTGATCAAAATTTCTAATTTCAATATGGTGCATGCCCACGGGGGAGGCATTGACCCTGGTGGTGGGGACCCCCTGACGAGTGAGAGGGGGGGTGGTGGTGGCAGGGGCTGCAGACAATTTCTTCATCATATCCAACATGGCGTCCATCTGTCCCTCGAGATTTGATAACTTCCGGTGAATGTCACCTATTTCTTTATCTCTATCCGCCCGACTGCGTTCAATTGTCAAAAATAAGAGAAAACATAAAATAATGTAACGTAGCATAACGCAACCTAACATAACATCACCTAACATGACATAACATAACATAACATAACATAACATAACATAACATAGCATAACATAACATAACATAACAGCGCACTGGGTCAGGAAGCGCAGATGCTTGTTTAAGGCCCATTTCCTTCGTTAAATATATCAAAAATAAGAGGAAGAGTGAAATTAAGATCGCAGGTTTAATATACGACACACTAGAGAATACTGCTTGTGATTTTCATAGGAGGAGACTAAGTAGATTATGAGGAATAGGCCCTACACTTAATCTTCCATCCAGTCGTAATTATTCACAAAAAGGTCGGCTATACATTACACTGATTGATGATGGAGATGACGTTTATCATTATAATCGGCTACGGTGCGCTCTAGCTTTAACTGAGTAAGGTAGTCGAAGTGTGAAGAATTTTAACTTGGAAACTTTTGGAAACTGCCAGTGTGTTAGAGCGATTAGAATTTTCTTAAATAAATACTTAATCAGTCAATAAATCTGAGAATTCAATTGTTTCATCATCCAAAGAATTTAATTCAATATTTTAAATTGTTAAATGTTGTAGAGCTATTCGTTGTATGCAAAATATATATATACCTACTTCTATCAGCGTAAAACGAAATATTTTTATATTTAATAAACGCTTATTTTGGTTTGGATAATTGTGATGAAATCTAACTGCCGTATCTCACTAATATATCCTCGTGTGTGTCCTAGTTTCGAACTAAACAAATGAACTCGGCACGTTTTCTAGATTCTTAATTTATGACAATTAGCAGCACTCAATGAACAGTCAATATATCAGTTTTCATTAAAAAGCTGGTAAAGCTAACGTTAACGTCAGTTTCCTCACTTGAAAGTGATGTCAGTGACGGACGAGCCCAGGATTGGAACACCTCACTGACATACTGATT
Source organism: Enchytraeus crypticus (assembly GCA_905160935.1). NCBI lineage: Eukaryota > Metazoa > Annelida > Clitellata > Enchytraeida > Enchytraeidae > Enchytraeus > Enchytraeus crypticus. The sequence goes on along the minus strand of CAJHZI010000745.1, from coordinate 12,228 downwards.
AAATAAATAAATAGGTATAATTTAACCAGGAGTCCCAATTCAGCAACAGGATGAACAAAACAAAACGAACCATTTCATCAATTTGATCATGAACCTCTAAGTCTGCATTGCCTCAGACACTAAGCTTTAATTCGAATTTTTAAAATCAGAATAGAGTAGAAGAAAAGAATCTGAGCTCACACTCTAGAAATGAGATGCTCATCAGGAGCCGATGGAGCAAATGGGAGCATCGACAGAGCTTGTCGGATCTCGCCGCTCACATTTCCTCTCTCTTGAGTTCTCTCAGATCTGTTGTGGACGAATTCTCTGAGATACTCAACGTCCATCAACATCCGGTCAATCCTGTAGTCAACAATTACATAGTCACTAGGATCAACATCTATCCTGTAGTCAACAATTACATAGTCACTAGGATCAACATCTATCCTGTAGTCAACAATTACATAGTCACTAGGATCAACATCTATTCTGTAGTCAATAGTTACATAGTCACTAGGATCAACATCCTGTCTATATCGGAGCTTGGCCTTTTAAGCCTCAAATCTTATATTTGTTAAGCTTGTTACAAATAGTAGCCTCAAAAACAAACCTAACCAGCAAATTAACAAATGATCAAGAAGAAGAAAGCTACCACAAAAGAGCCTCTGTGAGGTAATATAGTCTGTAGAGAGAGAGAGAGAGAGAGAGAGAGAGAGAGAGAGAGAGAGAGATACAGACAGACAGAGAGAGAGAGACAGAGAGAGAGAGACCGATAGAGAGAGAGACAGATAGAGAGAGAGAAAGAGAGACAGAGAGAGAGAGACAGATAGAGAGAGAGAGAGAGAGAGAGGGAGAGAGAAAGAGATGTTTTTCAGTAGCAGCGACATGTACTATAATAGAATAGATTCGTCTACTAGTCGACTCTAATGCTGCAGAATACTATTGAACATACATGTATAGTAACCATACAATATAACTACTGGTAAATTTTATGGTTACTAAATGTTCTCCACTAAGCAGGATCAACAAGTATTTGAGAGCATTAAACATTTCATGTGAAGAAGCAGTGAAGATTGCTGATGATAGTAACGAATGGAGGAATGTTGCCGCCCTAGGTTCTGTACAGAAAGAAGAGGAACTGATGATGATGATATGTTCTACAGGATACACATAAAAATAGGGTCAATTTGATAACCTCTCTGTCAATCAGTAAGTCAAGTTTTAAACTCTGAATTATTTTTGAGATTTTTGCAAAACAGGCTCTTTTAAAATTTGCGCTATCATTGATTACCATTGGTTGCGCGATGTAAGAATTCAGCTTCAGCAATTTAATAAAACTCTAGGTATAATGTTCGTTTCTCTATCACAACGGTTGCTGTTAAACTGAATCGAGCTGGGATTCAAACCGAAAGCCTATTGCTTATCAGACATGCACGCAATCCATTTGGTCATCCAAAAGGTTTTAATAATAATAATTTAAATAATAAAGGTTTAAAGTCCGTTTCCTCATGCAATTATGATGTCAGGGACGTCCTCATTACATGTCACTACAAATCGATTCACCCCAAACTAACTGAACAAACATGTGCCGAAGAGAAAGAAACAGATCCTACACGATACCGGTCCGGTGATCAAAAAACAGTCAGGCAGGGTGAAAAAAAGTGGTGCGAAGAGGTGTGAAAAAATAAAAATAAATTTAATAAAAATATAGGTTGAAAACAACTGACCTTTGGCTAGTATTCGAAACTTTATGGTCAAGCCCTTCTTGTTGCTCCATCTTCCTCGCCTGGTAGAAGTCGTACATTCCAGATCTTTCGAATTCGGCCAGGTGTCGGTTGCGATCCGGGCTGAACTGCTGCTCTGTGGTAGAAATATTGATACGTTGAATATATAATAATAATAATAATAATAATAATAATAATAAAAATAAAAATAATAATAATAATAATAATAACCCAGGATCTTTACACCGGGTTAAATAAAATAATAATAATAATAATAACAATAACACAACAATTAGAGTTCTACAGTCATCAATCACAACATAGAGCACTATTGAGTAAAAATCAAGCTGGCGAGCAAAAAGAAGGTCCAAAATCGGTGCAAATTTCAAAATTCAGAAAATCAGTCCAAAGTTGAAAGGTATCATATATACATGGCATGCAGAACTAAAACAATGAAGTTCTTGAAATAGTTGGTACAGAGAGACAGATAAAAGATGTGCTATGGACCTGCCATTAGGCAGTGAACTAGAAGAAAAAGAAGAAGACGAAGACGAAGAAGAAAGGTATCAATCCATTGGGTCTGTGAAAATAGTCACTGTATTAAATAAAACCTATTAAGCATTAATTGACTAATATTTGTATGCAGAATGCAGGGAATCACGTGATTTAAAAAAAAATCATATCTCTCTACAAAATTCTGGCAAAATCTTCTAGCATATTTTTAGGTTTTTTCTCCAAAAAGTGAAAGAAAGTCAAGCATTAATAGATCCGCTACTATTCTGTAGAAATTGAAGAGAAATATGACATGAAGTATTGCCAATATACTCCGCAAAACTATCTTGCATGATCTAATTAAAACTTCTTAACATCCATGTCCGTTCTAAGCGGCTCACGTTTACTTTACGTAATTTCACATGCTGCCCAACAGTTACATATAAATAAAATAAGTGCTGAAATAAATAACAACTGATACAGCTTTACAGTTCATAACGAAACCGTTTTTTTTATTCTTTTTATTTTTTATTCTTTTATTATTTTTTTATTCTTTTTAGTTGAATGCAAATGGCGATTGCTGATATCGTTCTTGATCTAACTATGTTCCAAGAACAACAAATAGCGATTCCTTATCACTTTTGATATATTCAACTTCCAAAATCAACAGAAATTAAATAAAACTCAATTAAAACGATTTAGATGCAACAAATTGCTCGAACAGCAGCAGCTGCTCTTATGGGAGACGATTCTTGAAGCAACATGAAATACAAACAGCTCTTATCTGGATGATTCTTCAAGCAACATGAAATACAAAAAGATCTTATCAACATGAAATACAAACAGATCTTATCAAGGTGATTCTTGAAGCAACATGAAATACAAAGAGATCTTATCAAAATGAAATACAAACAGGTCTTATCGAGGTGATTCTTGAAGCAACATGTAATACAAAGAGATCTTATCAACAAGAAATACAAACAGATCTTATCGAGGTGATTCTTGAAGCAACATGAACTAAAAATGTCACTCACTGAAATCGTTCTTGATGGGCTTCTTCTGTTTCCTGCAGTATCTGATGAGAGTTTTGACAAGGCGGTAGGCGTGGCTGAAGATGATGAGGGGTGCAGCTAGAGTGGGCTTAGCGAAGTACTCCTTGATCAGACCGTATCTGTAGAACCTCCAGACCTTCTCAGAGTTCTCCTGAACGTTGGAGAACGTGTAGCTAAAAATAGAATTGTTGTATTATATTATAATGATTGGATGGTATTCTTTATTATAAGACGTCCCTCTTATTATTCTTCGATGAAGAAATGGAAGTTAAATACGATTTTGTAACGGTTTTATTTTATTCAATGCAGCTGACTTGCAATACAGAGCAGCAGGGCGCAGTGATCACACAAAGACCTGGAATATCACAAGTTCACAACGGTCATCTTGTTTCGGCGCCTGTTTGTGCAGATCTGCTAGAGACGTCCCTGGCATTACCTTATGACGAGGAACCCGACGTTAAATTCTTATTGATTGATTGGCTTGTAGCATTTAAATGCCTGGAATGACCGATTTTCCTGTAATCAACGAAGATTGAAAGATTTCGAAAAATCTTAATCCAGGAAAAGAACAGAATGAAAAGATAAATTATTCATTAGAATGCATACGATAGATTACAATGATATAATTATAATATTAGAATTATAATATTAGAATAATGCTATGATGAAAATAAAACTATTTAAAAACGATCGATTTATAGATTGAATGATGAACGAGCTTTGATTAATTTTCAATCCAAACTTTTCACTTTCTTCAGCCATGGCCTCCAATAGCTCCACTATTCTTATATTATTCATACTTTATCAAATGCATTGACGCCATATAAATATATAAATAAATCTATCAATCGATCCATTGATCGATTGATTGAATGCTGAGTGCAGGCTTACCTGAACATAGCAATGAGTAGGTTGATGAGGAGGATGTTAGTGAGGATGAGGTATATGGAGAAGAGAACCATAACAAGCCACGAGTTCTCGGGACAGCGGGGTATGCCTAGGTCACTGTCCTCGTATATCGTTGCGTTAGACGAGCAGCCCGGTACGTCTCCTGCAATGTAGTTCATACCTTTATTTACAGCTTCTAATTTAATTTTATGCAAAGAATATTAAACCGGTACGTCTCCTGAAATATAGTTAATTCCTTTATTTACAGCTTCTAATTTAATTTTATGCAAAGAATATTAAACCGGTACGTCTCCTACAATGTAGTTCAGACCTTTGTTTACAGCTTCTAATTTAATTTTTTGTAAGGACAAATCAACTGTTATCAGGTGATGTTTTAAAATTATTAGCCAGATATTACATTAATGTGAAGTAAGAATTGATTTCTATGAAGTATTCTACAGGATTGTTTCCTGCGAAGTGTTCTGCAGGATTGCTTCCTGTGAAGTGTTTAACTTGATTACTTCCTGCCTAGAAAAGCTCAATACGCGTATAATGGATCTTTCTCGAGATTATCAAGGGATGAAATACTGACAAGTAAAACTTAATTCTTGTAAAATATTAACCATTTCAGGACTGCCATTTTAATCAATTAAATACAGCATTCAAGTCATAAGCAGCTAACTAAAATTGGAGTCAGATTAGTTTTAGATGTAATTCTATACGATGATTGGTAGGTGGAATTCACGACAAAAGCGATTGAGAGTTAATTACTTACACAACATTTAAATGAGAAGAGATTTTGGTATTAATACACGAACAAAGTTTTGCATTATAAGCTCAAACCAACTTGACTTAAAAATTAACAACCGCTAAATAATATAAGTCCCTAAAATAATTAACATTCACTAAATTAATCAGATATACAAGTTAAAATAATTAACATTCACTAAATTAATCAGATATACAAGTTAAAATAATTAACATTCACTAAATTAATCTGATATACAGGTTAAAAATATGACTGGTTTAAATTTGTTTAAACGCTTGATGTAAACTACATCAGAACGAAGAGACAGCTCAGATCTATTAAAGATATCATAGGAGTTTCTTTAGTATTTATTTTTTATTGCGATATGTATTTAATAAAATGAAAGGTTTGCAACTGAAAATATGAAAATAAAATATATACACATTAAATTTATAAGAAATTAAATACTTAAATAGCGGCCAGAGATCCTTAAATATTGTACAAAATATCATAGCAAAGCTGTGAACCACCCACGATGACGAATAATGAAATAGACTTTTGTACAAGACTGCTGAACAAGTATTACAAAGCTAATTGATGGTTAAAAAGCAATCTCTATAACCAAATATCTTCAACATACGGGTTAAATAATTTATAAATTCTATATCAAGTGTATGTGAAAAGTGGTGTTAAATTTGAGTGGCTTTATTAACATATATTTCTTTTGCAAGAGTAAAGTAAAAAAGCAGAGGAAATCAAAAAAGTGTTTAGTGAACTAAGCTTATATATGTACAGTTTATTGTGCAGTAAATACTGTACAAATAATTAAAATTTCATGGAAAAATTAATTAAATTTAAAAAGCAATTTCAATATTAATTTACTACAGCTTTCCGTCTTTCAATGATAAATTTCTGTAACATTACGTGTTATAAATAAGTTAATTTAAGGACTAATGCGAAAATTAGTTTAAATATGTACTGGGGGTTAAGTAATTTAAGCAATCTAGTACGAAGTCTATTGAATTTGTATAAAATGAAGAATGGTAGCTTGAAGGTATGAGAGCAAGTTAACTGCAGCTACTGCACTACTGTACTAATTACAGACCCTGCATTTCATCCAGAAACATTTCCCCATACATCTGAAAATAGGGTTTCATGACGACCCTCTTCAGAATGTCCCAAGTCTTGTAGTGATTGGGATAAAGCAGGACGTGGTGCGCCACTCCAAACGACATAATAAACACCAACAGTACTCCGATGAACAATCTCAGATCCTCGAACTAAGGAATGCAGCAAAGCAATGGGTAATGCAAGCATACAGAACTAATATTCGAGCAATATTTAGCAAACACAAAATAAGAAATAAACTGTACAAATTACAGTGTAACCACAAATTTTCTGAGAAATTATTCAATCCGAAGTTGTTAAATTCTTATGCTAAGGGTTTAAATCGTGCTCAAATATGGCTCTGTAAAGAAATGTCAGTGATGCTATACAGTATATTCCATCAAAATATGTTTGGGTAAGACAAGTACATAAATGCAAGATGTTTACAAGCAACCTAGGTGGCTTAAATAGAAACAAATACTGAATTACAAAATTATCCCAGGTAGAAAATGCTAAACAAATGATCATACACAGCGAAGTTTACAGTAACTCAAATAATGCTGAGAAGCAACAGAAAAAGATAAGAATGAATTGTGGGTTAAAGCGGATTACCTAATTGTATGACAAAACATAAAAAGCTTGTTTTATCTGCATGCAACAACTTGGGAATCGAAAAGTGCTTTAATTAACAAGCAGAATAAAATGTAAACGACTGAAAAGCTATTTTCTCACATTAGTTCGTTCAACACAAAAAATCATTCAATCGAGTAGTTGAGGTGAATTTCTCTTAGAGATAAATAACGGCTGCTTATAAAAGAGATTAAGTTTTTCTTAACCACAGAGACTTTATAAATTTGAGCCAAATTATTTTGTTAGATGCTAGCCAAAACTGTAACCCCTGTTCGATATTAGTTCTTAATTCTAAAGGCAGAAATATACGTGCAGATGGTTAGGGACTTCTCCTTATCAATACCTTGCAGTTCATCGAGGTTAAATTCTCCGTAAATGTTAAAATACGGCTCATAAACGACTCCGTAGAGAATGTTCCATGATTTGGAATCGTTTGGATAGAGAAGACTTTGTTGAGCCACTCCGTAGGCTACGAGAAATACGGCGAGGAGCATGAGAAAAAAGAGCAGATCTACGACCTGCAAGGTTATAAAACTGTCTGTCAGAAACAGCTCTACACTGAAAAATGCCAAAGCTTTTGTGAGAAGAGCAAACGTGATTGGTCATGATGTCCTCGATATATGTATATCATCATCATCTTCTTCTTCCTTTGATTCCCAGTTTAATTAGGGTCGGGATACGAATAGACTGTCTCAAATCCTCTCTGTCCTACATTATATCATCATATCATCATATCTACGACCTGCCAAAGACATAACTGAAGCTTAAATGCTGACAACCAAGTGATCACATTTAAGAACATGGATGTTATTGCTTGTTCTTGTTTTACAAGTTCACGATTGTTAATGCTTGTTCATGTTTTACATGTTAATGGTTGTTAATGCTTGTTCATGTTTTACATGTTCATGGTCTTTATAGCTTGTTCAACGTTATATATATATATATATATATATATATATATATATATATATATATATATATATGCATGTATATATACGTATAAGTATATATATATATATATATATATATATATATATATATATATATATATATATAGCGTATACGTATATAAGTATATATGTGCATGTAGGCGTATCTGTATATACACATATATAAGTATATAAAGAGTGTATATAATTACTATTATTAAAACAAATATCGCAACGTGCCTATACAACTAAATATAGCCCAACACCACACTCTATAACAGCCTATATAGAATTATTACAAACCAATTAACGATCGTTGATAGTCGCAAACTAAATATTTCGCTAATGAGACAAAACTGCAAAATATGTTTCGTGGCAGAGTGAAATATTTCAACTAAACACAAATGTGAAGGTCGTCTATTGAAATCAAAGAACTGAATGCAAAGGTGATTATCTTCTATTGACATCCAGTGGAACAAAGGCGGTTATCGTCTAGTGATATCAACTGAACACTTGATCTCCAGTGATATCAACTGAACACTTGATCTCTAGTGATAGCAACTGAACACTTGATCTCTAGTGATATCAACTGAACACTTGATCTCTAGTGATATCAACTGAACCCTTGATCTCTAGAGATATCAACCGAACACAACTGTGCCTGATTTCTAGTGATATCAACTGAACACTACTGTGCCTGATCTCTAGTGATACCTTGTAGCTCATCGAGACTAAATTGCCCGTACAGGCTGTAATACGGTCCGTACAGCACGTGGTATAAAATTCTCCACTTTTTGGCGGCATTTGGATAAAGCAGAGTTCTTTGTGCCACTCCAAATGACAGGAGGAACACAGAGAAGAGCATGAGAAAGAAGAGCAAGTCTTCGATCTGTGCAAGTTTTAAAACCGTTAATGATTGTGTGGGATATAGTTAAGCATAGGCACAACAATATCCCACACAATCATATATTATACCATTATAGCTTTCAGTATACTACACGAATAACATAATTGACAGTGACATAAAAAATTAATAGAGAAATGTAAATATGAGGCTTCTGTAATTAATGGAGTTTAAATACATGTCAGGGCGTAAGTAACAATTCCGGTTTTATCGCTTTGTATTGGTTTTAACGGTTGCATCGGTCAAATGGGTTGTTTGATGTTTAATGTTTATTAAATGTTTATTGTGTTTTTTATGTTTAATGTTTATTAAATGTTTATTATGTTGACGTTTAATGTTTTAACGGTTTTACCGGTCTAATGGGCTGAACCTGCCTAATGGGATGAACCGGTCTAATGGGTTGTACCGGTCTAATCGGTTGTACCGGTCTAATCGGTTGTACCGGTCTAATCGTTGTACCAGTCAAGTTTTTATAAAGCATGTTTGAGAAGTTAAATTTCAATCTATCGAATCTCATCTGCACCTTGTCTTAAAACTGAGTTGTGAAGCGGAAACAGACGTCAAACTCAGCTTAATAGCTTACTTAACTCCTAAAACAAAATAGAAGTACACTGTTTTACGGTAATATGTATAATTATAAACGTAATCTATAATGCTACATGCATTTTTTACCAAGTCTTTTTTAATATTTAGCATTTGCGCATAAACGCCTTCTAAATATTAAATCTGAAATGGTCAATAGCCAAACACAATTTTAAAAGATAGCTTTGGGGGAATGTTAAAACGAAATCATGATAACTGCCTATCATCACAAGCATTACCTTGTAGCTCATCTAAATTAAACTGCCCGTAAATGCTAAAATACGGCTCATAGACCACTCCGTATAGAACGTTCCAGTTTTTTTCTTCGTTTGGATAGAGAAGAGTTTGTTGAGCCACCCCGTAGGCTATGAGAAATACGGCGAGGAGCATGAGAAAAAATAGCAGATCTACGACCTGCAAGGTTACATAACTGCCTGTCAGAATCAGCTCTACACTGAAAAATGTTAAAGCTTTTGTGAGAAGAGCAAACGTGATTGGTCGATGATGTCCTCGACAGATATATATATATATATATATATATATATATATATATATATATATATATATATATATATGTCGAGGACATCATCGACCAATCACGTTTGCTCTTCTCACAAAAGCTTTAACATTTTTCAGTGTAGAGCTGATTCTGACAGGCAGTTATGTAACCTTGCAGGTCGTAGATCTGCTATTTTTTCTCATGCTCCTCGCCGTATTTCTCATAGCCTACGGGGTGGCTCAACAAACTCTTCTCTATCCAAACGAAGAAAAAAACTGGAACGTTCTATACGGAGTGGTCTATGAGCCGTATTTTAGCATTTACGGGCAGTTTAATTTAGATGAGCTACAAGGTAATGCTTGTGATGATAGGCAGTTATCATGATTTCGTTTTAACATTCCCCCAAAGCTATCTTTTAAAATTGTGTTTGGCTATTGACCATTTCAGATTTAATATTTAGAAGGCGTTTATGCGCAAATGCTAAATATTAAAAAAGACTTGGTAAAAAATGCATGTAGCATTATAGATTACGTTTATAATTATACATATTACCGTAAAACAGTGTACTTCTATTTTGTTTTAGGAGTTAAGTAAGCTATTAAGCTGAGTTTGACGTCTGTTTCCGCTTCACAACTCAGTTTTAAGACAAGGTGCAGATGAGATTCGATAGATTGAAATTTAACTTCTCAAACATGCTTTATAAAAACTTGACTGGTACAACGATTAGACCGGTACAACCGATTAGACCGGTACAACCGATTAGACCGGTACAACCCATTAGACCGGTTCATCCCATTAGGCAGGTTCAGCCCATTAGACCGGTAAAACCGTTAAAACATTAAACGTCAACATAATAAACATTTAATAAACATTAAACATAAAAAACACAATAAACATTTAATAAACATTAAACATCAAACAACCCATTTGACCGATGCAACCGTTAAAACCAATACAAAGCGATAAAACCGGAATTGTTACTTACGCCCTGACATGTATTTAAACTCCATTAATTACAGAAGCCTCATATTTACATTTCTCTATTAATTTTTTATGTCACTGTCAATTATGTTATTCGTGTAGTATACTGAAAGCTATAATGGTATAATATATGATTGTGTGGGATATTGTTGTGCCTATGCTTAACTATATCCCACACAATCATTAACGGTTTTAAAACTTGCACAGATCGAAGACTTGCTCTTCTTTCTCATGCTCTTCTCTGTGTTCCTCCTGTCATTTGGAGTGGCACAAAGAACTCTGCTTTATCCAAATGCCGCCAAAAAGTGGAGAATTTTATACCACGTGCTGTACGGACCGTATTACAGCCTGTACGGGCAATTTAGTCTCGATGAGCTACAAGGTATCACTAGAGATCAGGCACAGTAGTGTTCAGTTGATATCACTAGAAATCAGGCACAGTTGTGTTCGGTTGATATCTCTAGAGATCAAGGGTTCAGTTGATATCACTAGAGATCAAGTGTTCAGTTGATATCACTAGAGATCAAGTGTTCAGTTGCTATCACTAGAGATCAAGTGTTCAGTTGATATCACTGGAGATCAAGTGTTCAGTTGATATCACTAGACGATAACCGCCTTTGTTCCACTGGATGTCAATAGAAGATAATCACCTTTGCATTCAGTTCTTTGATTTCAATAGACGACCTTCACATTTGTGTTTAGTTGAAATATTTCACTCTGCCACGAAACATATTTTGCAGTTTTGTCTCATTAGCGAAATATTTAGTTTGCGACTATCAACGATCGTTAATTGGTTTGTAATAATTCTATATAGGCTGTTATAGAGTGTGGTGTTGGGCTATATTTAGTTGTATAGGCACGTTGCGATATTTGTTTTAATAATAGTAATTATATACACTCTTTATATACTTATATATGTGTATATACAGATACGCCTACATGCACATATATACTTATATACGTATACGCTATATATATATATATATATATATATATATATATATATATATATATATATATACTTATACGTATATATACATGCATATATATATATATATATATATATATATATATATATATATATATATATATATAACGTTGAACAAGCTATAAAGACCATGAACATGTAAAACATGAACAAGCATTAACAACCATTAACATGTAAAACATGAACAAGCATTAACAATCGTGAACTTGTAAAACAAGAACAAGCAATAACATCCATGTTCTTAAATGTGATCACTTGGTTGTCAGCATTTAAGCTTCAGTTATGTCTTTGGCAGGTCGTAGATATGATGATATGATGATATAATGTAGGACAGAGAGGATTTGAGACAGTCTATTCGTATCCCGACCCTAATTAAACTGGGAATCAAAGGAAGAAGAAGATGATGATGATATACATATATCGAGGACATCATGACCAATCACGTTTGCTCTTCTCACAAAAGCTTTGGCATTTTTCAGTGTAGAGCTGTTTCTGACAGACAGTTTTATAACCTTGCAGGTCGTAGATCTGCTCTTTTTTCTCATGCTCCTCGCCGTATTTCTCGTAGCCTACGGAGTGGCTCAACAAAGTCTTCTCTATCCAAACGATTCCAAATCATGGAACATTCTCTACGGAGTCGTTTATGAGCCGTATTTTAACATTTACGGAGAATTTAACCTCGATGAACTGCAAGGTATTGATAAGGAGAAGTCCCTAACCATCTG
>CAJHZI010000744.1:742500-800645 GCA_905160935.1 Enchytraeus crypticus | reverse complement strand
ATATATATATTTAATTTAAGGGGCACAAAAGAAACTTGTCTGCTGACTACTTTCGGGGAATAACGATATGCCCAATAATATCAAAAATTTTTGAATACTGTATTTTAAGATATGTTAGTTTTGAAACCTCCACAAGGCAATTTGGATTTAAACAAAACGTCGGATGCACTAACGCCTTGCATAATCTTAGAAAAGTTGTTAATTACTTCAACAATTGAAACACTACAGTAAATATTGGGGTAATTGATCTGAAGAAAGCTTTTGATAAATGCAATGGTTACGAAATTTTATGCATGTTGCAGAAAAGAGGTGTAAATAAATGTGTATTAAATGTGCTAGAAAATTGTTTTTCCAAAAACTCTACAACTGTAAATGAAAAATTGTATGTCTAATTGTTTGCCTCTATTATCTGGTGTTAAACAAGGAGGAGTTCTGTCACCCATTTTATTTACATTATTAGTGGATAATATATTGAGTGTATTAGAGCAATCTAATTTAGGATGCTTTGTTAAATATAAGTGCTTTAACAGCTTCATGTATGCTGATGATTTTATTTTGATTAGTGCATCGGTTACTAATCTACAGCTTACGTTTGATATATGTGATAATGTTTTCAATGAGTTAGCTTTGCCAATAAATGTGTCAAAATGCCATTGTATAAGAATAGGCCCAAGGTGTAGCTATTCATGCTCACCTTTAAGTATTCAAGGAGTTGCAATTAATTGGGTGGAATCTATTAAATACTTAGGAGTGACTATTTGTAAGGCAAAAAATTTTAAATGCCAATGGGAAGAATCAAAAGGGAAATTTTTTAGAGTTGCTAACACCATTTTAGGAAGGCTGGGAACGAAAGCATCTGAAGATGTCATTCTTAAACTGATTGATAGTAATGGTGTATCAGCATTACTATATGGCACTGCGGCTGCCACCTTGCCAGATTCAGACTTAAAGATTATGAGTAGAGCATATGACAGTATCTTTTCGAAGATCTTTCATACGACTGACAAGGAATAATTATGTGGTGTCAATATTATTTTGGTTTTTGGCCTTTGAGTATCTTATATGAATACCATAGATATAATTTTTAAAACAAATTGGTATTGGATGCCAAAATTATTAAAGGGATCGAATAGATCATCCAGATTATTTAGAATTTGTAAGTTTACAAAGGAAATATAATATTTCTTTTGTTGATTCTGTTGCTAAAGTACGATTAAAATTTTGGATCTACGTTGACAAAATGCTACATATAAAATATTCTAATGAATAATTGAGTTGATTTGATTCTGTTTGTCACATGTAAACTACTAGGTTTGCATTGCTTAGCTGTACTTGTATGCAAAGTGTTGTTTCTTTTCGTTTATTTTTCTTTCTTTTTTCAATATCGTTGTTCGAAACTTCCATGTATTGGTGAAATAAAGTCTATATATATATATATATATAGATATATCTATAATATATATAATACTAACTATATATATATATATATCTAGTATACTTCTCTATCCTACTTTCTGTACCCTTATAACGTCCTAAAATATAGATAGGCATAATTATATAGGCCTCTATATATACAGTATATATTTATATTCTATATATAGTAGATATAATATATATAATAGTATAGATATATATATATATCTATCATATATAGATATAATATATATATATATATATATATATATATATATATATCTATATATATACATGTATACAAAGTACTTGTATGCAAAGTGTTGTTTCTTTTCGTTTATTTTTCTTTCTTTTTTCAATATCGTTGTTCGAAACTTCCATGTATTGGTGAAATAAAGTCTATATATATATATATATAATATATACATGTATATATATAGGCCTATATAATTATGCCTATCTATATTTAGGCCTATATAGGCCTACATAAAGACTCAACTGATAAATGCCAGAGAATGAAAGACATTTGCTAAATAGGCCTAAAGAAATATATTTACTAAGATGTAGACATAATTTGAATTTGTCAATAATAAATAAGGGACAGTTAAAATGTAAGCCTTCAAATTTATCAGATGGTCTACTTGGGAAATTAACTGCAACATAAAAACAATTTACAACAGCCTGCATTTGGAGCTATTCCGACTTGAATACCTCCAATTGTCTCATTGATTCCTCCCCCCCCCCACCCTTCTACTTACATTTCTTATTTATTTCTTAACTTTTACTGACTAATTCAATCAATTTTTAATTAAAATAAATGTCATATTTCACAATCTTATGCTGTTCGGCCTATACGCCGGTGTTCATTAACCTATGATCTGATTGGTCACCCCTGCTGACTGCCTCCGTCAGACCAGGGCATGTGTATGCTGAGAGCATGACTCTCTACAAGGTGAAGCAGGGACTGAATTTGACCATATTGAATTGTTAGGCCTAAATCTACTCCACTTGTGGTCAATTTTCTAATATCTGCTGTGTCCTGTTCTAAACCGATTTATTTCTACCGGCCCTGACATTGCCTTATTGTGAGGAACCAGACGTTAAATTCTTATTGGTTAATTGATTAATGTTCAGCATATATGCTGCACTTTAGTCCCAAAGGAACTCTTCAATAGATCTTTAGCGATAGATTTATTTTGTACATATATATAGGCCTAGGCCGATATATAATATTCATTCCTATTCAAGATAGCTTCCTTGACCTTCAAAAGTTTAAATTATGGTAAATCATCCTATCTATCTCAGCTTCCATCAATCTATCAACCCTCTCGTAGTCTTCGTTCCTCTAGTAAAAATCTTCTCACTTTACCAAACATTAAATATGCCATGGCAGACGCTCCTTCATGTTTTCTGCTCCTACAATATGGAACTCCCTGCCACAAGGTCTTCGATCTTGTAATTGTATTCGTACTTTCCTTGGCAAACCAAAAACCTATCCCCTTCTGTCATAGGTCTAAAGTATAGTCCACAAGAGACGTCTCTGACATTACCTTATGGCGAGGAACCGGACGTTAAATTCTTATTGATTGATATTGATTGATTTCAGGTTTCCTTTCGACAGTTTGGCCTCTAAAAATGCTGATAAAGCTAAGCTTAACGTCAGTTTCCTCATTTGAAAACGATATCAGTGACGAGCGAGTCCAGGATTTGAACCCTGCACATAATGCTCGGCTGACGAGTACCTTACCGATGCCGCCGCCAGTGTCGACGTTGTTATAAAATTAATTCAAAGTTTATTTCATATCTCCATTTAACTCTAATCATTCTCAAAAATTTTAATATCATTCATTCGGTAGGCTATATTTTATCAACGCCTTCCTTAAAGTCTACAAAGCATAGGAACAAATCATTGGGCCTACATGAATGTGACCGGACTACGACTAGTAAACTATCCAAAATTCCAATTATTTTAGAAACTCAGGTATTAGTGTTTCGACATTAGGCCTATTTACAAGTATTAGATTCATTTATTTATTACTTATTTATTTAACACACATATCCAAAATGCACGCAGTGCTATAAAAATAGAAAATGATAACCTTTGAATTGCACTTTGTCAATTGAACGAACCATATCGCAATTAAGTTATGCAAAAACCGAAATAATGATACCACATGTAGGTTTAATAACATTATAGGTACCGGTAATAATAGTTATTTCTTGTTACTCTTTTGCAAAATTAAAAACATTTCTATAAACCTTTTTGAAAAGAAGATTGGTTACTGTTTCAAAGCCAAAAGCTAGTTCGAAATCTACTCTGAGAATTTCAGTCGTCCACAGATGTCAGATCATGACCTCACGGGTTGACATCTTTCGATTGTTTAACTGAGATTCTGAATCGTAATCTATAGCTCAAATTCATAGACATCCTGGAAATTTGGCCTTTAAAAAGTTGTGGATATATGATATATATGCCTGTATGTAGGCCTACTTTAATTTTCAAAGTAAATCATAATCATGATTAGCCACAGAAGAGATTGCTAATAGCCCACAAGAACCCATAAAGCGGTCTAAATTGGTCTTAGACAAGCATATTGGTACATTCTGACCCATTCTGTCTGCCTACTGTTTGGACATATGGCTTTCTCTTCTGCCTATGTATACTCCGTCGTAATCGTGTGGTGTATTGTCGTCTTTTGGTTTAGAGTCGACTTGAGACATCCCTTATACTGTATTATGGTGATCACATCGATTTAACGATAGAAATATATTGATGTAGGCTTTTTGAATGAATGAATGAATGAATAAATGAATGAATAAATTAATAAATGAATGAATGAATTAATTAATTTATTTATTTATTTATTTATTTATTAAGTATGTAATTAATTAATTAAGTATGCAATTTATTTAGTAATTATTAATAAAATAATAGTAGTCAATCAATCACTACAGCAATCAATACTTCAATCATTCAAACTAATCTATAAATCAACAAATCAATCAATTAATCAATCAATCGATTGGTTGATCAATCATTCAATGGCTTTATACAGGCCTATATATCATATTTACAAGCAACCAGTTAATCGAAATAGGCCTATTAAGCAATAATAATAGCAGTTCATTGCATAAATATGGAAACTACAACAAGCAATCAATCATAGTTCTGGAAAAAATATGATGAATATTCTTTCGACAGGTTTATCAACTAAGCACATTCTATTCGACTTGTCGTTGACTTGCACCATTGCAAATAGGCTTACTCTTAATTAAATTAGTCATTCTTAGCATTTATAGACCTACTGATTGAAATGGAAGCAGGAAAAGCAAATTTAATTCAAGGGGAAAATTTGTAGACCTTGTTCGTGTTTGTGATCTTCTACAAGAAGGGCACAAACGTGGACTGATAGGGCCCTGAGATGTCATAATATCATTTGGGCTGAGCCGGTAACTATCTGGGAATTTATTACTAGGGCTATAAATGGATCATAAGAAGCAAGATTCAAATCCTATGAAGACCCGTTGCAGATATGGTCACGAAACGTGAAGCATAATTTGAGCTTTGATTCTGATTTTACGCTTGTAAGCAGCAATTAATTTAAAAATCTGCATTAACCTTAACAGGAAGAAATAGCCTAATAAAATAATTATTTTTCTCTCATCGTCAGATGAGGCTATGCACTATACATGTATTAATTACGTGAAGAATTGTAACTCCATATGTTATTTTTCAATATATATTTATATTATTTTATGTTTTGTTATGTTATTTATTTGCTTATTTTATCAACAAAATTACTCAAAATCGACCATTTTAGTTCTGTAGACTACCGTATTTAAAGAGGAAAAATGAGTAGTATTAATCAATTGAATGTCGACGACATTTTAAAGTTCTCCACGTAGGCCTAATTTGTATTTTTTGATATTTAATCTAAAACTAAATCAAAAGGACACACATTTGATGAACCAATAGGCCTAGTAGAAAATCTCACCCTCCAGGAATTGTTTTTACTTTAACTTTAAAAGTTGTAACATCAGGTCATATGCGCATAAAACTAGAGCAGGTAAGATAAATTACGAGATACGCCCGTTTAATCAAGTAGGCGGACTATGGAACACAAACAAAGCGAGGCTTCAAGAAAATAGGTCAACCTTTGGCTTGTTTCCAGATAAGCTGCATTAGATGGATAACCTTCACCCTGTCAGCGATTTATGTGAGTGGATAGAAGAAAAATCTTTAAAAATGAGATATTTATAAAATCGTAATGCAACAGGAAAATATTCACAGCTGTTAAAAGCACTAATAATTAGATATTTATGTGGGCATATAAATAAATATTATATTCATAATGGTGCAATTGTAGAGATTTTGAAAACGTGCTCTTTGCCTCTTAATGCAACAATATTATCCTTAGGCTTTCTGAACCTACAAGCTGAGCGTTGTAAACCTAAGTAAACCGTAAACAAAGCAGCTGGCAGCTGAAGTGATACTACTCAGGCTCTACAGTGTTATCTTTCTGCTTCGGGCGTGATGCTCATTGACCGAGCTTGAAATTCTCGGTAGGCATGAGCTAGAATTCAACATATTATTCTACCATGACCTACTGACCAAATTATCTTCTTTAAAATATAGGTCAGTAGGTCAATAAGTTCACTGATTACAGAACACCCCCATTCATCCCAACACACATAGGCCCTATATAGCATGACGTATGGAGGCACACACACACACACACACACACACACACACACACACACACACACACACACACACACACACACACACATAAACGTACCTTGAAGTGCCGCTTTTTCAAAACAAGCAAAATACGTGCTGATTTGTTCAAAGTTAATGCGCTTTTAATGTGCATGATGCATGCAGAGAAACCAACGCATATGCTTAACCCTATGCAGTTTGACTAGGAGCAAATGTTGTAGTAAATAGCTGCGTCGAGCAAACGTGCCAAACATTGGCAGCACGAATTGAAAAATCAACAACTTTTAAAATCAAGAATAAGCCTGTGCCTATACAGGCTACCAATAAAAAATAAAAACTACAGAGATAAATGAATGCATGGAGGCCTAGGATTGTAGGCCAATATATTGACTATGTTAGGCCTATACATGTACATGTATATATATATATATATATAAATATATATATATATTTATATATATACATTCATGTAATATATACATATAAAAATATGTACACATATATATATATATATATATATATATATATATATATATATATATATATATATATATATATACAACACAGACCCAATATACATGTCATATAGGCCTAATATTAAAGGTTAATGTCAGTTTCCTCACTCGAAAACGATGTCAGTGACGAGCGAACCAAGGATTTGAACCCCGCACATACTGATCTTGATTTATCCACATCTTTATAACGATGCTCCACCTGGTGACTAGCAACCCTTTTCCACTGCTATAGAGCACTACACTAGTCCTATCTGTGCATGTATTTAGCCTAACTCATTGAGGATTATAATTTGAACGATCCAAGAAGTCGAACAAGAGAAAAAATTGATTCATATTTAGCCTTTAATGCAAACAATTAAAATACTAAAATGATATAAGATTGTCTATAAAATATTTAAACCTTATTGTAGGTGACTATATGAATTAGAAAATATCAAAACACTGGTACACGTGTGTGTAAAAAGCTTGTAATAATGGGTTTCATTCTAAATTCCCATACACTTAAAGACACATTTAGACCTATATATATCTAAATATATATATATAGGGCCTATAGGCCTAAAGGATATATATATATATATATATATATACTGTGTGTATATATATATATATATATATATATATATATATATATATATAGGTGATATATATATATATATATAAATATATATATACTGTATATATATCTAGAAATGTATATATATATATATATATATATATATATATATATAGATATATATATATCTACATATAAAGGTGTATATATATATATTGCATATATATATACATATACATGACCATATATATATAATTATATAATTATATATATATAAGTATGTATGTATATTTATATCTACATATATATCTTTTTCTTCAGTTCATTGCCAAGTTCAGGTTCAAGGTACATATTCATACTTTGTACATACGTCTGTTTTCTCGCTACTTAAGAGCACTCCTTAGATCAAAAATTTAATCCCCTCACAAAGTCTATGCCCTATCAACACCTTATGTAGCCAATAGCTTAGGAAAAGTATGGCTTATGAGGTGGTTCCCCGTTGCCATCCTCAGTTAGGAAGATTAATTACCATTTAATCCTGGGGGAAAATATTTCATGGTGAGGTGGGTCCCCTCTTGCCATCCTCAGCTCCTGTCTTTAGTCGCCTCTTACGTACACGCGGCAGATTGCTTGCGGTTTCCCTATTCTGCAGTGGTCCAACCACACCCAAGCAGAACGCGGGGAACACACACACACACACACACACACATATATATATATAAATATATATATATATTAATATATATATATATATGTGTGTATATCATCATCAACTTCCCTTCAATCCCAGTTTAACCAGGGTCGGGATACGAATAGACTTTCTCCAGTTCTTGAAGTTTCTCCATTCATTTAAGTTTTGTGGCAATTACTGTAGCCTAGGCGCACAGCAATCGAATGCCCTTTCGGACGTTGGTGTGGATCTTAGTGCTCTAGTCGCCTTCTACGACACGTGCAGTCACCGGTTGGTCAAATTATTGAAACGAGCCGGACACAACACGGGGAAATATATATATATATATATA
This sequence comes from Enchytraeus crypticus, assembly GCA_905160935.1. NCBI lineage: Eukaryota > Metazoa > Annelida > Clitellata > Enchytraeida > Enchytraeidae > Enchytraeus > Enchytraeus crypticus. Next base: position 792,419 of record CAJHZI010000744.1, on the reverse strand, counting down.
TATATATATATATATATATATATTTATTTATATATTTATATATACATCTATATATATATAAAATATATAATATAATAAATATATATGCATATGCATATATATATCCATGCATATATATATATATATATATATATATATATATATATATATATATATGCGCTATTTGCACTTTTTATATTACAATATAGCCTATATATCTATTTTAATGCATATATATATATATATATATATATATATATATATATATATTCATATATTTATAATCTATATATGTACATACATGTATATATATATATATATATATATATATATATATATATATATATATAATTATATAAATTCATATATATATACTGTACAAGTATATATAGTAAGTATATATATATATATATGAATATATAGGGTGTCGCATAAGTTCGTATACCGTTTTCAAATTGCATTAACTCTGGAACTACTTAACCGTTTTAAACCAAATTTGGACAGTATGTAGACACGATAAATAAAATATATGGGTACAATTTAATTTGTAATCGTACAAGTAATTAAGTAGAAACTGAAATTTTTCTGAATGAAGTCACATTTTCGCAAAAACTAATATTTTATAGTATTTCCTTTTTGCTTAATGACAGCGAGTATTCTATCCGGCATAGATTTGATTAATGTCTGAAGTATTTCCACTTTCACTGATCTCCAAGCTGGTGGAAGACGACGTTTCAGCTGCACAACATTCGTGGGCTCTGGATCGCGGTAGACACTAAAGGACAGAATACTCCACAGGTTCTCGATAGGAGAAAGGTCTGGAGAGTTCGGTGGCCAGTCCTTCGGCTTAATGTACGATGGAATGTTGTCTTCCAACCATCTTGTTGTTTTGGCTGATGTATGACATCTTGCACCATCCTGTTGAAAGATGCCAAGGTCATTGTCATTGAACAGCTTTACTCGAGTAACGTTGCCGCCGGTTACGATTCTTTGAAACGCTGGCTTGACGAGTTTATCCAGTATGTTTACAATGTAATAATCCGAGTTAAGTCGTGTACCGTTCGGAATGAAGTGCAGACTCGTTATCCGTGTGCAGTCATTCCGCCCCAAACCATAACCGAGGGACTGAACTTCATGAGCAGCGGGAGGAACATTACTCCCTGTGATCACACAGTGTCGTTCTTGGGATTGGGTATGTAAAACACTTTGAAGGGTGACTCGTCAGTAAACAGAACATTTGACCAATCCTGAACAGTCCAATTACGATGATCACGCGCAAACTTAATACGTTTCACCTTGTGAGCATCAGTCAACAGTGGAATTTTTTTGCGACGCCAGTTCTTCCACTTCAGGTCATTAACCATGTATCTGCGAATTGTGTCCTTAGAAGCACGTTCATTACGAATTTTCAGTTGATTTGAAATACGGCGCAAACTCTGTCCACGTCTGTATTTTGCGGATTGGATGAGACGCTTGGCTGTATTAGACAGTATCTTCGGACGTCCACTACGTTTCATATCCACTAGTTTTTCGTCAAATTTGCTTCGACCTACCCACTTCGTAACCCAACACTTACTCCGATTTAACTTTTGTGCAATACATTTATGCGAATATCCTTCTTTAGCCAATACTACTGCCTGTGCACGTAATTGTATTATTTTAATTTTATCCATATTATAAATTATACGCGGCCTCATCGAACAATAACATTGACACGTTGATTAGCCTTGACTGCGGTCCTGGACGACAACATCAGGTAATTTCCAGGCACGCGCTGCATGCAGCCACAGCGTGTCTCTAGCTGCGCCAGTCAGAAAATGGGTCACATTGCGCGACAGCGCCGTGTGACGTCATTTCCAGGTCTAATGAAAATAAACTTGCACCAACATCTAATTCACATCTATTATACACGAATACGAAATTTTATGAACATGCGACCTTTACTAGCCGAATTACTGCAATTTGAAAACGGTATACGAACTTATGCGACACCCTATATATATATATATATAATATATAAGAGAATATATGTATAGGCTAGGCCTATATATATATATATATATTATATATAATATATATAAATATATGTATATCTGATATATATATATATATATATATATATATATATATATATATATATAAATATGTATATCTGATATATATATATAGACATAGATATAGGGCCAATATATAGGCCCTATTTATAAGCCAAATCAAATATTAGATTCTATAAAAATTTGAAGGAAATAGAAAAACTAGAGGTGAGTTATTTTATAGAGACTCCATATAAACCTATATACATATATATATATATATATATATATATATATATATATATATATATATATCTAAATTATATAAATATATAAATTATATATATATATATATATATATATATATATATATATATATATAAATGGTAAAGTTAACATTACCATCAGTTTCCTAACGCGAATGCGATGCGATGTCAGTGACGGACAAGCCCAAGTTTTGGACCCAACGGCATTCTCTTATTACAGTTGAAATAGGAGAATTTTCGTTCACTATATATATATATATATATATATATATATATATATATATATATGTATATATATATATATATATATATATATATATATATATATATAGTGAACAAATATTCTCTTATTACAGTTGATATATAATATCACTGCTTTTGTGCTCCAAATATTCTCTACAACTTAATGTATTAGCTGCAAAAGTTTCACTACTAGATTCCTATACAGAAAATAAACGTATTTTTAACATAAAATATACTTTTCAAGCTTGCATAACATAATAATTAATATTGTAAATTTTTCATTTTAAACTTAAAAGAGGCCGTATTGTTCGTGGATTGTATTGGCGAATTTACCTGAAGATGACGTAGAGAATGACTTGATGTGCGAAGCATATTTTTTTTTTTTTTTGATTTATTTTCATTAATTTTTTTTCACTATGTAGGTTTATTTGCGTTTTGTTTATTTCATTTTGTAGTACGCTTGGCAATGACTGTGTGTTGTTTGCCCCAGTGGCGAGAAGAGGCAAATATTTATGTGTGCCTACATCTGTAGGTTGATACTATTTCAAGATTAGACCAAAGTGTCATTAATACAAATTTTAGACAAAATTGTTTCAAAATTTTAAACGAATGGAAATATGGTGTTGTGTTTTGGTGTGGAACAGAGAGGACTGGAAAATATCTATTCTTATGCCGATCCTAGTTAAACTGGTATTTATGGGAAGATGTTGATGATGAAGATGAAGACGTATTTTTGCAGAATGGTTGGAATGCAAAAAGTTTGGTTTCGTATGACAAATAACAGTCTTATACTATTAGGCCTAAAAGATGAAATTAGTTATTAAGAATTTTAAAGCTTAATCAGCAAAACACTCATTTAAAATATTAAAATAAAAGTAGGTTTTATTAATTGTCATTTCATTTATCTATTTAATGTATCCTAAACTTGAGAAAATTATGGCTAGGTCTAATTAGTTTTTTACGACTGCTTTTCTTAGATCTTCATAAATAGAATATTGCTACATTTTCACTAGCAGTTAACAGCTAGCCTATTCTTCTCAGTTTCCTGACAACACATGATAGGCTTATATATAGGGCCTAGCCATATATATATATATATATATATATATATATATATATATATATATATATATATGTTTATCTCTCTCTCTCTCTCTCTCTCTCTCTCTCTCTCTCTCTCTATATATATATATATATATCTATATATATATATATATATATATCTATATATATATATATATATATATATATATATATATATATATATATATATATATATATGTATATATATATATAATGTATATACATATATATATATATATGTGTGTGTGTATATACAGTATAGTGTATATATACTGTGTATATATATATACATGTATATTTAGATCTATATAAATTATGTAAATACAATGGGTGGTCCAGAATACATGAAACTAATTTGAAGGCTAAGAACTTTGACAATTGTTATTCAGATGTCTTACTTTATACAGTAAATTAAAGCCAATCCTCCTTTCCATTCACGTGCTGAATATCTAAGAGATATTGTTGCGCAAGTTTGAGAAATTATCTTTTATCGCCGATATACAATATTCAATGAAATTGCGGGAAAACTGAAGATGTGAAATTAAAGAATTTAACATTATGTGCATTATGTCTCAACTATTTAAGAAAGCGCATTGCAGTCTCTATCCATGACCTAAATGAATTGAGAATTAATTGAACTAATGTTCAATGTGTCCACCCTGTGCCCGAACAACTGCATTCACCCGTTGGGACCACTGACCAATTTGCAGAGTCCACGAGTGTTTGACTGATTTCAGCCCAACAGAGCACAATGACTCGTTTCAAAGGTTTAACGTCGTGAATTGGTTCACAATAGACTAATTGCTGAAGACAATAATAAACGATCGATTAGTAAATCGGTTTCAAATCAGGGGGGCTGTTAGGTGACAAGTTCTACGGTTCAATAAACTCGGGCAGGTTACTTTCAAGCAAGCGATCATTTGACATGAAAAACATGAAAATAACATATCGGCGACTAATGATAATTTCTCAAACGCGTGTAATAGTATCTCTTAGATATTCAGCAATTTAAAAAAAGAGAGAATTACCTCTAAATTAATGTATATGTTGAACGTTTGGATAACAATTGTCAAAGTTATTAGTCTCAAAACAGTTTCATTTATTCTGGATCACCCTGTACATATATGCATGCATACATGTACATGTATATATATATTATGTATATAGAGCCTGTCTATGTATATTTACATGTATAGTATAGTATATATATATATATATACTTAAGTATATATATATATACATATATATATATATATATATATATATATATATATATATTTATAGATATACTGTGTTTTTATAACTGATACCCCAAATTGTTTTAACAATAAAGTCGTAAGAAGTTGACGGATGTTCTTGAAATCTACAGCACATAACCAGCATCCATTTCTACAAAATACGGTGAAATTTCGATTGAAAATCTTCAATAACGTGAAAGTTATAGTTTCGCCAGTATGGGTGTGGTCAGATAAGAAATTTCCAATAGAGGATTACAGGCGCGTTACATTTAGCTTAGATTATCTCTATAAAAATACTAGTTAACACGCAAAATAGAATTTCTGCTAATGCTATTTTGAAGAGCAATCACTTCTTTTTAAAACGACGTAGAATACGTGCTGCTATGTTCTTAATTGACAAAGTTATTGAACTTTTAATGCAGGCATTGCATGTAGAGGGTGAAAATTTTAACCCAACCCCGCCCCGCGGGGTGAGACATGATTAAGTCCCCACCCCGTACAGAAAAAATATTTTCCGTCACCACCCCGCCCCGTAAGCATTGATTCCAAACCCCGCTCCGCACCCGTGTAACATATTCCTGACCCCGCTCCACCCCACAATGAAAAATTGTTACATGTATTTCAAGATAACACACTTTATTATTACACATGTAACAAGTACATTAGATATATGTATACATATAATTATACATATATATATATATATATATATATATATATACATATATATATATATTCATATATATATATATACTGTATATATGTATATATATATATTATATATATATATATATATATCTATATATATATATATATTATATATATATATATATATATATATATATACATGTATATGTGTGCAGAGGTTAAAGAGGGAATTGATATTTAGGGGAATGGTCACAATTTTTCGGGCCCCCCGTACTGTATTTACAAGTTTCCAATTATCTAATATTGGCCCTTCTCGGTGGAAAGCGCCTAAGAAAAAATGAGAGCTAGGGGAGTGCGGTTACTCAAGCTATGCTCCACCCACTTTAATCACGGTGTATGTATGTATGTGTGTGTGTGTGTGTGTGTGTGTGTGTATGCATGTGGATTACTGCAATTTTGAAATTTTAACGAATATTTAGAATTTGGAATCCACTAAACCTATACTTAATGTCAATATTTCCGAACTAACTGTAACTTTATTAAACTGATCAAGCATAAACCTAACGTGCTAAGCACTGTAATTTTTGCAACAATAAATCAGTTATATAAGTTATGGAAATGGTTTCTTCATTTGTAAGTTATTATACCTTGTAAAATATTACTAAAACATTACAAACCTTTCTTAGAATTTCTTATCGTAGCAACTTAGAAGACACGTAGATGTTTAGTTAAGAATATAGATCAAATATCCCTGTTCCAGATGAGTCTATTTTGTTGTTTTATTAAATTTTCAAGTATTCTGTGTGAATAAGGAGATATCAAATTCACTCTTAATCACACAAAAATACTAGAAATAGCGACTCTTTAACTAACTCTATAGACTAATAACTAAGTAAAGGATTTAATTGTAAACATCATGATTTTAATTTTTCTAAACACATTGTTTTGAACTTCAATATAAAGCATCTAAATGGCTCGTTTTCTTTTGAAACTTAGAAATTTATATGCTCAATTTTAAACAGTATTTTCTATGAATAGTTTTGTATTATATTTGTATACTATTCATTATATTTATGGCTATATTTATAATATTTTTACAGTATCTTATTGTATAGAATGACAATAAATAAATAAATCAACAAATCAACAAAACTTAAAACTTGACTGTTTTCTGAACATATAACCATTATCTGATTAATTTAATAATCCTTTAAATATTTAAATTATTTAGTGCTGCTATATTTTTTGATTAAGCAAGTGGAAAAACGGAATGACTAGACAAGAAAAAGCTCATAAAGATTAGAATCTCAATGAATGAGATTTCTGAAAGTGGCGAGATATAAAGAGAAATAACAAAGGATCAACAAAATAACAATGGAAATGAAGGGCTTCCGATAAAAATATATTAATGTTGATGCGACAAAAACAACAGAATATAAGTGCTAATATTCGCAAGGTAAGATAATAAGCGATAAACAGAAAATTTACAATATTTAAGTCAACTATTAAGTTGTTGCTTTACCTAGTAAACCCGCGGGGGCCCCGTAAATCCAGTCCCCGACCCCGCGGGGGCCCCGAAAACCCAGCCCCCGACCCCCCGGGGGCCCCGTTCGAATTCATTCCAACCCCGCGGGGGCCCCGCGGATGGGGGCCCCGCGCCGGTCTCTAATTGCATGTCTGGGTACAACTACTATCACCGCAGCCACTGCAGCGGCGTCCTCTTCTTCGTTTATTCTCTTCATGCAATGCATGCATTACAAGTTCGATAAATTTGTCAATTGGGAACATATCAGCACGTATTATACGTTGTTTTGAATAAAAAAGATTGCTCTTCAATATAGCATTAGCAGAAATTTCATATTGCGTGTTAGCTAGTATTTTTATAGAGATAATCTACGCTAAATGTAACACGCCCGTAATCCTGTATTGGAAATTTCTTATCTGACCCCACTCATATTCGCGAAACTATAACTTTTACGTTATTAAAGTTGTTCAAACGAAATTTCTCTTTGTTTTGTAGATTTGGATGCTGGTCAAGTGCTGTAAATATCAAGAACATCGGTCAACTTCTTACGATTTTATTGTTAAAACAATTTGGCGTATCAGTTATAAAAAACACAGTGTATATATATATATATATATATATATATATATATATATATATATATATATATATGTCTGTATATATATATATATATATATATATATATATATATATATATCTGTAGGCCTACAACACATAGGCCTACATTGGAATCTTTCTTGCTCATCATTAAAATACTAAAGCATTTCTTGTACTTTTGTTTCATAAAGGAAAATCTGACCATATTGCTGCAGGCAGCTTCTAGATTTATCTTGTAGCAGATGTTAAGAGAAATCTCTAGAAACTGCTCGAGTGTCTAGGCTAGTCACGTGGGATGAATGGAGAATGTTTAGAAGAGGATTTATGTCATTGAAACGATATTTCTGAGAGGCTGAGAGCTACTGGGCGTCGTTAAGTTAATGAATACGTACGGAATTACAAAGAAAAATAAGTACGAAACATCTTGCTGAAGAGCAATAAATTAATCAATAAACTAGCCAACATTATTCAGTCCATATGGTGAATAGAAACACCATCCATTCATTTAAAGTTTTCGAATCTAACAATCTAAACGCTTTTAGGCCTAATGGTAAAGGCATATTGCCTATCAAATATTTGTTAACAATTTTGTATGAAATCTCAGATATGATATATAAATTAACATGCATACAGATGTAATTTTATTTCAAATACATTGCTTCATAATCGTAGGAGTGCTATTTACGGTGAGCGACAAAGTAAATTAAAAAATTGTGTTTCTGATAAATTGCCGGAAAGTCTTTTAGACATACAGAGCCAAACGTTTAGGAGATGCTGACAGGGGTTGTCAAATAACGCTGGGCCTACTCCATCTAAGATAAAACGGTTAATGTTGATGATTTACATAATCCTTTTGATATTACTAATCCTCTTGCAAAGAATTTTTAAAAAGCTAACATTCTAAATTAGATTGGCCTTTCATAATAATTGCTAGAAAGCTTATAAAAAGTAGGCCCCTGTAAACTTAAAATGGTATATTCTGCAAATGACTGCAGCAGTGATGACGGGCAAGTGCCCGATGTGATAAGCGGGTTGTAGACCTAATTACAGAGAAGAGTGGGAAATATTAATTGACTGACAAAATAACAAATGGCAAAGCTCTTGAAAGAGTCGGTAGAGATGGAAAGTTAAAAAATGTGACAAAACAGAAATAGAAAGAAAATCTGGAGAGGACATATTATAAGTGGGTGGGTTGGTTAGCTAAAGGAAATAATAGACAGAAAAATTCAATAGAAAAATTTAGAGGAAGACCGAGATATGGGATTTTGGATGATCTGATAGCAAATTCAAACATATAGAAATGAAAAGGAAAAAATATGATTGAACTGGTTGGAAGAGTTAGGACTATATGCAATGGACTTGCATTAGACAGTGCACTAGATGAAGATTGGTGTCGGGCCTAAATGTTTTATGCTGATTTAATATGTTACATATTCTATTGTATACTCGCCAAATTTTATGTTAGCACAATTTGGTAGCCTACCTTCGCTTTCCCTCTTCTAAATAAGTAATACCTCAACAGTACCTTTTCGATACACTTTTCTTTTCTATTGTTGAATATTTCTGAATGTAACTCATATTATGTAATGCGTGTGATAAATGAATTAATACATAATACTAATATAAATAAATAAAACTAATACTAACTTTTCTTTCCATACTTTACTACACTATATATGGTTCCGAATTTGTTCGAGACACATACAATTTTCTCTAAACCCACTTTGATAGGCCAATACTATAAATCATACCTTGAACATAGGAAATTTTTTCACCTTGCATAAGTTTACCTCCAAGTTTGATTCATTTTTCAATGCTCTCCAGTGCTTCCCTCATCATTGCCTCTGTATAGATGTTAAATGAAAGTGAAGACTTTTCTTACTCTTTTCCTATTTATCCATCTCTTTTCCATCTTTTTAATCTTTATCTTTTCAATTGTAATGTCTCTCAAAATTTCTAGCATCTTCACCCAGTTTACCCAGCCTAAATCTTTTGCAAAATCTCCAAATCCAATAAGTACATGCTTTTCATGTTCGAAGCTGCTTATGTTCACACATGACTCGTACCTTCTCTTGTACCGCATCTTTTTCTAACTCCAAATTGTGATTTCCTTAATATTATTGCTGCCTTTGACTGAGATCGTTATTTATAATTTTAAACAAGGTTTTGACGCATACGATAGGCCTATTAAGCTTATTGTGCCGGGCTCAAAACATTCCGCTGCATTTCTTTCTTGGAAAAATTGCTGATGATTAAGTCATCTGCATTTCTGCATACCGGTTTTAGGCTTATATAGAACTACATATACATCCACGAATTTATTCATCAGTTTTTGCATAAGTTTATTTTTCAAATATATATACTATGTATACATAATATGTATACTGTATGCAGCAGGCCTACTTTTTGAGAATTCTGTGGTCGCGTCACAAATTTTTGCTGCTTTTCATTCTTCGTTTCTGTAATGTCATTAATTTTTCATTTATTACATGTATATCTATATTATATCATTCTCTATCATCCATTCCTTTTCTAATTTCATTCCCTGATATCATCCTATGTTCCTGATATCATTTTTATGAGGAAACGGACCTGAAACCTTTATTTTTAATTAATTTTATTAATAAAAATCTCTGGTGTTAGATTCTTAGCAATATCATACAAATCCTCCATATATTTTCTCCAACTTTCTGCTAGAGGTCTACATCATTGTTTCTGTCGTTAATTAAATTCCCATATTAGTTACGATAGACCTAATTTGAAGTCCTCTTGTTTCGAATTCCAATAGATATTTCATTTTTAACCCCACCGCTGATCTCTTGCTTTGTCGGTTACTCTTCTCAGCTCATTTTTTTATCTTGCACATTGCCTTTACCTATTCTACTTGATTCTAGCTTCCATTTTATTCCTTCATCCATCTTGTCTCGAATCTCAATTGTGATCCAAGGTTTTTTTGCTCTCTAGGTATGTTTTGAAATCATAAATTTCTTTGGCTATTGTATTTTGGCCTCTTTTATCATTTTCCGTGTCCAATTTACTCTTCTAACTTCATGAGTCTTCACCATTTAAAACTCCACATCTTTGTGTGGGCCTAGTTCTACAGCCGCCAATGAATTGCGGTTTGAATTTAGGCTACATTAGTTCCCGCGGGTAAGCTCTTTAATTGTATAGGCCCCTATAGTGTTTCTGCTTGGCTCGCTGTTTAACTGAAATGTAGGCTAATTATACTGTAGTTGAGACCTTCTAGAATCTCGTGTCTTCTTCCATGTGTATCACCTTCTCTTTCTTTGCTTTAATTAACACGTGTTTACTGCCATCATATTTATACTTTTGGACAAATCACTCAGCCCCAAAAACCGGTCATTTCCATTTCCCAGACAAAAGTCATCAATTTCCTGCACGTTTTTACCTTCACTAACTGCCGCCTTCTCATCTTTCATAAAAATACTTGATATATGTGTATTGGATACTCTGTTTTTTTCAGTTTTCCTAAGCTCTTAGATTATATATATTTATTTTCTCTTTTCTCAGCTTCAGCATCTGATGTAAGCATATATAGGATACCCGATGGACAGCTAGATACAGGCCTACCGGTTTCGCTAGAACTATGTAGGCCTATCACTCGTTCATTGAACTGTACACTATCTTATTTAGTCACTCTTTCGCTGAACGTTTTGTCTAGTATCATTGCCAATTTTCTGGATTTCATGTCCTCTAGAATAAACCACTCTGTAGGCCTACTCCTCACTCATTAATCTCCTTTCGCACTTTATGTTTAAAAACTTTCCAATCAGCCTACTCTCATGGTATTTACATTCCAATTGCTTAAGTCTCTGTGTGCCCTTAGAATGCAAAGCATGTGGTATACCCGTGAGGCACAGACGGTGCCCATTGCCGTTCACTTTTCGCACCCTCTCCCTATTATGGTTCACGGGACTGAGGACCTTTTACTTTGTAGTTGTAGGCCTGTGTTATATTATTGTGGAGGGAATAAGGCCCTCTATAGGCTACGCCGCTAGATGAGGTAAATCTCAGTTATCTTCCTCCGTCTCCTGCTTAGACGCCTTCTCTAAGGCCCTTGCAATGTGTCTACATTTGGTCTATTCTACAGCGCACCGGACGCGATATTATTTTCCCGATTCGTAATATATTCTAAAAACAGATTGAAGTTGTTGATAAAAATAGATCTCTGTAACAGATCGTACTTTCGAATTTAATTACCGAAGGAAGATTATATTGAGCCCGAGAGACGGTGAGACTCGTATCGAATTACATGTGTAGTGTAAATCAGCGTAGATGAATATACACGTACATTTAGCTTACGCCATTGTCTCGTTTGGTTTCAATAATTGCATAAGAGTAAAATTTTGACCTAAGATTCCCTTGAGAATTTACTTACATGTAAGTTGAAGTGCACTTTAACTTACAAGTCTTCATTTACACTAATTAAATCACTGAAATATGTGTCCATCTATCAGAGACGCTGTAGGTCTATCTAACGTCCACTTAATAATGGGTTCATCAGATTCTAGAATTTCCATAATTTTTTCGCAGGGAAGGAAACGCCTGCTGTTTAAAATTAGGTTGTCAGGTTTCTAAGGTGATTTGAGGTTATTTGAGGTCTTTTCACATTTACAAAACTAGAAATCTTGAAATCTCTTATTAAATCATAACCAGAAATGAATAACGTAATGTTGCGGGCCTACTGCCCCGTGTTGTGCTCGGATGTGGTTGGACCACTGCAGAATAGGGCAACTGCAAACAATCTGCTGCGAGTAAGTAAGAAGCGACTAAGGCAGGAGCTGAGGATGGCAAGAGGGGACCCACCTCAGCATGAAATATTCCGCCCAGCATTAAATAGAATTAATCCATCTAACTGAGGAAGGCAACTGGAAACCATCTAATAAGGCATACATTTCCCAAGCTATAGGCTACATAAGGTAGGGATAAGGCATAGACTTTGTGAAGGGATAAACTAAGTTTTAGTATCTCCAATGCCCCTATTTTGGAGATAGTCAATTGATATTTTCTGGTATTAATTTTAAAAGATAGCTCTTCAACAACGTGACGATATTATCAATGTAATAATAATTACAAAATCAGTTGGAAGATTTTTAGCCATTTTTCAGATCCATTCAGCAGCACTGTCATTGATCAATTGTAGGCCTAAAGTATCTAAAATAGCACATTAGCCTGCAATTAAATCCCAAACTACATAATACCGGGATAATAATAATAATAATAATATATGCGCAGCACTCTCCAGGTAGCAGAAAATTAAGTGAAAATGAAACAAGCTGTTGCAACAACAAAGAATCAGATATATTACTCTACATCTATAACTTGAAGATTAGCGCGTGAGAACACAAGATGAGATTTACTTATCTATGGAGCTATTTTTAGAAATAAGTTACGAATCGATCGGGAAAAAAGTATCGCGCACCTGGATTCATGACAAAACCTTCGTTACACAACACAGCAAAAAATTTATAGATCTAAATGTAGGCCTACATAGGCCGATTTTAACTCTATATGTAGTCCTTGCCGAAATACATACATACATATATACATGTACGTATACGTATATATATATATATATATATATATATATATATATATATATATATATATAATATACATGTACATGTACATGTATATATATATATATATATATATATATATATATATATATATATATATATATATATATATATATAGTGATATTAGGCCTATCTACACATGATTTTATATGGGCCTACATGTATAGGTCTATATACATATACTGTATGTATGCCTCTCATGCAATATGCTACCATAGCCATAGTACAGCTACGATTGAGTAAAGAACAAGTTTTAAAATAGAAATAAATTTAAATGTTGTATTTGCTACACTGATTAAATTAAAATTCATCATTATGGTCTCTCTCTCTCTCGCTTACTCACTCACTTACTCTCTCTCTCTCTCTCTCTCTCTTAATGCACTGCATTTTGGCAGGTCCTTGGCATGATCATGATAAAGAGAGCAAAATCTACCCTGGGGATATGATGAATTACTTCGAAGAACAGCGATGGAGCTAGATTATAAGGTACGTGGTAGGTTATTATCAGGATACAAACAATAGTGCTAAAGAACTAGAGATTGATTAATAATTCAATGTCTTGGAAAGATTTATAAATTACAGGGAAGCATAAGGTTACAAAAGAAAACAAGAAAAAATTTCTCCATAGGCCTGTACAGAACTCAAAGTTGGCCCCTAGGCCTATAGTTTTAGCGATATTGGTTGCTGATTCATGTCATAAAGGGTTCGAGAGACACAAGAGAATATGATTAGATGAAGTGAAGGATAGAGATGGGGGGAGAGAGAATGAAACTCGTAAAACACAGTAAACTCTTTCGTAAGAATAATTTTTTTAAACTCTCTGTTGCATAACGATAAAAATCATCTTACGGAATATGAATATTAATGACTTAGTTGCCATAATTTCTACAAGCCGCAGAAATCTGTTGTTAAGCATTAGGTCTACATTGGAATGTAGAATATGTAATTGTCCTTCCCTTCATACCTCCTCGTCAGATGGCGGTAACTGATAGCAATAATAAATTAGCATTCATTCTTTAATGCTTCTTCTTCAACAGCAGCAACAATGAAGATAACAGCAATATGATTAGATTGCTGCTGTTGATCATGATAATATCGAGCACTGTGGAATCAAATCTAAAACCGATGAGCAGAATGTGGTTTCATTCACGAATGTGTCTATGCACCTGTATTTGAGCTCTATAGCTTCTAATGGCGTATTCGTGCTCATGTTCTACTGTGTGAAGCTCAACAATAGCTTATATGGGATATAATTGGGTTGTACTTTGAAGAGACTTAACCATTGAACCTTAATGACGCTGTAAAACTCATCGTTGGCAATGAAAATTTTTAAAGATTTTTATTAGGTGCCCTTTTTATATGTCGTATTTGTTGGTGTCACGAGTTGACATGACAGATTTTATCTTTGTAGGTCTATCTTTCTTCTATCATAAAAATGGTGAATAAAGTTCAGGCCCTATATAAGGCTTAGTAAATGAGATAGTTTAAAACCAAAGTAGTGCAGAACTTATCAGACATAATTTTACGTGCTTAAGATATTAAAATATGCTATTTATTATGCCTATATTAAGTCACCATCATCTTAAAGAGTAAATAAGAGAAAAAAGAGTTGGAAGAAATACGCAATTTTAGTTTTCGCTCTACCGACTCATTTTGCTGCCTTGATTTTAATCCTATAAGATTACAGAAATCCTGTATTGATGTTTTAGTTGCTCATATTACGTACTTAATCAACCTCTCAATTTCCGAAGGTATCTTCCCGACCTCCTTCAAACAAGCAGTTGTATCTCCTTTGCTGAAAAGTCTTCTCTACCAAAAGATGATCTCTCCAGTTACCATCCTATTTCCAATCTTAACTTCATCTCTCAACTTCTTGAAAAGGCAATTTATACCCGTTTATGCACTCATATTGATTCTTTCCCTTCTCTCTCTCATCATCAATTTACCTATAGAAAAATCCATTATACTGAAACCGCTCTTCTTCGTATACATACTGATCTTAGCCTGGCCATGAGTAGTAAATAGGTTTCTGCTTTGCTTCTTCTACATATCTCTGCTGCCTCCGATAAAATTGACCATGGCATTCTAGTAAATAGGCTTAAATCTAGTTTGGGCATTTCTGATTCTGCTTTTTCTCTTCTCACATCATATCTCTCATGTCGCACACAATCGGCCGTTACTGGTCAAAATCGCTCTTCTGAACTACCCCTATAGTACGTAGTGCTCCCCGAAGTCCATTGCTCTTCTCTTTATATATCACTTCTCTTAGCTACCTGCTTGTCAGTCCACCATTAATATTCACTTCCATGCAGAAGACACGCAACTATATATTTCCTTTTCTAATCATGATTCCGATCAGAAACAAACTCATCTCTCATCCTGTCTAAACCAGGTTTATTCATGGTTTTGTGCTAATCATCTTGCTGTTAATCCCTCCAAAACTGAATACCTCTAAATTGGCACTCCTTTGCAAAGAATTAGAATTACTACTAACTCTGTTAATTTTTCAGAATCTTGCTCTTTCTCCTTCTCGATCCGCAAAAACCTTGGAGTCATATTTGATGAAAATATTGACTCTAGTTTGAAATCCAGTTTGCAATGCATTATATTCTAAGCTAGG
The DNA here is from genome assembly GCA_905160935.1 of Enchytraeus crypticus. Lineage (NCBI taxonomy): Eukaryota > Metazoa > Annelida > Clitellata > Enchytraeida > Enchytraeidae > Enchytraeus > Enchytraeus crypticus. Next base: position 776,587 of record CAJHZI010000744.1, on the reverse strand, counting down.
TAGGTTGCCTGATTTAAATGTTACTATCCATCTACTTGGATCCCTAGTTGTCATTAGTCTGTTATATGCTCTTGAAGCACTAAATTTAATTCTTAAAATCTGAATTTAAGAGTTTAAATTTTACATAAGATACGGCTTTACTTAAAGTATCTCAGGTATCTACTATTAATGATTTTGCTGCTTTGTATGAATATTTTTAACATTCACAGACCACAAGATAAATATCTGTTTTTGAGAAAAGACAGATTTATATTAATGCTGAAGACAATAAATAATATTAATTTCTACAATTTAATTCACTGACTGTAATCCCCACATGAATTTCTTTATTTATTATTATTTTCTTGTGTGTTGTAATGTAGGCAATGTTAGTTTGTCACTCTTGTAATAATTTGCTGCCTTCGGGTGGAAACAGCTTATATATATATATATATATATATATATATATATATATATATATATACATGTATATATATATATATATATATACATGTATGTATATATATATATATATCTGTATATATTAAAGATATATTAAAGATAGTAAATAATCGCATTCAGTCGAAAGCAGAGATGATACTGAGCAAGACACAATTTGGTTTTAGGAAAGGATGCGGCACAAGAGAAATAGGAGTAATGCGGGTCTTTACGAAAGAAGTTTAGAATATCTTTAGAAATTAGAAATTTAGAATGTCTAAAGAGCGTAGGGGGAACGTCATGAAGCTTTAAATGACAAATCCTGAGGTGATTTAAATCCTCGTAGGTTCGAATCCCGGCCGCGCTGATCTGAGAGTAAAATCTCAGACATTCACTGGACTGGTTATACGGAAAACGGTCTAAATTGCCTAACGGATTAAACATGTGGTTTTAAAAGTGATAGATATCAACATAGTTGATTATTCACTATAATGCGTGTTTACTTTTTACTTTACTTAATGTGGAAATGACGTTTTTGTATGCTTTGTAGACTTCCAGAAGACCTTTGACAGGATTGATTGGATAACGATGATGAGTATCATAAAAAGAATAGGAATTGACTGGAGAGATAGAAGACTAATGTTGAACTTGTACACGAATCAAAGAGCAGTAATCAAAATCCAACAAGAATACTCAGAAGAAGGTGAAATAGGACGTGGAGTAAGACAAGGTTGTAACATTTCACCGCTGCTGTTTAACATTTACGCTGAGGCAATGATGGAGGAAGCTATGGAAGACTAGGAAGAAGGAATGAAAAGTAGGAGGGAATTTGTTACAAGATGTACGATTTGCAGATGACCAAGGAATGGTAGCGGGCAGCGAGGTTAGACTGCAGAAGATAATGGATAGGCTGAATGACACGGCCCTAAGATATGGCATGAAGATTAATATAGAAAAGACCAAGGTTATAAGAGTGTCCAATAACAAATGTGAAGTTAATATCACAATAAATGGTACAAAATTGGAAAAGGTAAGGAGTTTCAAATATTTGGGTCATACTATAACCGATGATGAGAAATGTGAGACGGAAATATAAAGTTGGATTGCACAAGCAAAAGCGGCCTTTGATAGTAGAAAAGAACTATTAACAAAAAGTCTAAAGAAGGACACAAAGATAAAGATATTGGAAACTTTGGTTTGGACCACGCTATTGTATGGATGCGAAACATGGACCTTAAGGAAGGAAGATATTAGGAAACTAGAGGCATTGGAAATGTGGATTTGGAGAAGAATGGAGAGGATTAGCTGGACTCAAAAGGTTACAAATGGTGAAGTCCTGGAGAGAGTTGGCACAGATAGACAATTGATAAATGTATTAATAAATAGGAAGAAGAGATGGATAGGACACATTCTAAGGGGGGAGGTCTATTAAATGAGGTCATAGGAGGTAGAATGGAAAGAAAAAGAGGCAGGGGCAGGCCGAGATTAGGTATGTTAGATGATTTAAAGACCCACTCATATGTGGAAATGAAGAGGAAGTCGGCAGACAGAGAAGAGTGGAAGCGTTATGTACCATGGACCTGCCAGTTGGCAGTGCACTAAGATATATATATATATATATATATATATATATATATATATATATATATATATATATATATATATTAGAGATGTCAATCGAACCGAACCCGAACCGAACCCTAAAATCTAGAATTTTGACCGAACCGAACTCGAACCCAGACTCTGACCGAACCCGATCCGAACCCGAACCCAGACTCTGGCCGAACCGAAACGAACCCAAACCCAGACTCTGGCCGAACCCGAACCGAACCTGAACCCAGACTTTCGTCCAAACCGAACTGAACCAAACTCATGGAGTTCCTTGCTTCTTCACCAGCCTGACATTAAATGAAGATAGTATGAACAGTACAAATCTATATCAGTTTTTGCATTTTTATGCCTTACAGTATCTAACAGCATATACTCAGGTAAGGCTGGTTCCGACACAATTTCTTAAATGGTAGCAGTACAAAGGAATGGTAGCGGGAAGCGAGACGAGCCTACAGAAGATAATGGATAGTCTGAATGATACGGCATTGAAATATGGAATGAAGATTAACCTCAAAGAGACACAAGTGATGAGAGTATCTCATAAAAATCTGAAAATGCTTGACACAATCTAGGTGGATTTGTTCTTGTTAAATTCAAATTATGAATTATTTCTGATTTTTGAGTGTGCTACCTTAATAATTTTGCAGCCAGATTTACAAATAATTATAAATGATATTCTATATGTGTTAAGGATATCTAGAGTAAATGATTTTGCACAATAGCAATGCAATAGTTTTATAACTCTCTTCGTAACTTCATAATTGTTCTGAGAGTTTCAAACTTGAAACCCTAAGGCAAATTATGAAGCTTGATTCTGGTCAATTGATAGCAAACGGTGTATATTATGATCATTTTCTATGGAAGTACGCGTGTTTAATAAATCATCTTTATTTGACATTTTATGTTACTAAATTGCACTTTGTCTCTGAAATATTAGATCAAATGTTTAGCCAAGTCATTTCCACTTAATTATAAACGTATCTAATATATAGGCCTAGAGTGACAATAAAAATAAAAAAATTGATGAAGCATTCTATTTGCTCGTTATAATCAAAGAAAATATTTCAGTTACAAAAATAAAGCCAATTATCTATATTATGAACATTTGTTGGTCAACTAACAATATTTTAAGAAATGTACAGGAATAAATACCACTTTTATCCTTTCTTCATTGTCATATTTTTACCCTGGTGAAAAAATGTGGCAGCTATTATGACTTTAATAATTTTTAAGCATATTTACCAAAAGCAATTTTAAACAAATTTGTGATAACTTTGACTATTATGAGTAAAATTAAACAAATGCAACAAATTCCAAACCAAACAATTTCAAACTCGAATCGAACTCTTGCGAGTTGGAAAGTAAGCCAAACCCGAACCGAACCCGAACCCTTGTTAGAATCGAACCTGAACCGAACCGAAATTTCATTTTCAACGAACCGAATCGAACCGAACTGTCAAATTGTCAACTTTTAACCGAACCCGAACCGAACCGAACTTTCATTTTTAACGAACCCAACCGAACCCGATCTCTGGAAATTCATAAAATTCAAATCTCTAATATATATATATATATATATATATATATATATATATATATATATATATATATATATATATATAATTATGAATATAATTACGATTATAATATAGGCCAATTCTATATTATATTTATTATATATACAAGTAATATATGTATATACAATATGTACAGTGTATATAATGCATATACAGGGTGAGTAAAAAAAAAGATAACACCTGCAAAAAGTTTGAATATCTCAGGCTATTGTCGTTTGGACAAAAACTGTAAAAGTTATTAGCCTTCAAATTATTTTGATTTATTCTGAACCACACTGTATATATATATATATATATATATATATATATATATATATATATATATATTTATATACATATACAAGAACATTAGTTCAATTAATGGGATGATGTGGGATGATGTCAGGAACATACGTCTCTGACATCATTCCACATCCCTGACATCATCCCTGGATGAGGATACGGACGTTAAACCTGTATTATTTATTATTAGTACAAATATATATATATATACATATATATATATATATATATATGTATATATATATATATATATATATATATATATATATATATATATATATATATATGAGATAGGAATTTTATGAATTTCAGAGTTCGGTTCAGTTTGTTGCAAATGAAAGTTCTGTTCGGTTAGCAGTTGACAATTTGAGAGCTCGATTCGGTTCGGCAACCTTCTGACATAAATTCTGGTTCTATTCGGGTTCGGCTTGCTTTCCAGCTCACAAGAGTTCGATTCGAATTCGAAATGGTTTGGTGCATACTGTTTAAACTTGTATACTGTTGCAATTGTTTAACATTACCTATAGTAATATTGGTTTTGATAATCCATAATCAATCAATAAAAATTTAACGTCCGGTTCCTCGCCATGAGGCAATGTCAGGAACGTCTCTTGCAGACTCTACACAAACAGGCGTCACGGCAAGACACGATGACGACTGATGACTACATAGAGACCACAAGATAAAGCGAGATCAGAGCAGTGCAAGTCCAAGATCCAAGAACAAATTGAGGAAATCTAAGGAAATTTTGAAAAATTTAGGGAATTTGTAAATTCCCTGGCTTTTTTAGTGAATTTATAAATACACTGAGTGAATCAGGTGTTTAAGAAATTATCATTAGTCGCCGATATGTAATTTTCATGTTTTACATGTCATATGATCGCCTATATGAAAGTAAACCTGCCAGAGTTTATTCAACCGTAGAACTGGGCACCTAACAGCCCCCCTGATTTGAACCCGATTTAATTTTTGATCGTTTACTAGTGTCTTCAGCAATTATTCTATGTGAACCAATTCACGACGTTGAACATTTGAAATGAGTCATTGTCCTCCGTTGGGCTGAAATCAGTCAAGCACTCGAAGACTCCGCAATTGATCAGTGGTCCCAGAGGTTGAGTGCAGCTATTCGGGCACATGGTAGACACCTTGAACATTAGTTCAATTAATTCTCAACTCATTTAGGATATGGATGGAAACTGCTATGAGTTTTCTGAAATAGTTGAGATATAATGCACATAATGTTAAATTCTTTAATTTCACATCTTCAGTTTTCCCGCAATTTCATTGAATATTATATATATCGGCGACAAATGATAATTTCTCAAACTTGCGCAACAACATCTCTTAGGTATTCAGCAAGTGAATAGAAAGGAGGATTTGCATTAATTTACTCTATGAAGTAGGACATTTGAATAACAACTGTCGAAGTTCTTAGCCTTCAAATTAGTATCATGTATTCTGGACCACCCAGTGATTTACATATTCTATATAGATCTAAATATACATATATATATATATACATATATATATATATATACAGTATATATACACTATACTGTATATACATATATATGTGTAATATGTATATACGTTATATATATATATATATATATATATATATATATATATATATAGATAGATAAACATATATATATATATATTTATTTATTTATTTATATATTTATATATATATAAATATACATTTATATAATCTCAATACACGTAAATATATGCCTATATACACATGTACATATAGGCATAAATATATAGGCCTGTTTAGGGCCTATAGGGGACTATATATAGTTTATATATTGTACATATAATTATATATATATATGTAGGACTATATATATATATACATGTATATATATATATATACATATATATATATATATATATATATATATATATATATATATACATAGAGGCATATTTAGATACACACACACACACACACACACACATATATATATATATATACATAATATAAATATATATATATATATATAATATAAATATATATATATATATATATATATATATATATATGAATTAAATCCAATTTCATCGCTCCTATGACAGGCTAAATAAATTTTTATTTGTAACCTTAATTATTTCTTCCAATGTGCATATGGTAATGTTAATTTTCAGATGTCAGTAATAATAGTAAACCTCTTAGTCTAGGTATTTATTTATTATACATTCAAAATGCAAGTAGTATCTAAAGAAATCTAAACTCTAAAATAAATATTTGAACCTAATGTTAGAATATTAAAAAGCACGGTGAATAGGCCTACATGTATATACCTATGGTGTAGCGCTATGTGTAGGTAGGCCTATACAGGCCTATTCTATAGGTATATATATATCTTATAAATATATATATATGTGTATATATATATATATATATATATATCTATATATATATATATACATATATATGCACTTTATATACATATGCCTACATATAAGATATTTTCAACTTACCCTAGCAAGCTTAAGACTTACCTTTTCCCAACGCAGACAGAGTCGATCTAACCTGATTAGTTTTAGTCAACGGACTATCGGCTATCGTTTAGGACCTTACTTATCCTCGGAACGTTGCATTTGTAGATGGATTTGGGTAAAATGATCTGTAGTGATGTGTGCTGTTGGAGCGTTACTGACATCATATACACATGCGTATACACGTATATATAAACATGTATATACCTCCGTATTTTTAAATGCTGTGTATGTGAACTCTACATCGTTGACTTACCTATTTGATGTCATTATTAAAATTTATTGAATTGAAATTAATGTGCGATTAAAAGGTCTCATAACTGCATATAAATGTATATATATATATATATATATATATATATATATATATATATATATTATATATATATATATATCTATTAATAGTATATATATATAATATATATATATATATATATTATGTATATATATATATATTCTATATATATATATATAGATACATGTATATCTATTATATATAATATATAATATATATATATATATCTATATATATATATATAATATAAATGGTATACATAAACATATGTAGCCCTATCTATATATACATGTATATATAGATAGACCTCTAAATTTATAAATGCTGTGTATGTGAACTCTACTTCGTCGAGTAAGCTATTTGATGTTCTTATTAAATTTTATTGATTTGAAATTAATATACGATAAAATGGATTAATATATATATATATAAATGTATATATATATAAATATATATACAAAGTGTACATATATACAGTATATATATATATATATATATATATTTATATATATATATATAGGGCTATATATGTTTATGTATACCATGCATATATATATATATAATATATATATATATGCGCATATATATATATATATATATATATATATATATATATATATATATATATATATATAGGCTCTGCATATATACATGTATATATATATATATACTGTATATAAAAATTTTGTAAGACATTTACAAATATATGACAAATTATTTATATTCTATATATATATATATATATATATATATATATATATATACAGAAAATATATATATGTAGATATATAAATATATATATATATATATATATAGAGCCTACATATATATGGTATACATATATAACCTTATATACATGTATATATATATATATATATATATATATATAGATTGATATATATATATATATATATATATATATATATATAGATTGATATATATATATATATTTATACATGTAGGCCTACATCTAGTCTATATATATATACACATATATATGTAGATATGCTGTATATATATATATATGTATATATATATATATATATATATATATATATGTGTGTGTGTATATATATATATATGTATATATATATATATATATATATATGACTTGGCCAATTTGGCTTAATTACTCAAATGCCTTCCGCTTTTCGAATTTTGGCCTAGAAGTTGTTGATTTTGCAATCTATTTACAAATAGTCATAGCTGACTGAACTCCTAAATATTTGAATATGACTTGTAACACTTAATATTAGCATGTTTAAACGCTTATCACATAATGGCAATATGTTTAAACGCTTATCACATAATGGCAATATGTTTAAACGCTTATCACATAATGGCAATATGTTTAAACGCTTATCACATAATGGCAATATGTTTAAACGCTTATCACATAATGGCAATATGTTTAAACGCTTATCACATAATGGCAATATGTTTAAACGCTTATCACATAATGGCAATATGTTTAAACGCTTATCACATAATGGCAATATGTTTAAACGCTTATCACATAATGGCAATATGTTTAAACGCTTATCACATAATGGCAATATGTTTAAACGCTTATCACATAATGGCAATATGTTTAAACGCTTATCACATAATGGCAATATGTTTAAACGCTTATCACATAATAGCAATATGTTTAAACGCTTAGCACATAATATCAACATATTTAAACGCTTTGCACATAACATCAGCGTGTTTAAAAGCTTAGCACATAATAGCAACATGTTTAAGGTATATTGATTCTTTCCACATTTATTACCATATAGGCCTACATCTTTATTAACTTATTTAGGACTAGATATTCAACTCTACTGTTTTCACCGCAAATATATAATCGACTTGTTGGTAGGTAATATTAACGTTAATTTTCTCCTTCGTAAGCGATGTAAGTTTTTGTTACATAATTATACAGGCTTATTTTAGCTGATTGTATTCAAATTGTGTTTAAATATTGCTATGCATATACGGAAGATTTTATCTACAGATGTGAATTATGTGTATTTGAATATAGGCCTACATGCACTTGCTTTTACATGTAGGACCTATTTGTAGCCTTATATGGCCTATACAACTGACTTTCACGTCTAACTGTTACGATTGAATTTAGTTAACTGTTGCCCCACTTCTTCATTAATGTTATGCTTCTGGTTAACTCTTAATAAAGATATGGATGATCGACAGGCCGATCCAAATAAACTTTGATTTACTGTACAACTTCGAATTAGTATATTCTGCACAGCGGAGCCTGTAACTGTATCGATATATTGTGTCGCCTACTTATTGGTCAGCGTAGTGTTATTGCTGAGCGTAAATTGAAATAGTAGTAATACGTAACTTGGACTTGACGTTAGCCAGAACATAAAAAAGAAAGAGCGAGATTGATAGAAAAGAGAATTCTTAAACAAATAATAACTTATTTACTATTATTTTATCCTAAAGTTTGCTAAATCATTTAAGTTATAGTAAAAACGAGTATTGCAATCAATTCAAGTGAGATTTTGAAGTAGGCCTACATCGATTACACAAATTTAACAACTGGAAGTCATCTAGTATATTAGTCCCTGCACTGCTAGAGGGTTTTTGAGTGTATTCAGTTATTTGCCCTGGAGAATATTTGAAAAGGTGACACTGTTGCCCTCTCGTGAAGAAAATAATTTCGCAAGATGGCGACACTATCAACTCCTTAAACAATTTTTGAGTCTGTATCAATAATTAATCTACGGAAGTATAAATATTTAATTTAAGAATATGAATGTATAATTAAGAATATTAAGAATAATTGCCTTTTGTTAAATGCATGTTGTTAACTGTATTCACATTTCTTTTGCAGTTGGGTAGGAAACTAGCTGCTACACTAGATTCTTTCTAACACTTAAATTGGCCCTACATCAACAGTACCCACTTATATTCCTATTTTATTCTCTTCTATTTTGAAAGTTATGTAGCTCAAAATATGTTATTTTACCTCATTTCTTTGTGCGTAGTTCTTCTGTAGCAAGTGTACGGCCCATTGGCAGATCTATTGTATAAACAGGCCCTTTCAAAAATTACACTCTTAATTCCATATATATTGTGCCTGATTCCTGTTAGTAATTTAAATTTCTGCATGAGATCATTTCTTGTCTAATTTTTCGCAGATATTGCAAAATATCATGACGTGACATTTTGCATAGGTCGAGTTAGTCAATACCCTATTTACTCATTAACCCTGATTTTCTTTACTTAATTTCTGAATTTGTCATATTTTAAATTACCATATTTAGTGAGACTTAAAAGACTATTCAGCTATTTTATTTGAAAAATATTCTAACGATGCAATTGTTTGACATGTCTAATTTCATTCACAATGCATGACTGCAAACTTTTTCAAAAACAAGTGTAGTGTCTTATTGATGGAAGCTTTGGGTGACTCGTTAATGCCTGTACACTGCTTCTTTTAATTGGTTTACATAAGGTGATTTTGAGCTCAGACTACCGTAACTACTCATTTTGTGGGTATAACGTCACGGTCAGAAGCCCCGTGGACTTCTCTTCAACACGTCAGATGTACCGGTGAGCCTTGCACCACTGTAACCCGACCATCGCCTTGATTGATCTAAAGGACCGACCAAGCAAAGCAATAGTCAGATAAGACTGAGTGATAATCCAAATGGGTTGAGCCTTGCTCCAAACATTCGTGGGAGTCTCAAGATCAGAGCAAACCGTGCTCCAAAAAGTCCTGGGACTCATTAAACCAGATCCTGACTCCACGTGAGTATCCACAGATCACTGTCCTGCCCGGAGAAAGTTGACTGTAGGCCTAACTTATCATTTCCTCCAAATATGATTGTCTGAAGGTTTCAAATGAGTACAGCATGGAAGCAGGGGCGGATCCAGAAAGTATTTAAAAGGGGGGCCGAAATTTTTTGGAGAGTGCACACATTTTTTACTTACGCCCCGCCTCCGTTGGGACATATGACTCAACCAGAAAAATGCTGTGGAGGGGGGCTCAAATTTTTACTACTGCGCTCGGCTCATAGTGAGTAAATTTCCGTATCTTACCCCCTTACCCACTCCTATCCGTACTAAAGTGAGAGGAAGACCTAGAATGCCTAAGACCCTACATTTGTTTAGGAAAAAAGTAGTTTAATTTTTTACCTCTGAAGAAACTCAGCGGATCTGAAAGAATTGCAAAAGTTACCAAATTTTAGCGGTAGGAGGGGGCTTAAGTCCCTCCCAGAACTGACTGTTTGCACCACAGCTAGGGACAGATTTCACATTTTTACTGACACCATTTTTCCCTCTAATTCAGTGGTTAAAATGAAGATTGAGAACTAGTGAAACGATCAACATTTTTCGGACCGCATTCCATTATATAGGAAGGCGGCCCGAAAAAAATTATCCCTAATCCCATATTTAAAAAAAAATGATCTAGTGGAACTGAGTTTCCTCTCGTACCCCCTCCCCCCCACACATAACCACTGCCCTTACAAACATATTGACACATAGAAATTGCCGTAACAACAATGAAAATACAGTTAACATTTTATATCGCCGGGCCTAGGGGAAGGCGCATCCCCTGCCTCTCTGAATCTGCCACTGCATGGAAGTTTTTCGTGATTTAGTGTGGAAATCTGAATGCACGAGATTGAAGGGAATCAGTGTACGTGATGATCAAAGTTGCGTAAGTTATGCAACCGACAGTTGAAGATGTTAATTAAGTATAACAAATTGAATTAAGCGCCCTATAAGTCACTAAAGAATAGCCAAATTATTCCGCAGGCCTACATTACAAGTATCAAAAATAAAAATGTAAACACGCAATATAGTGAAAGGATCAAATAGTATATGTTGATATCTATCACTTTTAATATCACATGTTTGAATCGGTAAGCATTTTAGACCATTTTCCGTATAGCCAATACAGTGAATGTCCGTTTACAGTTTAATGCTTAGTGTTAAATGTTGAATGTGAAACAAGTTTAGGACTATACGAGGGAGACCTACTAGATGACGGAAATGAGAAATTCCTTTGAAGTCTTCTCAGTAACCACATATTCTAAAGCTAAAAGATGTATATAAAGATTTTGTAAGGCTTAATCTTGGTGATTTAATACATTTGTTGATATACCGATCACATTTGAAAGCAATAGGATAAATGAATAGAATTGTATGCACCCTGGACCTATCACTCTGCTAGATAAAATAGAAATATTATACGACTATCTTATATCCTATTAGCCTACTAAGTAGGTATGCAAGGCCTACACGAATAAAATCTGAATTTCTTTTAACAATTTAGCTTTGTACTAGTTTACAAGTTAACAATTTAGCTCCATTTTTTTTTTTTTTTCAGACAATTATATCAAATATTATTTAATTAATGATTAAGGATAAATTCATGATTATTGGATGAGACCAATGAGATTAATAAGACAAAATAGACCTAATATGATACAAATTATACGGATTAGCGCATTCTTAACCCTACTTTCTTGCATAAATAATACAAAATTCATTATGCTTTATTATTTTCGATAAAACTAATAAGGTTGCAAGTCAGTTTTCTTTCTCTCCTGTCATTCTCCTATACCATCTTATCATCTACAAAGCAAATGGCCTCCTGGTGAAGAATCCTCTTTAGGTAATTAGTAGTTAGTTACCCAGGAATATAAATTAAACTAATTGATAAATTGTGTAGAATGAATAACATATCTTATATTAGATACGGCCTTCAATATTTACTGGAAAAGAAATTGTAATAGCAAACCAATAATAGGTAGAGATGGGAATTTTATGAATTTTCAGAGTTCGGGTTCGGTTTGATTCGTTGAAAATGAAATTTCGGTTCGGTTCGGGTTAGGTTCAAGCAAAGGTTCGGATTCGGTTCGGTTTCGACTTGCTTTCCAACTAGCAAGAGTTTGATTCGAGTTCTAAATGGTTTGGTGCAATTGTTTAACTTTACTTATAATAATTATGGTTATTACAAACATGTTTAAAATGATTTATGGTAAATATGCTTAGAAATTAAATAAGTCATAATAGCTGCCACATTTTTTCACCTGGGTAAAAATATGAAAATGAAAAAAGGAGAGAAGTGGTATTTCTTCCTGTAGATTTCTTAAAATATTGTTAGTCGACAAACAAATGTTTATAATATAGATAATTAGCTTTAATATTGTATCTGAAATATTTTCCTTGATTATAACGAGCAAATAGAATGCTTCATCAATTTTTAATTTTTTATGGTCACTATAGGCCTATATATTAGATACGTTTATAATTAAGTGGAAATGTCTTGGCTAAAATTTGATCAAATATTTCAGAGACAAAGTGCAATTTAGTAACATAAATATGTCAAATAAAGATGATTTTGTAAACACGTGTACTTCTATAAAAAAGTTATCATAATATACACCGTTTGCTATTAACTAACCAGTAGTAAGCTTCATAATTTACCTTAGGGTTTCAAATTTAAAACTCTCTGATCAATTACGAAGTTACGAAAATAGTTATGAAATTATTGCATTGCTGTGGTGCAAAATTATTTACTCCAGATAGCCTTAACACATAGAATGTCATGCATAATTATTTGTAAATCTGGCGGCAAAATATTTAGGCACACACTAAAATTATAAAAATTTCATAATTTAAATTTATCAAGAACAAATCCACCTAGATTGAGTCAAGCATTTTCAGATTTTTATGTTATACTCTCATCACTTTTGTCACTTTGATGTTAATCTTCATTTCATATTCCAATGCCATATCATTCAGACTATCCATTATCTTCTGTAGGCCCGTCTCTCTTCCTGCTACCATTCCTTTGTACTGCTACCATTTAAGAAATTGTGTCGGAACCAGCCTTACCTGAATATATGCTGTTAGATACTGTAAGGCATAAAAATGCAAAAATTAATATAGATTTGTACTGTTCCTACTATCTTTATTTAATGTCAGGCTGGTGAAGAAGCAAGGAACTCCAATAGTTTGGTTCAGTTCGGTTTGGACGAAAGTCTGGGTTCAGGTTCGGTTCGGGTTCGGCCAGAGTCTGGGTTCGGGTTCGGTTCGGTTTGGCCAGAGCCTGGGTTCGGGTTCGGTTCGGGTTCGGTCAGAGTCTGGGTTCGAGTTCGGTTCGGTTCGGTCAAAATCTAGATTTTAGGGTTCGGTTCGGGTTCGGTTCGATTCCCATCTCTAATAATAGGGCCTACTTCATTCTATAGGCTTACTTTATCCTATCAAGCGCAATCACCAGAGGGAAGCTGTATGAGTCGCATGATTTTAAACACAGCCCATATCAAAAATATCAAAATGTGAATCATTAAATTTTATGAACCAGTCGCCACTCGCTACAAAAATTGTATATATAAATGAGACCTTACGCCCCATCAACTCTGCCGTATCATTCGTTCATGAACGAATTCGGCAGGAGAACCAGCGGAATTGGGTCTTAAACGAGCATCTGTGCTTCCTGACCCAGTGTGCCGTTATGTTATGTTAATTACACGCAACCAACGAGAAAAACTCTTTTTGTGGCAGCGCCTGTATATTGCACTTCAGTGCTTTATTGCTGTGCTATCTGCGTTCGTGGCACATTGGCGAATGACAGAGTGTACAAAGAAATAATTATTTTGGACATTTCATTATTTAATTAAAAGAAAGATTAGAAAGATTAAAAAGTCCTTCTTTTATCATATTTTTAGCCCTGGACCCTATACATCCGAAGGTAGATAATAATAATAGTAACTTCCGACAATTTATATAGCAGTGTCATGGCCGGTGAACGATCTTCGAGACTATTTTACAAGTTCCTGGTAGGTAAATTTCAATCCTTTCCATTTCAGGCCTATTCATATCATTGCTATTGATACAGCAAGCTCCGGTGCAAAATCAAAGTTCCATGTGCCCAAGAAGATTTCCATCACATTTGATTTGAACCCAGACCACACTTCTCTGAGATCAACACTCTGACAGTTACGCCATAACCCCTTCCCATACAACCAAAGGGTATATTTCTATTTCGGAATTATTTGAGTTTAACAAATCTAGATCCTCTAGTAAAAAACTTCTCACTTACCAAACATAAAATCTGACATGGGCAGACGCTCCTTCCTTTTTTCTGCTACGACAGTATGGAACTCTCTGCCGCAAAATCTTCAATCTTGTAGCTGCAGTGATACTTTTCTTAGCAAGCTAAAAATCCATCTATTTCCGCCATACGTCTAAATTCTGATCAACTTGCCTTGGATCATGGTCTTTCAGCGCCCGTTTGTGCAGAGTGTGCAAGAGACGTCTCTGACATTGCCTTATGACAAGAAACCGGACGTAAATTCTTACTGATTAATTGAATGAATACAAGAACATTTTCTAGAACAATACTTTTAAAATACACGGTTAATTAGGCCATTATGTTAATTGCCAACCTTAAATTTAAATTTTCTTTTGTGTAAGAGTAACTATTGTAGACCTTTCTATTTAATTTCATAAAATGACTTCTTATCAATTCTGTGTTATTTTTGAAATTTTAACTTGCGGCATTTTTATCTAGGCTATAAAGATTATCAACAATACAGTAATTTAACGTTCCGATGTCTAGCTCAACTAAAATAGGCCTACTTTTACAAGTCCGCTTGGTATATACAATACCATGTTTTGGTGAAATCTAGGTAGTCATCATCATCATTATAATCCACCCATGAAAAATATTTTAGCTGTATATAAGGTCGTCATTGGAATAGACTTTCTCCGCTCCCTATTTCATAAACATACCTTATCATACCGTCAATGACTATGGTTTCCAACATTTTGAGATTTTATAATTACCATCGATTTAATTATCTGCACAAACTAGTTATCACGAAAGTTCTTAAAGGCGACGGTCCTGTCCATGTTCGGACTATACATGTATATTGATATTAAAAGAAAATATTTAACTCAAAATCTGAACTCAATGGCACGTATTCGGAATAGGTTTTGGGATCGTTTTAAAATGACACTAATAGTATAATATTACAGTATATATGGATATATTGCATTTTATATGGCCTACTTCTCTGTTGATCACAATTTTAATAATTTTTGCGTTCAACATTTATTCGGTATGTTGGCCTACAGTATGATAATGGTAATGTTCAGTGCATGTTGCTATTCTACTGCCATGAATGTTCATAGAATAAAGTATAGGCCTTGGCTCTATATCATTTGATATCTTTCGTATTTAATAGGCCTATACATTTATTAATGTGATGCTTAATATTGCATGGCCATTATAAGCAATTCAACATTGAAAATGTTAGTTTCATTCTATTTAGTTTATTGTCAATAAAATTATTTCACTATTTTCGAAGTTTGGAAATTCGAAGAAAATATTTGCAGCAATTTGCAGAATATAGCGCTTTACAATAGTTTCTATTCTAGAAGGTTATAGGCTCATATTTACGTGAACAAATTTTGAGATCTGCATATCGTTTCTAGCTTTTAATGGGGAGTGTAATTTTGGGAAAATTAAAAAAAAAAAATATATATATATATTTGAAGTATATATATATATATATATATATATATATATATATATATATATATATATATACTTCATAAAAATATAAATTTTAAAAATGGTCTAGGCATATCAATACCTCATTGTAAATCCTGAATTATAAGCTCATAAAAAATATAGCATGTGTCATTATTCTGAACAAACGGCAAATCTGAAATTGTACAATTAATTGTGATTGAAAGGTATTTGTCACCTATGGCATCACTAACTCGAGCCTGGCTTTTAATTACAAGCTGTAATAAAGGTTGACCGGGCGCAGGTGTTTCTGAAACATCATAGCAACCAATAACATAGGCTTAGCCCTAACGCTTACATATTTAGTTCGTTTGAAGTTTAGGTCCTACGCCACGAAACAATGAAATCTAGAATAATCCATTGGCATTTAGACACATAAGCTGTATAATTAAATATATTGTAATTCAGTTAGATTTAATCTTCATTAGCCATCGGGTTTCTACACCCTGGAAAATAAATATCAAAACAACTTAAAACGTTTTAACATGGTTTGGAGGTCCATATTTTAAATAGATAGATAGATACATTTTATTTTCACGAATGCAAACAAATCAACAATCAAAAAAATATACGTGTATATATATATATGTATATCTCTATATATATATATATGTGTATATAATATATAATATATTATATATATATATATCTAAATATATATATAATAGATATATATATATATATATATATATATAAATATGATGTATATATGTATATGTATATATAGATATATATATATATATATATATATATATATATATATATATATATATATAACGGCATATATATATATATACCGCTATAGGCCTACCATTATAATAAAAGTGTATAAGCTATATATATGCTTATGTATGTATACTGTATATATATATATACATACACACATATATTTATATATATACATATATATATATATATGACATATGTATATATGACATATGTATATATGTATATGTATATATATAGTATATATATATATATATATATATATATATATATATACTATATATATATATATACATATATACATATGTCATATATACATATGTCATATATATATATATATATGTATATATATAAATATATGTGTGTATGTATATATATATACAGTATACATACATAAGCATATATATAGCTTATACACTTTTATTATAATGGTAGGCCTATAACGGTTGATAGCTGCAAAATCCTTAAAATGTGGGCAAAATTTAGACTTCGTTTATTTTCGTATATGGATTATATTCTACTTATATCTAGCCTATATTTAAACCCTATATATTTATGTCCCTAAATATATACTGTATATATGGACATATACAAATATATATATATATATACATATATATATATACACACATAGGCATATATAAATATAAATAAATATATATATATATATATATATATATATATAGTTTATACATATATATATATATATATATATGCATATATATATATATATATTTATATATATATATACATATAATTGAATAAAAGATAAATATCAGTTGAGAAAAGACAAATTTATGTCAACGCTGAAGACAATAAATAATATCAGTTTTTCAATTTGGTTCATTAACAGTGCTCCCTACATGAATTTATGTATTTATTCGTTGTTTTTCTCTTACGTGTTGTAATGTGCACTATGTTAGTTTGTCACTTTTGTACTGATTTGCTGCCTTTTGGTGAAATAAAGATTGATATATATTATATCTTATATGTATATATGTATATGATATATGTATATTATATTTATGTGTATATATATATTATGTATGTATATATGGATATATATATATATATATATATATATATATATATATATGTAATACGCATATATCTATATCTACTAAAAGACCCATATATATATATATATATATATATTTATATTTAAGTCTATATAGGCTTAAGCCTATATATATATATATATGTATATATATATATATATATATATATATATATAAGTATGCTATAATGAGGCCTACTGGATATATATATATATATATACATGTATATATATATATTCATGTACAATATCACATATATATATGCATGTATACATATATATATATATATATATATATATATATATATATACATATATATATATATATATATATATATATTGCATATATATAACCATATATATATATATATATATATATATATATATATATATATATATATTCATGTGTAGACCTATATGTGTAATATGTATGGGCGTATATTATATATTTATATATATATTATATATATCTTTTAGTGCACTGCCTATTGGCAGGTTCATGGTAAATATCGCCTCTATTCACCTCCATCTTCCGTCTTTCTGTTCGTGTCGAAATGTGAGTGGAATTTAAAGTTAATTGCAACATTTATTTTAATATACCAATATATATATATATATATATATATATATATATATATATATATATATATATATATATATATATATATTCATAAATATATATACTGTATGTGTGAAGTAAATAACAGCAGATTGTGTGCGATATATGCACAATCTGTATCCGCCAAAATTCTTAGCGTCATAGTTGATGTAAACCTTGCCTTTAAATCCCATATCTCTTCCGCTTGGCGCGCTTCTTTCTTTCAGCTTCGTCAAATTAGGTAAATTTCGTCCAGCTCTTACTAGCAATTCAGCTAGACCTACTATACTGGTTAAAATTCCATAGTTCATTCATAGCTTGATTACTGTAATTCATTACTACATGGATTACCTGCTTCTACTCTCAATCGTTTCCAGTACGTCAAAATTCTCTAGTACGTGGTGTTTGCAAATCCTCTAGATTTCGATCTCGCTCTCTTTCTCTACTTCGTAATTTTCACTGGCTTCCTAGAAATATAGAATAACACTATTTTCTTTCAAATCTCATCGATTTTGTAAGAATTTTTACATATCTGAACTTCTTCTTCCCTATCGTACCTAACGTGCACTTCGTTCCACTGATGCCAATCTTCTCTCTGTTTCAAATAATGTCATGTCAATGGTCAGACTTTCATTTTTTGTGCAGCATCCATAATCTGGAACTCTATATCAATTCATCTTAGCTCTTTTTCATGTCTTTCAACTATCTTTAACAAGCCTTAGACTTACCTTTCCCATTGGAGATATAATCTACTGCATCTATCTTTAAAATTTTTGATCACGGACTGGCTTTGGTTTAGGACCTTACTTCTACTCAGTACATTTCTTTTCCAGATTGGTTAATGGTTTGGGTGAATTCATTTTGCAGTGATGTGTGCTGTGGGGACATTCCTCACATCATCCTTAGTTATTATATATACAGGGTGAGTATTAAAAAAAAGATAACACCTGCAAAAAGTTTGAATATCTCAGGCTATTGTTAATATTTTTCAATAAAACTTTTACCAATTACTAAACGACTAATTTTTGATGGGGTGGCCTATTTTCATCCATTTTGGTACATAGACAGGCCAGTTATGCAAGTTTCAGCAGAGAAACCCCCCTATTTTTACCTAAAAATGGCGTAAAGCACCTCCTGCAGTTCTGTCTTGTTTTTAGGCTTCGGCTGGTGTTTCTGATAGAGATGCAGCATGGTTCCCCAGATATGGTAATCCAGAGGATTATGATCGGGTGAGTTTGCAGACCATTCATTCTTCTTGATGTAATCCGGGTTTCTCTCGCTGATCCTTTTCTGTGCATCACGAGATGCATCAGCCGGAGCACCATTCTGCTGAAAGATGAAACCATTTAGTAGAAGAGCATGGCAATCATCAAACAGCTCCGGAAGCAAAAGTACTGACGTAATACTGAGAGTTCAACCTTACCTTCTCGTCAATGAAGTGCAATCTGCCCTTACCGTTGTAGCAAACGCCATTTTAAGGTAAAAATGGGGGGTTGCTCTGCTGAAACTTGCATAACTGGACAATCTATGCACCAAAATGGATGAAAATTGGCCACCCCACCAGAAATTAGTCCCTTATTAATTGGTAAAAGTTTAATTTACAAATATTAACAATAGCCTGAGATATTCAAAATTTTTGCAGGTGTTATCTTTTTCTTTTTACTCACCCTGTATATATATATATAGTAACTAATAACTGATATATAATATATATATATATATATACTGTATATATATACAGTATATATATATATATATATATATATACTGTATATATATATATATACATACATGTATACATATATATATACAAATAGGTCTATTTGTAGAAAATTCTATATATATAAATATATATATAGGGCCTAGCAATATTTAGGGCCCTACTGTATATACATTCAAATAGGCCAATAAATGTGCATATAAACATGTATATATATATTGGCCCATATATATATATATATATATATATATATATATATGTACAGTATATATACTTGTATATATGGGGCCTATATATTGGCCTACACAATTATATGTATATATACATATATATATATGCTATATATATATATATATATATATATATATATATATATATATATATATATTGGCCCATATATATATATATATATCTATATATATATATATATATATATACAGTATATATACTTGTATATATGGGGCCTATATATATTGGCCTACTCAATTATACATATATATATATATATATATTACATTTATATATATATATTACATGTTTATATATATATTACATGTATATATATATATATATATATATATATATATATATATATATACATGTATATAAACTGTATCATGCCTGGGCTTCATTTTCAATAATTAAATGTAGCAAAATTTCTACCCCGGGTTTTCTGAACTAATATGCCAGCCACAGAGCCAACCTCTTGTTAGAGATTACTGATTACACGTTTGATATTGGCAATAAATTGTTGCTCTCAATATAGAATTCATATGCCTGCAAGGCGTCTATCACAGGTGTTGAATAAATTACTCTACAATTAAATAGGCATCCTGACAGCGATCTTCAAGCGCTGCTCTTAAATTAATGGCTCCCTGAGCTTGTCAAGTTGGTCCAGAGAAAATAATAAAATATGTCATAATTATTGGAGAACGTTGAATGAAATACCCTAACTATGTCCAATTTTATTGTGATTTATATCTTAATCCATATGGATTGGCGACGTAGTGCTATCGGGTGCTATAGTTATAGTAATTGTTTATCAGTTTCGTAGTAGTACAGGATATAATCAAATGGAAATGATAAATGAAACCTGTGCTTTTATTTTCTAGATTTATAAAATTATGAATGACGTGTGTTTAAAAAATGCAGATATTGCTAAACTGATTCGTGTGCTTAAATTAAGAAAAAAAGTCCGCAATTTCTAGTGGTGAAATATAAATTAAATCACTGATATCTTCAATAAAGGCCAATATAATCTTTTATTCACCAATTCTTGGCAGAAAACACATATTAATATTACTATATTAATAGCGAAATTTACGGTTTCAATAACTTAGGCCACTATCAGCAGCGTATCATTATAAATTAAATAAATTCATATATTTGCTTTTGCATATTAGAACAGGGATGCACAACCTCGATGGACTGAAGGGCCACTTTATTTTTTATACAGCAGTCGCGAGTTTCAGCAGAGCAACATCCCACTTTTTGAATGTACTGAAAAATAAATTTTTATCTAATTTTATTAGTTTCTTTATTTTGGCCCTGAAAAGGGTCGTTGTTGTTAAACAGAAAAAACCAGTTGCCAATCATACCAGGCGCACCATCGCTTGTTACACCAGCAAATTTCGACCATGGCAACTTCAATTCATTAAATATTTCAAGCCTGGTAGTTTAGCTGTGAAGTGACGCAAGTCCAGCCAACTTCTGAGTTGTCTCGAATTTTTCACCAACTCCGCGGTTAAAGAGAAGCAATTGTGCATTGTCATTGACATCACTGCTTCCGTCCAAGGAAATTGTGAAGTACTGAAAATATTTTGCTCGTTCTGTTAGCTATTGTTTGATATCATTTGCGATATCAGATGTTCGTCTTTAAATTGTCATACGAGATAGCGGGACGTTGCTAAAGGCACTTTTCTTTTCAAGACAAATTTCAAACAAACGGCCAAAATGCATTGTTTTACAAATCCGCCGTCGGTGAATGACCTCGATCAGGATGCAATCAGGCGAGCTACTTGCCACGGATGTGTTTGAATTACAAGAAACATTATACGTCTCAGTAGTCTTGTACAATGTAGCATGACATATAAGCACAGTAAATAAGCTGATTAGAGTGTGATTAAATGTAAAAATGTTGTTTTTCTCAACTGCAATTCACAAGATGTATCTTCTACTAACAAAAATTAGCAACTTATAGAAATGCCTTGGCGGGCCGCACGCAGAGGGTCGGCGGACCGCATGCGGCCCGTGGGCCGCGTGTTGTGAACCCCTGTATTAGAAGAATAAATATTATCATCCGATATGGAGTTTTGCTTGAACGAAGCAGATAGCCACTAATACCTAGTCCTATAATATTATATAGTCGGCACTAATATTATCCCATACATAATTGCACTTTGGTTGGCCAAAAACATTTTTATAATAATAATAATAATAATAAAGGTTTAACGTCCGTTTCCTCATCCAGGGATGATGTCAAGGACGTCGCTATGTGTACATGTAGTCGCTACATGTACATGTACATTTAAGCTACATGTACATGTTTACCTTATAACTGTAGCAATCGTAAATGGT
This sequence comes from Enchytraeus crypticus, assembly GCA_905160935.1. Lineage (NCBI taxonomy): Eukaryota > Metazoa > Annelida > Clitellata > Enchytraeida > Enchytraeidae > Enchytraeus > Enchytraeus crypticus. The sequence continues at coordinate 753,657 of CAJHZI010000744.1, read as the reverse complement.
TATAGGATATTAATGTTCTGCCAGATTGAAAATTCCTAATTGTTACTAATGGAAAAATTGGATCTTGCAAACCCTAGGCCTAATTATTATTATTTTCTAAATTAAAATTATAACAATTTTACTTGGAACCATATTATGTCTAGACATTACTATAAATATAGGCTATTTCTTTCAGGTGTAGACTTTAGAAACAAGTTTAAACTTCATAACTTCTGATGTTTCAGTGATAGCAGTAATAAGAAGATGAAAAATTAACGAAAGGGCATATTGCTATTAAATATGATTCATTTGAGTAGCCCTATATATCAACAGCATTTGTGAATGACTTAGGGTTTAAATTGCTCACAAGGCAATATAGTATATCAATTAGAACGAGGCATTGCAGACAATAGCATTCCTTAATAGCATGCAAACACAATAGGCAATCAAATTTCGCAATGGTAGATGCTTTATGTATAGTTATTGTACGTTATGGAAAGCATCCTATTAATAAGAGAGATGATAAATGCTTAATCGCTTGGCTTGCGACAAACAAGAAAGAAATATGAAATTAAATCACTGAGAGAGGAAAGGCACTATTATTAAAATTCTCGCACTTGAGTTTGATTTATATGTAGGCCAATAAAGTGAACATTTAATTAAATGCAATCGAATCACAAACAGAAGAGTAATTATTAAAGTTAATAAACTAAAATGTGCTATATATTTTAATTAATATGGGCTTATATATGCCTATATATATATATATATATATATATATATTAATATATATGATATGTATATATATATATAGGATGTATATATATATATCTAGCTATATATATATATATATATATATATAGATATATTATATATATATTATATATATAATATATATATATAGGCCCCCTACATGTATATGCAATATATATAGGCGTAACTTTAATTTTTCTATTTAATGTAGACATAATATATATATATATATATATATATATTATGTATATATATATATATATATTTATATATATATATATATATAGTCCTACAGGCCTAATTTTAAAGTTTCAAAATTAATATAGGCATATATATATATATATAATATATATATAATGCAGATATACATTATATATATATGCCTATATATATATATATATACGTATGACTATTTATATAGGCCCATAGAGGCCTATGTGAGTGTATAATAGGCCTAGACCTTTTCGAAATCATTAGAGACATATTTAAACTAAAACGGGGTCATATTTTGAAATACTCTTTACATTGACACACAGAAACTAATTCATTTTGCCAACCACTGTTACTTTAATTCTGAATAACGTATAGGCCTGTATTAATGGTGGGCCTATATTAATTCACTTTAATCTAAGTACCTTTTGTGTCAATATTAGGCCTGTTAAAGATTAAGCGGATTAAGCCATACAATAAATGTCAAAAATATAATTTTTCGGATTGTCATGATTAGAGTGTTATATTATAATATCTAAGACGATAAGCTTGGACGTAGGCCTAATTGTTTAAAATTTGATTTTAATTGGATAGTAGCCTAAATGTAATTTTTTACGCTTTGAATAAAACTGAAAATAAATCTAGGTTATGACGTTGAAGACATTAAATATTATAAATTTGCACAATTTAACTAATTAATAAAGTTAAACAAGTTATATATATGTTTGGGGTGTTAGTTGTTGTCTTTTGGTGAAATAACGATTGATATAATAATTTATTTTAAAAAATTGGGTCTATTTGCTATCTATGGTAGTCATATGTATCACATTGTAATTAGTATATAAGCCTATATGGTAACATATGATAAATATAGTAGGCCTAAGATTGCATGTAAAGAGTTGGTACTGACAAGTCAGGATAGCTTCATAGTTTTGAGTATGGAATATCGTGTCGAAGACTCCTTAAGATAATGCGATGTTTTCAATGACATATGGCCTACAGCAGGCCTATAGGTATGAGGGTTTTGTGACTATCAGTTTTAGGTGAACTCATCTAAGAAAATATAGACTTGCAAAAGTGACCAATTATTGAATTGCACTTCTAATAGAAACATTTTATGTGTTAAATCCCGTGAACATTTCATAACCTTGAAAAAATAATTAGTCAAAATCGATCCTACAAAGTACTTATAGACTCTTACAGTGAGAAATATTATTAGGCCCTATATTCGTTTTATATCGTCAAATGATAAAGAATTTAAATGATTTGTTCTCAAGCTTGCAAGCACCTTATTTTATGTTATATTAATGGGCCATATGTTATTTCAAATAGTAGGCCTATTTATAGATTATTTTATATTTCATATAAATTTTATTTCTGTGTTAAAATTGATGTGCAATTGTATGCATTGTATATTATACGAACTGTTCTTAAAGTCTGTACGTGGCATTAGATGTTACTGTAGCTAGAGGCCACGAGAGCAGCTGATCGACAGCTGGGCGCTGCTAGTGTTCTAATGAGTCTCTAGTGTACCGTACATCACTCTGCTTGTGTACCGGGTGTTCACGATACTCCTCCGGTCAACTCGGTTGATGCTCATACAGACGATCTAACGACGATATACAGGGCCTTCTCCGCCATCTGGTGTAACGAATGCCTGAGGAACAGACTCTAGCCGATTTTTTAAAATTCTAATCATCGTGTGCTAAAGAGTCGAAATGGATGCAAAAAATATTTGAATGGTTTCAATTTGTAATAACGTTGGCCTACTGCTACTGCATATTTTAAAGGATTTTTGCAAGATATACATGTGTAACATTGTGTATTACAAAGTTCTCTACTGAATATTAGTAAACTGTGCCTATTTTTATGCCAATGATATTGTATTCATTACGAAAGTGGGCCTTTCATGCAGTATTATACAATTTTCATGTCATGGAAGGCCGTTGTTCAATTCTTAATCTTCTCCAATGAAAGATTTGTCGATATAATTAACTACAATATTGTTTAATAGTGCCTATTTTACTAGTCTGGATAACCATTGAGTGAAAAATCTGAACATACATATTTTGAGTCAAAGCTTATAGCTGCAGTGGGTCTCATCCTCAAAAGAGGATGTCAATTGTTCATCTCTAGCAAGAGAAGCTAAGGTATATTTTATTTAATTCAATAATTAAATAGGGGTCTATTAAATAAGGGTGAATATCGAAATGTAGGCCTATCTATCCCATGTACCCCTTGATTATAATACTTTATATACCTTATTCTTGTGAACATGATTTAGTGGGTGCTCTACCATGGAAAATATATTCCGACTTTTACTTTATCTGGACTTATAGAAACGCAATTCATGGACAGGTTCGCAATATATTGAGAAAGTGAAGGGAGTCGGAAGACTAAGTAGCGCTCTGTTGGCTAGAGATTTTTCCTGAAAACTTTGCAATTCATGAGGGCCTAACCAATAATTCTAAAAAACTCTCATATTAGCTCGACCGGGATGTGATCCCATGGTCTAGGGCAGCTATTTAAAAATGTCGGACTATAGTTTTCGTTTTACGCAGTAAAGAGACTTTAAATAAAATCTCTGTATAGAATCCTTGTGCATGGTATAAGCACACTGAGCCTTTGAAACACTCTATTTTAGGTATTGAGACGAAGCATAGAGCTAAGTATTAAAAAGTCTACTTTACTGTTCCGGCATAAGTTCTGGTTTTTCTGTTCTCTTACCGTACCCTTCTTGTCGCACTCTATCCGTCGTTATTTGTCAACATCGCTCTTCTGAATTACCGTTCCTACACTAATGAATAGACAAACCGTTAACTGCATATATCGAAAGAGACGACTAAGCAACAACTGATGGGAAAGAGAAACAACCTCAGAATCCATATTTATTCCCTTGCAAACTATTGGTTACATATAAGTTATGAATAAGGAATTGCCTTTTGTACTGAAAATCTTTGAACTTGCATTGAGTGGACTTAACTTTATAAGCTATTTGAGTTAGGTTTATATTTTGAAAATGTAGTAAAATATTGTTTTATATGCTAGAAATCATAGAAATACATATAGTCTACAATGATTTTCGAAAAATATTCATTTATAGACGACCGAAATTCGGTTCGGTTTCAGTACCGAAAACAGCCAGTTTTAACTTTCGGTTATCTTTCAGTTTTGACCGAAAGGAAAAATTGCTCTTTCGGTTTTCTTTCGGTTTCGACCGAGAGTGATAATGACTTTCTTTTGAAAACCGAACTTTTTAATATATTTGCTAATCTTATTTAGTTTCTTCAACTCCAGCTTAATATTTGTATTTGTTTGTATTTGAAATCATTGACTTCAATAATCATTTTTGAACCCAATGATTCACATTTGGGCCGCGCCAAGATGACGAGTGCTGCAGCTCTACTGACAGTCTAAGACTGCAATAAAAATAAATTCAACGTACATCAACTCTTAACTCTGGGCATATCAGTTTTTAAATTAGCAACTACGTGTAGGCTAAAATAGTAAGCTACTTGTAGCAGCTACATGTAGCCTAAAACGCAGCTGTGGACAACTTTCAGAATAACAGCGAGAGCTCGCAAGCAGCTCTCGGCTCAGTTCCTACAATTAATTAAACACTTAAAACCAATGTCGATAATATGGGAATACATTGGTTCCTAGGCATGTTGCGTTTCTGGAAAACTATAATTAAACACAGCAAAAAATTACATTACCACTACTAGTTGAACTCTTGTTAGCTTGTATTATTAGCAACATTTTGTAATAATGTAGGCCTTTGCATTGAAAATCTTTCTATTTCGGTTTTTGGTTTCGGCGAAAAGTAATTAGAACTTTCGGTATGTTTTCGATTTCGGCTAAAACCTAAATTTTGCTTTAGGTCGGACTTTAGATTCGATAGTCCTATAGGCCACGTGACACCAGGAACATGCAGATATAGCTTAGCGCTATTAATAGCAAAATTATACAGGTCTAACTACACTACTTATACAGTAAATAGGCCCTACATATATAGATTTAAATAATTTTGCTTTCATGTACTTGCCTCATACTGTATATTGAATAATTGTAGAGCTACAGTAACTCTATATATCGGAAAATAAAAATCTGCTGTATAAGGTTTAGACTCTTTCAGGTAGGCCATATTCTTGCTTTTATTTATTTTTCTTTTTATTCTTTCTTAGGTTTAGGGCCTACAAAAACTATTCATTGATTCGTACACATATTCATTTAGACATTATTTGGATATGACATATATTCATTTTATACACATTATCTGCCTATAGGCCTAGGCCTGTGTCATTCATTAAGTTTAGTATTAAAAAATGCAAAGATAATATTTATGCTACATTATTACAAATAAAAATGAAACTTACAGCGTTCAAAAGATTGTCACATCATAGAGAATAATTAACGATTAATAATAACTAGACCAATAGAGATTATAAGCATAAGCCTACATATAGGCATATGTTGAAGAAAAATGTCACTCATTAGCAATATATAGGCCTAGTCAAGCGTAAATTTAATCTATCTACTACAATATATTTCTTTCATAAAAAGGCCTAAATTTTAGCCTAAAAGTGGGGCCTATATAAGCCACAATTTGCTGGAATATAAGTATCGTTAAATCTGTGGATTCATAATTATGATAAAAACTTACCTAGAAATATCGGAATGACAAAATTAATATAAAAATGAAGTTTTACATAGGCCTAAATGTATAAATAAATTAAATAAGATAAGTAAATCATTCGTCTATCCAAAATCATTGGAATATTAATATTGTACAGCATACACGAGTACATGCATATAAGTTAGATAATTTATGCTTTGGTACAAATATAGACTTGGGCCTATTGTTATAAAAACGTAAATACACTAAACTATATAACATACAAGTAGGCCCTACGTCTTTATTATTAGCGAATTAATAATTGTTCAAGTAGGTCTTTAGGTTAAGAAAACCCCATCTCATAATTTAAAAAAGCTGTTCAGTTATCTTCGAAATAGCCATGCAATGATAAGAAAGGTAAGAAGATTTCCCAATGGCAAATGTTTATATAGTTAACAGAGTAATATACTACTTAATTATTTGCAAAGAGTTTTCGAATTATTAAGTTAGGCCCTACTTTAGCCATAAATGTTATTTTTAAAAACGAAAAACTGTGTAAAATTATAAAAATCTAAAACTATGTAAAAAACTACTTTCTTATATAGTCTAGTGAGAAATTATAAACGTTAAAAAAACGTTAAAACGTTTGAATGTCTCAATAGCGCAATGGTTAAGGATGCAGATAACGTCATGAAGTTTTAAATGATAGACCCAGCGGTGAATCGAACTATCGTGGATTCGAATCCCAGCCGCTCTGATCTTAGAGTAAAATCTCGGACATTCACTGGACTGGCTACACGCAAAATGGATTAAATTGCCTAGTGGATATAACCTGTGATATTAAAAGTGATAGATATCAACATAGTTGATCATTTCACAATAATGTATGTTATTATTATTATTACTGTTAATTCTGAACATATTATCCTACAAATTGTCATCTATCTATACACATATATTGTAAATAAACAGTAGGTGTTTTCACGGATACGATGTTGCACAAAATAGTAAAATACAGTTAATACGCTGTCTATGGTTTGATGCTGTTATTCGTTGTTATTGATGCACTCTGCAGATGTCTCCACTGTCTCTCTTGCGGGTATATTTTACCAGAAGAAGCCATTAATATTGTAGCCTAAATAGATTGCTGAGAGTTTTTTAGTGAAAAAGAATCAAATAATCTTCATATAATCATATGATCATAGTATCTTCTCCAAATCCGCATTTCCAATGCCATTTCCATTTACATTTAAAACTAGAGGGTGCTTATAATAAATAATTACATATGCAATTCTAAATATAAATTATTGACTCTATTCTACATCAATATATAGTTGAATATATATATATATATATATATATATATATATATATATATATATATATATGTATATGTGTGTGTGTGTGTGCGTGTAATATAAAATAATATAGGCCTATATAATATAAAATTTATAATATATAATCTAGTATATATTATGTATATTATAATGTATATTACCGTTTATTGACTTCTCATAAATAATGAAATAGAACCAAAGTAAAAAAGTAAAAAAAAAAAAATACAAGACAAATCACAGCATACAGACATATCATGCAAAAAACCTATTAATGAACAGATAAATAGATGCATTAGACACCTAAATCTCAAGTCAAAAAATTAACATCTTATTTAATGAATCCTGTGGCCATCAGAGAGGGCACAAAGTGCTCTATCTAGCTGACCACCACAGGAAATAAGTCCGAGAAATGATATTAGTAGTTTAAAACTACATGTCTACAGACTAGCAAAAATATGAAGTATAACAGCAAAAATTGCAAACAGCAAATAACCAACACACTAGTAAAACTACTAAAATTAGAAAATATGACCATACGAAAAATGAATTTGCAATCATAGCAAAATGGCTAACTATTCCGGCAAGAGCGGACAGGAGACACTATTACGAATGTATAAGAAAACTTTTGTAATATCGTTTGAATAAAATATATGATTTTAAGTTACGAATTTCAACAGGAATAGAGTTCCATATACAACAACATTCAAAGACATTTGTCAAGTAGTTTGCATGATTCGTAGTAGAAGAGAGATAACAAGTTAATGAAAGCCTGGTATGATACCCACTATTTGATAGGTTTGATCTAATCATATCTCTGATAATCTTAGACATCGAGCCTTCAGAGAAAATACACCTATATATCAAGTTGGCAGAGAGAAACTTATATAATTGATATATCGGTAGAGTATTGTAATTTACGTAAAGTAGTTTAGTCTTGCACAGCCTATCTTGAAATTGTAGAATTCTCAGAGCTCTGTTGTTCGCTATGTGTAGAGGATGTAGGGCCTTATTCGTGTTTTTCCCGTACACTATTAAACCATAAGATATTCTACTGTATACAAGAGAGAAATACAAGTTTTTACGGCAATTTATCGGAATATAATCTCTGCGTTTATATAACATACCACATACACTATTTATTTTGCAGGTAACTGATTTAATGTGTTCGGCAAAAGTTAATTTTTCATCGATAAGAACACCTAAAAACTTAATTACCTTTACTCTTGATAGGGATTTTTCATCAACTGTAATTGAAAGATTGTTTTCTGATATATAGGTCTCGCAAAATTCAGTAGGAAAAAATATCATAAAAACTGATTTAGAATAATTAATAGTTAGCCTATTACTTTTGCACCAATCACTAATTAGCATGCATTCAATGTTAGCTTTATTAAACAGATTTGGTAGATTTTTGGCACAAACAAAAGAACTAGAATCGTCTGCAAAAAGTTTGAGACATCCTGTGCTCGAGGCATGTTGAATGTCATTTATATATACTGAAAAATATAATATAATATAATAATAATAATAAATGTATATAATATAATAATAATAATATTATTATAATTTAATATAATATCTTCATAATGTAATATAATATAATATATATATATATATATATATATATATATATATATATATATAAGCCAATATATAATATACAATATATAAGCCTATATAATTATATGCATGTATATATAGGCTATATATAGGCCTATACATAAATATATACATGTATATATTAAATATATATATATACATATATATATATACATATATATATACATATACATATATATATATATATATATATATATATGTATAGTCCTATATATAGCTTACATATACGTACACTGTATGTATGTACATATATATATATATATATATATATATATATATATATATATATATAATATATAAATATATATATATAATATATATTATATATATATATATATATATATATATATATATGTAAGTGTATCTATATACACATATAGGCCTAACTATAAACAAATTAGGTAGTAGCCTATATTCGTAGCGTTGATCTTCATAGGCCCTATGTAGACCTATGTGTGCTAGCGCGGAAGCATCTTAGCAAGAGTTTATAGGTTCGGTTTAAAATTCGCTAATAAAAGCGGCATTTGTACTGCTGTGTTTAAATAAATGAAACGGGAACATGATTTATTGTTCTCTATATTTTGAATTAAAAACTGCAATAACGCCTGAGAAATTTATTTCATTTTATATATGATGACATACCGTCTCAATTTTTAGGACTGTATATAGATACACTTACATATATATATATATATATATATATATATATATATATATATATATATATATATATATATATATATATATATATACAGTGTACGTATATGTAGGCTATATATAGGACTATACATATATATATATATATATGTATTTATATATATATATATATATGCATATATATTTAATATATACATGTATATATTTATGTATAGGCCTATAGATAGCCTATATATACATGCATATAATTATATAGGCTTATATATTGTATATTTTATATTGGCTTATATATATATATATATATATATATATATTATATTATATATATTATATTATATTACATTATGAAGATATTATATATGATGACATACCGCCTCAATTTTTAGGACAACTTCTTTCTCTTCAATAGATTACCTTGCAATTGTGTCAATGAATTTCTAAAATGTTATTAAAAAAGAGCTCTACAATTGCGTTAATTATTTGAGCCGTCCAGCATTTAAAAATGAAAGTAAGTCTAGTTTTAATTCTAAACCTAAATTTAATGTAGGTCTAAAAAGAAATAAGTATAGTACCCTACAAGTAAATATAAATATCAATAGGCCTATTAGTTTAATTAAATGTAAATACCATTTTAAGATTAAATATCACTCTAAATATAGTCTAAATGTTAAATATAGGCATAATTTTATTATAAATGTAGGCTTTTAAATGCATAAATAATCTTTAATTCACCAAATTCATGTCAGTAAAAAACGCATACAATAGTCAATCACAACATCAATCACTATAATTACAATAAAGAAAGTAACCTTGTACAACAGGAATACCTAACGCAATTCCTGCTCAAATATCATTATATTTACATACACTTAAATATGCTAAGTAAATAGGCCCATATAGGTCAATATCGACCAATTCAAAAAATTATATTAATTATTTATTTATGTCACAAATTGAAAGGTAGACAAGTCCAAAGACAAAATTATAAAGCTACCAAGTGAGCAAGTAACGCTCAAAAAAAAAGTCAATATTGTTAAATGACAAAAAGTGAATAGCAAAATGTGCGACCAATATCGAATGTATACATACATACAAACGAATACACATACATACATTTATACATACACCCAACATACATCCATGCACATATATACACATACATACAAATATACACATATAAATATAAACACACACACATGTACATACACACATCCATACATGTATACACACATACACATTCACCACTAGACATATTAACATCATGCGACATAAACTATCACAATTTAATAACCATTTTAATTACTAGCATGTAAATATTTTTAAATTTATTCCATATCTTATGTTTTATTTGACTTTTTGATTTATTTGGATTTAGACCATATTCCAGTTGCAATGCAGTATAACTGTAATGTCATTTTTATCCTCCTTCATATTTTGACTAATTAAATTTAAATTATATAGTTTATTTAGAAAATTATACCTATGATAATCATAGGTATACTTGAATGGCAAAGAGTTTGTAAAGTACTGACAATTCAAGATTACTTCATCGCAGTGAGTATGGAATATCTTAGAGAAAACGCTGTTATACACAAAACTTAGCCTATGAATGTCCTTTTTTGATAATGCAATAAATGCAATACCGTACAGTATATGAGGGATAGCTTGTGACTCTATCAGTTTTAGCACAACCCCAACCGGTGCGGATGTACCAAGGTGACTAAGTATCGAGTTGGACTTCCAATAAAAACTTTTTATACTTGATTCCCATGAACATTTAAAAACCTTATTATTTAAAATTGTAATTCCTAAAAACCTAATCTCATTTACCCACGCTACAATTATATCATTTATTTGTATATTCTTACAAATATTCTTAAATCTTGGACCGATTCTAAGACATTGACACTTAGAGTCATTTATTGGCAAATCCAAAGAAGAAAATAACATATAACATAAATCAAATAGTTTTTGCATGTCAGTTAC